>CM046424.1:52727876-53037876 GCA_025506505.1 Flaveria sonorensis
ATAAAATAAGAACAAAATCGGTGGCATTGTTATCTGAAAATTACTAAATAAGTATTAAGAAGAACCTAAACATCCAAATACGAAGTCCTGAACTGATAAGTTCTTGATAGACATCGAGCACGGATATAGGAGAATCTTTCCAGTGCATCCCTACAACATTACTGCCAACAAAATAAAAGTTGTTAAAATAAAAATATTAAGTTTCCAATTTAAATATGACCATAATTTGTAATATCATGTGATGGTTAGTTGGTAGCATATATATTGATAAACGAGTAGTACCTGCAGGTTTCCCAGGTTCTTGATGTGTTACTGTGATAAACATGCAGTGCATTTTGAACCACTGGTAGATTGAAGTAAACTATGGAGTGTTGTTCAGTGCAAGGATCATAACTCTGCCCAATATGCCCTACCCTCTGTCAAGCAAAAACATGTTAGTACTTGGAACTTCATGTTGCCATAGATACCCTTGCTAAAAGGATAATATGTTATTGAATATGAAAACATTTGATATCCACAAACTTTTATATATTAACTAATATGCCACCAATATTATATACAAATCCTCTTAAAAAGTGACAAACTTAAAAACATGAGAAACTTATTATCACTGTTATTAAGATTGTGTACATATTGATTACGAGTAACTTTTAGATGTGGATGATAATATAATGTAATCTACATATCTAAGTATCTACACAAGTTCCTGTTCAATAAATGCTATTGTCATATATGAAAGAGTGAAAAATTTACTCCCCAACATGACAAACTACCTATAAAAGATAGAAATGTTTAATATGTACATCTAATGATGGGAAACTGGCTATAGGTGAATTCCCAAACTACCCTAACGGCGTTCTCATTGAATGTTGTCTCATGAAAACTACAACGCTTTCAATTTTGCAAACAGTTTTAAGAACACTGCAAGATTTCTTTTAGTTTGGAAGGTTTTTAAGTTACATTAGCTCATTTTAGCATGACTTTATAACAAAATTTTAGTAGAGACTTGGTCCACGAGATTCTGTTATTTGGTTGATATTGTGAGAAATTTTAGATACCTAGACAAACAGCCAGCATTTTCCTTGACCTATTTGTTAGATTAAAACATGAAATTTTCATGAGACAAACGAGTAGTACCTTTGGAACTTTTCATCTCAAGTAGCTATAAGCTTCTAGTTATTTCTTATTGTTGGGTTCAACAATTAAATAAACTGAAGCTTACCAAAATGATAATCAGAGCCGACTGAAGATCTCATTGTACAAGTTCAGAGACCAAGTTGATAAACAGAAGATAAACAAATACAAGACAAGTCAACAAGACAAAGTCAACATCAAAACAAAAAGAAAAGTCAAAATTAGGTCTTGATGTAATAATAGTATAAATAGACCCACTTGTGTATTTTTGCAAGTGTGGTTCAAGAGTGATTCTTGTGTGTGTGTGTCTGATGGTGTGAACCGCCACCACCCAAGGAAAACTCCTCCTTTGGGTGGGTTTGATCTTCATCCATCTTTGTATTTGATTTTCGTTGTAATTTGTTCACCAACATCAATGAAATCATCTACTTATTATCATCTGCTTCCTTTGTTCTTTGATTCGAACACACACACCCATCTTAATTTTGAAATTTTCAGATCTGAAAATGATGAATCTTAAGATCCAGGCTCATTGAATTTGAAATATTGATTCAGCTAAATGGTATCGGAGCAGTTCGTTGCTGGATTCATGTATTTTTCAGATCTGATTTCATCTTTAATGATGTCAAGAACAATGAAGAAACAACAAAAATGAAGAACAAGGTCGCTGTTCATCGAAACCCCATCTGTTCATCAACAAAATACAAAGAAAATCAACAAATCTGTTCTAATATGGTACGCTTTGAAGATGATAAATCATTCCACAAATTATTACTTCAAAATTCGATGCAATTGAACCAGATCCAAATAAAATACAAGAAGAAAATGAGTTTGAACATGTTGTTCATCGAAAGAATAACAAGTACAACAAGAAATGCGGATGCTTTGCATACAAATGCAGGTGCTACGCATACAAATGCAGATGCTCAACATACAAATGCGGCTGAAGCAACAAACAAATGCAGTTAAGTATTTCTTCATCCGCATTAACTAATGCGGATGACATACTTAATACGGATGTTCATCTGACAAATGCGGATGCATTACCAGTCTGCTCATGCACTGGACTCAAAACAAATGCGGATGACCATCAAACAAATGCGGATGTTGTGCCAACAAATGCGGATGTGCATCATGCAAATACGGATGTTGTGCCAACAAATGCGGATGATCATCTCACAAATGCGGATGTTTTGCATACAAATGTTCATGTGTAACACACATGCGGATGGAACCATACCAATGCGCATGAGTTACTCACCTAAATGCGGCTGAGTTAACTTCAAATGCAATTCATCCAACAACAAAAGATGATGAACAGATGACAACAACAAACAAAGAAAAAGATATTATCATGAATGCGGATGATTGCAACCAACAGGCACATCCATTTTGAGCATTCAAAACAAAAGAAGTAATCAACTTTGGTCACGAAATCATTGATTTATTCAGGGATTTGTACAACTGTCAGACGCTCCTTCTGAAGTACTTGACTTCATCTTCTGTGATGACATTTTGCACCCGTGTCTATCTACTGAGCGGAACAGTTAGACAGACTTTAATTAAGGGAAATGACAGTCAACTAAAGAATAAGATTATCAAGTTATTTCAGAGATTCAAAGAGTGAAAGTGTTTTCAAGATTGATTTATGTTCTTGATGCTGTTTATTGAAGTTCAAAGCCTCATCATATGCCTAATACATTCTAATCCTTTGAATGTGATATGAACAGTAATCCAAAAATGATACGACCCATATCCAATGCGCTAAGTATTCTCAAAGAGATTCTATCCTTTGTCAGAAATATATTAGGACAAGCTTAATCTGAGGGGGAGAACTACAGTGAACTGTGTCAGAACATCAGTTGATTAAGAAGACATGTGACAGAGAAGATCTTCAAAGTTAAAGTTTGGCAAGCATCAGTTTAGGAGGAGTATTGTTGGGTTCAACAATTAAATAAACTGAAGCTTACCAAAATGATAATCAGAGCTAATCTCATTGGACAAGGTCAGAGACCAAGTTGATAAACAGAAGATAAACAAATACAAGACAAGTCAACAAGACAAAGTCAACATCAAGACAAAAAGAAAAGTCAAATTAGGTCTTGATGTAATAATAGTATAAATCATAGTTGTCAATAGCGAATAGCGGTAAATAGCGACAAGCCACCTATATGCTACGTAGCGAATAGCGGTAAATAGCGACCGCTATTTCGTGTTTAGCGATTAAGTAGGATAATATGTAAGAATGTTTTACATTCAATAAATAAGCATGTTTAGCAATAAAGTAGTAGAAAATCTAAGCAAACACCCCCAAAATAACTAAAACACTCTATTACTAGTCATCTAAATCTCATATTTACCCGAAATAAAATTAAAAAAAAATAAAAATAAAAAATTCCGCTATGCAGTCGCTATCTGCAAATAGCGAGGGAAGGGCGCATCTTTACATAGCGCGCTATAGCGGTCGCTATAGCCGCTATTGACAACAGGGGCATAAATAGACCCACTTGTGTATTTTTGCAAGTGTGGTTCAAGGGTGATTCTTGTGTGTGTGTTTCTGATGGTGTGAACCGCCACCACCCAAGGAGAACTCCTCCTTTGGGTGGGTTTGATCTTCATCCATCTTTGTATTTGATTTTCGTTGTAATTTGTTCATCAACATCAATGAAATCATCTACTTATTATCATCTGCTTCTTTTGTTCTTTGATTCGCACACACACACCCATCTTAATTTTGAAATTTTCAGATCTGAAAATGATGAATCTTAAGATCCAGGCTCATTGAATCTGAAATATTGATTCAACACTTTTTTAGCAACCAAACAAGTAGAAGAAAGTAAAGATGTAGGATTGAGGTAGATGTTGCAAAATGGACATGTTGGACAACTTATGTGATGGGTTAAAATGGATAACCTTTGGCACGAGTCGGAATGGGTTGACTCAAAGCACTTTGTCCCCTTTTTTGGAATAATTAGGGTGTTAGATAATACTACGATAATTGTCAACCTTTTGAATCAAGTGATTAAGAAGGGAGGTTATGTGCAACAAAATAAACTTCGTGAGAAGTTAAATCAGGTTTGACCCATTTGACCTGTTTCCTTTTTAGCTAACCTTTTTGAACTGAAACATCTAACTTGTTAGACATAAAACATAACCCAAATCAACCAAAACATAGGAAAATTAGTCAAAACGCCAACACAATGCTGGGTATGTTGGACTGCATTTAGTGATTGAATAGTCAATCACTAAAGAAAACCCAAATTTCAAAATTTGGCCTTTATTGTGCGGCATTTTAAAAAAGGAATACTCACATGCCATCTTCTTAGAAGCCGCTTAGCAACACTGTTGGCGGTGCAAGGAGGAGTAAAGATGCTATAAGGATCAATATTACCCATTTCTTGATAACCAATATCAATTATCTGGTCACACTCACGCGAGGGGTGAATAAACGATTCCTTGTCACATAATTCGTTTGATTTCTTGTAAGTTTGGTCAGAAATCATACCAGCAGCCCACATAAATTGGAAAACTCCAACATGATCACTATAATCATCCGTTAGGGCATTCCCCACCTGGAATTGACATATTCCAATTTAATTTTTTACAAGAAATGCAGATAGATAGAAGTAGTAGACATGTAACAAAACTTTGGTCAAGTAAAGTTCTGTACCATGTAACCCTTGAGATTAATGGGACTTCCCGCGTTTACTTTGTTATATCTCACAATGGCTTGGCTTAATTGGGGAACATAATGTCCTGAAAAAGAACATAATTAAATTACCATAAATCACACTTGTCAACTCTTATTGCAAGGAACTGATTAGACATAGCATATTGACATGTTTGACAACAAATGGTTTGATTGATGATGCGTTTAACTCCAAGGAGTTTAATTATAAAAGTTAACTGAAACAGAAACAGGTCAAATGGGTCAGCCAGGTTGAAAATACCCAAAGTGTTTGAAATGCTTATTAAAAATTAGATTATTATTTAATAATATAATCCCTAATTTTTATGTAACACATTAAGTTTTTTTGTAAAAATCAACAAAATGCACAAAATGTGATTACATACTAGCCCAGCCCAACCTGTCTGGAGACAATAAAAATGCTCATTCAAAGGCCCACCCATCTTTACAAAATCTAGAATTGATCATTCTTTCAACGGATCCCAAAGGTTCACGTATATACTTTAACAGTTACCATTTCTGTCAAAATTTTACAAAGAAGTATTCTTTTATCTCGAGAAAGCCAGCCCCCCTTTCTCCCCAAATGTGGGTCTTTTATCAGTTACCAGCACATTGACACTTTTACAATATACTTTACTAGTAACTATTTTTTTAAAGCTAGTAACTATTATATAGATAGAGCAAAATTCATCTATCACTTTATTACCTATTCCTTAATGCAGAAAAAACTTGCCATTTAAAAATGAAAGAAAATAAACCCCCAAGATGTGTAGAAATCAAGTATCTAAAAGAATACTAGAATTAAGTACTCTTTATGTTCCTAAACAAAAGAGATAACATTACAACTTCCGAGATCAAAGCATGTAGTGCATAAACTTCACAACAGTTTTGTTATAAAGCTATGGTCAACATTTCCAAGTTCTGTTAGAAGTGCTGACTACTTAACTGGTGACAAGCATAAGAATAAGATAATAGGAAATTAGGAACAATGTTCGGTTACACTCATGTACCTGCATAGCTTTCGCCTGTTATGTAGAAATCCCTTCCTTTATACTGAGGGAACCGTTCAAGCCAATTCAACAAAAAATGAAGTGAATCCGCAGCTGTGACCCAATAGTACAGATCAAGAGAAGTACATAAGCATCATCATGACACACACATGTATATAGAAACATGAGAGAGAGAGAGAGAGTATGAGCATGCACATGTGATATAAAACTGAAGTTATACCAGTTCTTTTATCTCCATTGCTCAAAATATCCGAAGAGGTATTTGAGTAAGAATAGCCAACTCCAACAGGGGAATCAAGAAACAATAAATTTGCCACTGCATATCACTTAACAATTACTAACACCTCTTTCAGTAATAAAAAAAAGAATTTAGTTAAAACTTAACATAAAATCTTACCAGTGTTCCAAGAATATGGATTCAAGTAAACAGACTTTCCATCTTTATTAACATGAAATGGCCCAACTTCTTCAGCCATCCCAAATGCAATCGACGAACACCCGGGCCCTAAAGTAAACAAACAATCTTATCAACCAACCCACTTCATGATCATTAATCACTGTGATTAAAACTCCCTACATAATCACTAAGATCAAATGAAAACAAGATTTAACTCCCTAAGATCCTACTAAACCTTACAATCACAATGATTAAATCTCACAACTATTCAGAATATGAATTAAACAAGGTAATTAAGAAGTAAACCTCCATTAAGCCAAAGAACAAGGGGTTTAGAAGCAGGTTCCTCAGTAGCCTCTGTCAACCAATAAAACAGAGCTCTTCCAGACTCTTCATTCACAGTTACATACCCTGCGTAATGGTCAAAATCGACATTGAAATTTTGACCAGGGAGGTTCGAAACTTGATCCAACTTCTGTTGACTGATCGGGTCTGAATCGGATAAAGTTATGCTACAGTTGACTGAAAGTAAGATGAAGATGACAAACCCCCAATTCGAAATTGAGATGTTCATTTTAGGGTTTAATGTGAGGAAGATGAAGATTGTGAGCACCGAGGAGAACGTATAAACAGAAAACTATTATGAATTATTAACATACGAAGTGGATGAATTTTTTGTCAAATTTGTAGATAAGTTTACTAAGTAGTTTTATTTGTCTATTAAAATGATTGATCTTTGTAGTATAAATACCACCTCAATATAGAGGAGAAGATGCACCTCTTGTATATACTTTCATAAGTTATACATTTCTCTTATTCTTGCTCTTGCAATTCTCTTTAAAGTTCTTAAGGTTATAACACTAATCTTGTTATAATTATTGTGATATTATAACACGTTATCAGCACGAGAGCTCTTAAACTCTAATAAAGAAAATCAATAAAGCACAAAGTCATTCATTAATTAAAGTAAGGACTTCATTAAGTAATAATATATAATATCTTATATTGAGAAGATAACTAAGATAAATAAAATAAGCATAAAGGAGATCATATTATAGACATCTTGATAACCATGGGACTACTAACAAGCTAACTTTTATTTATGCAATTAACTTTTGATTATGCAACTAACATTTTATTTTATGTCAACTAATTTTTACTTATTCATCTAACATATTATTTATGCATCTAACTTTTACTTATGCAACTAACATTTACTTATGCATCTAACTTTTTCTTTAGTTATGCAACTAACATTTCTTTATATGTCAACTAACTTTATACAACTAACATTTTAATTATGTTTATTCGTACTAACGTCTTATTCTAACCTGTCGTTCTTATTCTCTATTGTTTTTATAAACTACATACATGCTTTTATAACATAATATTATACTTATCTATTTTATTTAAAATTGTTGTCGATATATACACACACGACGGTTATTAGCCGTTATAAACGGTTATATAGCCGTTGTACATAGCCATTACAAAACGGTTATAATTTTAAACTATAAATTGACCACTATCAACCTATTTTCAATAAACAGATTATCTCTTTTCTCAAGTTTATCCAAGGCAACTTTTCAAAGATGATACACCCGGTTTTAGTACTAGCAACCATAATGCTCATTTTAATTCTTATCCCCATTGCTGAACTACCACCTGAAGAATTTAAACTTTTCTTATTTCTATATTTGTTTATAGCTCTATCGCTTTATTGTATCGCAATGCTTATTGATATATATGGATTCTAATAATTATCTTACTATTTGCTTAATTCTTGTTTAGCAAACAAAAATGTCGAACATTGCAAAAATTGAATTCCCGGCTCTTAATATCAATAAAGAAAACTATATGCCGTGGACGGCCCACGTAAAAAAACATCTTAAATCCATGGGTGTCTTAGAAACTATACAAGAGGGAAATGCTTGCTCGGAACAAGACAAAGCGAAAGCTGATGTCTTTTTACATAAGCATATTGATGAAATGTTACAATTTGAATATTCAAATTGTGAAGATCTATATATTTTATGGAAAGATTTAAAAAGCAGATTTGATCACCAAAGGGAAGTTCTGCTTCCCACTGCTAGAGATGAATGGAACAATCTCAGGTTCCAGGATTTCAAAAAGATAAACGAGTACACCTCTGCTTTGTTCAGGATATGCTCGACCCTCAGATTCTGTGGATAAAATGTTACTGAGGAAGATATGTTGGAGAAAACTTTCTCCACATTTCATGCATCAAATATAAACTTGCAACAACAATATAGGTTGCAACAGTTTAAAAGATATTCTGATTTAAATTCATCCCTCCTTGTAGCAGAAAAAAATAATGAGCTTTTGATGAAAAATCATCAAGCTCGTCCCACGGGATCATTAGCAATTCCAGAAGTTAATGTTGCTACTAAAAACTCTGAAAGAAAGTGGGGAAGAGGTCGTGGTCGTGGTTCTGTTGATAAAAGTTACCCTAATGCTCACAACCATTCTTTCAAGGGTAATTATATTTACCAAGGTAACTTTTCTGGACGTGGTCGTGGCCGTGGATATGGCCGTGGTAGAAATCAAAGAACAATCAATTACCACGCTCCACAAAATAACAATTTTAACCAACACAAAGGAAATGAAGCTGGTAGGTCTGAAAACAATGGCACTTCCTGTTTTAGATGTGGTAGCACAAACCACTGGTCAAAGGCTTGTCGCACAGCTCCACATTTATGTGAGCTATACCAAGCCTCTCTTAAAAGGAAAGAGAAGGAAGTGAACCATGTTGATAATTTTGATAATCTCAACGTTGAGTTGAACACTGCAGACTTTGACATGGAACTCTGAAACACATGTTGCTTGACCATAATAGTTATATGCAACAATTAAGTGTTTTCATATCTTTAAATTATGTATTTTTCTTCATGTAATGTTTTCTTTCGATTAAATAAAGTTCTCGTTAAAATATAACAATATCGTCGTTATTCACTTATTAATTTTTTTATACTTTCAAGATTAAAATGAACATCATTGGAGCGCAAGATCAAACAAATGAAGCAGATATATGTATAGCGGATAGTGGAGCCACACATATTATACTTAGGTCTAAGAAATATTTTTTTGAGCTTAAACCAACAAAATGAATCATTAATACAATATCAGGACCTACAGACCTGATAGAAGGAGTAGGAAAAGCTAATTTAGCATTACCAAATGGTACAAAGCTTATAATATAAAATGCTTTATTTTCCCCAAAATCAACAAGAAATCTGTTGAGTTTTAAAAACATATATCATAACGGATATGATACTCAGTCAAAGACTGTTGATAGTGAAAAATATTTGCATATCATAAGCAAAGATCAGATATTAGAAAAATTGCCAATGCTTCAGTCTGGTTTACATCATACACACATTAATGTGCCTCAGGCATATATGGCAGTTAAAGAAAAATTTTGTGATCCTGAAACACTTAACTTATGGCATTACAGATTAGGCCATCCAGGATCTACAATGATGAGAAGAATAATTGAAAACACTCATGGGCACCCATTGAAATATCAAAAGATCCCATAATCGAATAAAATTCCTTTGTGTACATATTGTTCTCTTGGGAAATTAATTACAAGGCCTTCGCTTGTAAAAATTGAAAAGGAATCACCTCTGTTTCTTGAAAGAATTCAAGGAGACATATGTGGGCCAATTCATCCACCATGTGGACCATTCAGATACTTTATGGTTTTGATAGACGCGTCAAGTAGATGGTCTCATGTCTGTTTGTTATCAACTAGTAATGTAGCATTTGCAAAATTTCTTGCACAAATTATCAAATTACGAGCATATTTTCCTGATTATACTATTAAAAGGGTGAGACTTGATAATGCTGGTGAATTCACATCACATGCTTTTAATGATTATTGCATGTCTATAGGAATTATTGTTGAACACCATGTTGCTCATGTACACACACAAAATGGCTTAGCTGAGTCGTTAATCAAACATCTACAACTAATAGCTAGACCATTAATAATGAGGACAAAACTCCCTGTGTCTATTTGGGGTCATGCAATTCTTCATGCTGGATCACTAATTCGTGTGAGACCAAGTGCAAATCTTAAATACTTTCCCTTACAACTTGTTTCTGGCAATGAGCCAAACATTTCCCACCTTAGAATTTTTGGGTGTGCTGTATACGTCCCTATTGCACCACCACAACGTATAAAAATGGGTCCTCAAAGAAGGTTGGGAATATATGTTGGATATGAGTCAGCTTCCATCATAAGATATCTTGAACCTTTAACGGGTGATGTATTTACAGCACGTTTTGCTGATTGTCACTTTAACGAGTCAGTTTTCCCGGCATTAGGGGGAGAAAAGAAAAAACAAGAAAATGATGTATCATGGTATGTTCCTTCATTATTGTATCTTGATCCAGTAACTAAACAATGTGAGACGGAGGTTCAAAAGATAATACACTTGCAAGAAATTGCAAATCAATTACCTGATGCATTTACTGATACAAGCAGAGTTACTAAGTCTCATATACCAGCTGCTAATGCTCCAGCTCAAGTTGAGATTCCAAATAAGCAAATAGATAACACAATGGCTCATGAATCTCAGAGACGTTTGAAACGAGGAAGACCAATCGGTTCCAAGGATAAAAATCCTCGAAAAAGAAAAACTCATGAAAAGGAAGTTGACAATAAAGTGAATGATCTTGATGAAACGCTTAATACCAAAACCTCTCATGAGGAGGATTTGGATGAAACTAACAAAGAAATATCAATTAACTATGGTCACACACATATCTTATGGAATCAAGATGAAATGGAAGGTATTGATGAAATATTTTCTTATTCCGTAGCAAGTGACATCATGAGTGGAGATGATGATCCTGAACCAAAATCAGTTAGTGACTGTCAAAATAGACATGATGGGGATAAATGGAAAGGAGCTATTGTCACACCCTCAAAATCCGCGTGCGGGGTTTTACCGCGAGGCGCGTGACATACCAGGATCTCAGTCATTAGTTACCAAGAACGACTCTATATGATTAATAAACAAAACCAGAGTTAACGTTTAAAATACTGCGGAAGCGTTTTTAAAACCAGAAAACCCAAAACAAGTAGTATGTAAAGAGAATGCGCAAAACATACGCGCCCCAATCACAATTGTTTAATATGAAAATAATCCCAAATTTGTAAACAAGGCAAATGTAGACAACTCAACAATGCTGACGTGCGTGCTCCTAGGCAACTAGCAACCTTAACCTGAGAATAGCATACTAAACAAGTCAACACATGGTTGGTGAGTTCAAGAGTTTGCGTTAATAGGTAAACCGATAAACAGTTTTCAAATCATAAGTAGTGTATTGCAATAGATAGCTAGTCTATTAACATAAAAATATTAATCATAGTGATTTCGCGATTGAAGCTGACTGTGATAGTTTGTGCCTCCCGTCACGACTTACCAGGTCGTGACGAATATATGTTAGGACAAAATTGCACCCGTATGACCTCGAGTCACACAGGTGGGGCTCGTCAGACCCAGTAGTACTACCAAAAATTTCCCCGCTAGTCAATATTAACAATCCGAAAGTGTGAGGACTTTCCATGGTAAACAGCACTATATCAATATTATACACACTCATATATAAAAGCGTTTGTGATCAACAGTATGCTATCTCCCCCAAAAGAGATTATGTAAAATGAGTGGGGCAAGAACTCACCTGATGCGCGCAAGAATTAACTTAGAGCTTAACTTGAAAGAAAGAGGGGAAAGACAACCTTCAAAGGTCACCTAGAACACATGAGTACATAAGTACGTGTACACAGAATCAATATGAAACTCTAAGTGCTTTACAACCCAAAGAACTCAAGGTTTTAGAAAGACAAGACACATTTGACCCAGTTGACCCGTTTGACCCGTTGGTGACATTATAGGTGATAATTCGTTAATACTAATACAACAGCATATCATACATGATCAACATACAACTTGATTACATATAGCACTTCATTAACCACATGTACTACCTAGATCATCATACAACTAGATATCATACAAGTCATGCAAATCTCAACTATTATCTTGCTCATAACATCTAAAATGTTCATTCTTAATCAATCATCAATCCACAAAAGTCCTAGCTTACCTATATGACTCATACCATGATTTTTCCACAAACAGACCAAAACAGGTAACAAACCAAATCAACATTCATATAACCTAAACAACACATTTAATCACCTTAGAAACCATCCATGAACACACTAGCATGGTCCTACTGTCCCAAACATACCCAAATCATCACATTTAAGAGATTTCACAATTAAAGTTTCCCTTTTGGGAAGGTTCTTCCCAAATTCATCAAACTCAAACTACATTCATGAATTCATCAATTATATACCAACCCAAATCCATGACAACATTTAAACATGATCAACAACATCTCATTATCATGATTCATCAACTTTCATACCCAAAGTTACTATCTTTAGTAAGGTATGAACTACAACATGCATTCTTGAATTCCTAACATTCATATCAACCATCTAGCATCTAATCATCATCATAAGCATATCCATAACACCAATTCATCATCAATTCAACATTTCATGCAAAATAAAGTTACTATTCTTAGTAACCTATGAACCATGAATCAAAATCGAAGTTTTCTTGCAAAATCAACGTTAACTAATATGCATACAACCTAACTAACATATTAACATCAACAAACAACCAACAACTAACATCCAATTTCAGATTTTCGAATTAGGGTTTCGGCCCTAATGTAAATCCCATAAGAACTTGTAAAAATCCAACCTTTATTGCATACTTGACGTTAATTAACATGTAACCTACCTAACAAACACATTAACAACAACAAACAAGCATCAATCGACCATCAATTGTAGATTTCAAATGGAACTTTCGGCCAACATGAAAAATCATCAAAAACATGTAAAAATCTAACCTTTAAACGTGTAATGGACAAGATTTGATGTTTCTAACGTGTTGTAATGCTTGTAATCTATCAAAACCGAAGCTTTCTTGCTTGTTCTTGCTGAAATTCGAAGTGTGTGTGTGTGTGTTTTGGGTGATCGCGGCCGAAAGAGGGTGTGGGGGCTAGGGTTGGGATTTTTGTTTTATTAATTTATGGTAATTACCCCTTAAACCCTCATAATTTGTATTTTATAAAAACTAGACTTTTAAATACTTTCTAAAAGGTTTTAACTTAATACTACAAATATTATTAACCAACAATAATAATCATATGTATTATTTTCACTAGCCACAAAAATACACGAATTAAATATACACGTTTCCACGTTACGCGATAAAATTCACAACTAGCATTTAAATCACGTAAACACATAAGCATAACTTGATAATCACGTAACCAGTTAAATTATAATTAGTTTATCATTATTAATTATTATTAAGTCACCAACGTTCAATGACAACTAGTGTGTGCTCCCGACACGTGTATGCAAGACTTAACGGAACTAATGGAGTTTGGTAACGAAAAATTACCGGATGTCACATTATCCCCATGTTGAAAGAATTTTCGTCCCGAAAATTGCGTTAAATGGTGAGTGTTTCATCACTGGTCTACTGCATTGGCACAAGAAAATCGAAATCGTGTGAGTTTTGGATGAGTTGTCACATCATCCCCATGTTGAAAGAAATTTCGTCCCGAAATTTAATCAGTACCTTCGCCGGCTGGCATCGTCCTTTCGAATAGCTGAGGGTACTTAAGCTTCATTTGGTCTTCACGTTCCCACGTGAATTCTGGTCCACGTCTCGAGTTCCATCGAACTTTGACAATGGGTATCTTGCTTTGCTTAAGTGTCTTCACCTCACGATCCATCACTTCGACAGGTTCCTCAATGAAGCGTAACTGTTCGTCTACTTGAACTTCTTCCAGTGGTACGACCATCGTTTCATCCGTTAAACATTTCTTTAGATTTGAAACATGGAATACATCATGGATTCCACTCAATGAATCAGGTAAGGCTAGTCGATAGGCCACTGGACCAATTCTTTCCACTATCTCAAATGGTCCAACGTATCTCGGACTTAGCTTTCCTCGCTTACCAAACCGAACTACGCCTTTCCACGGTAAGACTTTTAATAAAACCTTGTCACCTATCTGAAATTCCAAAGGTTTTCGTCGTTTGTCAGCATAGCTTTTCTGTCTGTCTCGCGCTGCAGCCATGCGGTTTCTTATCTGGACAATCTTCTCAGTTGTCTCATGTACTAACTCAGGACCCGTTAATTGACTATCACCAATTTCAACCCAGCAAACTGGTGATCTACACTTTCTCCCATACAAAGCTTCAAAAGGTGCTGCCTTTATGCTAGTGTGATAATTGTTGTTGTAAGAAAATTCCACCAATGGTAGGTGAACTTCCCAGTTATTCCCGAAGTCAATCACACAAGCACGTAACATGTCCTCCAAAGTCTATATAGTACGCTCGCTTTGACCATCAGTCTGTGGATGATAAGCAGTACTCATATCCAATCGCGTACCCAAAGACTTCTGCAGTGATTGCCAGAAGTGTGATGTGAAACGGGAATCGCGATCAGAAATGATCGAGATTGGTACTCCATGCCTCGAAACGATCTCCTTCAGATAAAGTCGGGTTAACTTCTCCATCTTATCTGTTTCCTTTATTGCTAGGAAATGAGCAGATTTTGTCAATCGGTCCACGATAACCCATATTGTATCACAACCCGTAGAAGTGCGAGGTAACTTAGTAATAAAATCCATTGATATCTGATCCCACTTCCACATAGGGATCTCGGGTTGTTGTAGTAGACCAGATGATTTCTGATACTCCACTTTAACCTTCGAGCAGGTCAGACACTTGCTCACATAAGTAGCTACATCTGCTTTCATGTTAGGCCACCAATAATGCGCCTTCAAATCGTGATACATCTTGTCAGATCCAGGATGTATAGAGTACTTAGACTTGTGAGCCTCAATCATGACCAAGTCTCTCAGATTTCCGTGTAGAGGTACCCATAGTCTATCCATGAAGTAACGAATTTCATCCGCTTTTACTTCCAATTGTTTTTCCATACCCCTTAACGACTCAAACCCAATGTTTTCTGCTTTCAAAGCTTCTGTTTAAGCCTCTCGGATTTGTTCAGGTAACTGCGTACTAATCGTTAGTTGCAGAGCTCGCACACGTCAAGGTTTAGCAGTCTCTTTTCTACTCAACGCATCAGCAACTACATTTGCTTTCCCCGGGTGGTACTTAATAGCACAATCATAGTCGTTTAACAATTCCACCCAGCGTCTTTGCCTCATGTTCAACTCCTTTTGCTCAAAGATGTGCTGAAGACTCTTGTGATCGGTGTAGATGGTGCATTTGGTACCGTACAAGTAATGTCTCTAGATCTTTAAGGCAAAAACTACCGCACCCAATTCCAAGTCATGGGTGGTATAGTTCTTCTCATGAATCTTCAATTGTCTAGAGGCATAAGCTATCACTTTATCCCGCTGCATCAGGACGCATCCAAGTCCTTGAATAGACGCATCGCAGTAGACTACGAAGTCGTCACTACCATCCGGTAACGCTAATATTGGTGCGCTACACAATTTATGTTTCAGCAACTGAAAAGCAGATTCCTGACTCTCACCCCATTTATACGTCGTTCCCTAGTGAGTCAAGGCTGTGAGAGGTTGTGCAATCTTAGAGAATCCTTCAATGAATCGTCGATAATATCCCGCTAATCCAAGGAATTGTCGTATCTCACTTGGTGTCTTAGGAACAGACCAATTCTTTATCGCTTCAATCTTAGCAGGATCAACATGTATTCCCTTCTCGTTGACAATATGACCCAAGAATTGTACCTCACGTATCCAGAAATCACACTTAGAAAACTTTGCGTACAGTTGTTCGTTTCTAAGTAATTCTAAGATTAAACGTAAGTGCTTCTCATGTTCTTCCTCGGTCCTTGAGTATATCAGTATGTCATCAATAAAGACGATAACAAACTGATCAAGATAGGGTTTGCACACGCGATTCATGAGGTCCATGAATACTGCTGGTGCATTCGTCAACCCAAATGGCATGACCAAAAATTCATAGTGACCATTTCGTGTACGAAAGGCAGTTTTCGAGATGTCCTCTTCTCGAACTCTCAGCTGATGATACCCAGACCTCAGATCAATCTTAGAGTAATAGCTTGATCCTTGCAGTTGATCAAATAAATCATCGATACGAGGTAACGGATATCTATTCTTGATAGTAACCTTGTTCAGTTCCCTATAGTCAATGCACATTCGAAATGTACCATCCTTCTTCTTCACAAATAGGACTGGCGCTCCCCAGGGCGACGAACTCGGTCGGATAAACCCTTTATCCAACAACTCTTGTAGTTGGGCGGATAATTCCTGCAGTTCGTTCGGAGCTAACCGGTATGGTGCTCTCGCAATTGGAGCGGCTCCTGGAGTCAACTCAATCTGGAATTCAACTTGACGATGAGGCGGTAATCCATGCAGGTCTTTCGGAAACACCTCGGGAAACTCGCGAACTACGGGGATATCCTCTATCTTCTTTTCCTCGATCTGTTTATCTGTGACGAGTGCTAATATGGCCAGTCGACCCTTTCGTAACAACTTCTGTGCTTTCATAAACGAGATGATGCCTATCACCGCACCACTCCTATCACCTCTGACCGTAAGGACTTCTTCACCAAGGGGAATCCGTATGATCTTCTCGTGGCATATGACTTCTGCTTGTTTATCGGAAAGCCAATCCATGCCTACTACCACATCAAAACTTCCTAGTGTAACAGGCATGAGATCTATGGTGAATGTATGACCAGCAAGCTCTATCTTGCAGTCTCTAAGAATATGCGTTACGTGAATCTGTGTGCCGTTAGCTAACTCCATGGTGTATTTAGATTCTAAGGCTGAGGGCATATCACTTAAAAGACTACAGAACCTAGTGGACACGAAACTTCTATCGGCTCCGGTATCGAATAATACGGTAGCAAAACAACCATTAACCGAAAATTTACCAGTTACTGTTGTAGGATCGTTTAGAGCCTCACCTGAGCCAATGACGAAGGCTCTTCCTTTGGCTCCATTGTTGTTATTGCCTCCATTGTTGTTGTCATTACCATTGTTGTTGTTATTGTTGTTGCCATTGTTATTATTGCTGGTGTTTCCATTGTTGTTGTTGCCATTACCATTCCTCTTTAGCTGGGGACAGTTGCGTTTGTAATGGCCTTCTTTTCCGCACTCAAAACAACCTTTCGGAGTTTCTTGTGATTGTTGAGGCTTCTTCATTAGTTCACCCCGGCAGTCTTTGGCTGCGTGACCAATCTTCCCACAACGTTGGCACTTGAAGTTATCACATCGACCCACATGGTGGTAGTTACACCGGTTGCACTTCGGCAGTCTTCCACCATACCCACCGGGTCCTTAATTTGAGGGAGTCGCCTGGTTGAAGCTTCGGTTGTTATCGAACTTCCGTTGCTGTTGCTGACTTTGCTGCTGTTGTTGAGGTTGAGATTGGCTGCTGGATGACGATCCCTTGTTGCTTGAACCATCCCACTTGCGTTTCTGGTCGGGCACGCTTGCCATAGCACCCTGTTTGGGTAGCTTTCCCTGCTCCACTGCTTGGTCAGTAAGCTTGTGAGCCAATCGAATAACCTGCTGGATAGTGGTGAGGTTCACAACAGTCACCATGCTTTGTATCTCCGGAACCAAGCCACGCTGATAAAGCTCAATTCATTTGATCGGCGGATTGATCATGCCTGGGCAAAGCGTTGCCAAATCGTGAGACCTCATGGTGTAAACCTCGATCTTAGATTCCTTCCATCTTTAATTGCCAGAAAGCCTCCAACTTCTGGACTTCATCCAGTTCTTCCTCCGAATCTTCTTCTGGTTCTTCCTCATTAGGGTCTTCCCCAAAGGTGCAGGGGCTTCAGTAATATGAAGTGCTGCTAGCTATGCCTCTAAATTAGCAAACCTATCATCGATCACTATGTTATGGTGATCCTGTGCGTCCATGCGCCCACTAAGTGCTACCACGTTGCCTGCCAGGGTATGATGTCCACCAATGGCCATCGAGAGTCGCTCCTGAAGCGTCTCTACCTGGAAACTCAACTGACGCATCTCAGATCGTAATGCAGAGTTCTCATCAGTGAGTCCTCTAATCCGCTGTCGCTCTGTGTCCAGTGTGGCTACTAGGGCTGCAAATGCCTGCTCCAGAGGGATGCTTGAAGTAGGAAGTGTAGGCAAAGTAGAGGCGGTTGATGACCTAGTCCTAGGTCGTGTAGGAGCTACTGGTGGTACGCGCTCTCTATATGCCATACGGTTTATGTAGGTGGGGTAGAAATCCCAGTTACGTGGAGGATCGAGCTCAGGAGGTATGAAAGGCTGATCCCAGTCTATCTCGCCTGGAGGATAAGGATGTCGAGGCCAGTTAAATCCCCTATCCGGTACGGGAGAAGTAGGAGGTGACTCAGATCGTGCAGGTTTCTTGCCTAAATTTCTGGACGACGATGCCATGCTGCGAAGTACGTGTTGCGTATGCCAATGAATGTACAGTAAGGAGAGTAAGCGATAAGTAACTAACAACTGTACGGTTATAGTCTAGTGTGTGTATGTAACCTAGTTCCCTATAACCAATGGCTCTGATACCAATCTGTCACACCCTCAAAATCCGCGTGCGGGGTTTTACCGCGAGGCGCGTGACATACCAGGATCTCAGTCATTAGTTACCAAGAACGACTCTATATGATTAATAAACAAAACCAGAGTTAACGTTTAAAATACTGCGGAAGCGTTTTTAAAACCAGAAAACCCAAAACAAGTAGTATGTAAAGAGAATGCGCAAAACATACGCGCCCCAATCACAATTGTTTAATATGAAAATAATCCCAAATTTGTAAACAAGGCAAATGTAGACAACTCAACAATGCTGACGTGCGTGCTCCTAGGCAACTGGCAACCTTAACCTGAGAATAGCATACTAAACAAGTCACACAGGTGGGGCTCGTCAGACCCAGTAGTACTACCCAAAATTTCCCCGCTAGTCAATATTAACAATCCGAAAGTGTGAGGACTTTCCATGGTAAACAGCACTATATCAATATTATACACACTCATATATAAAAGCGTTTGTGATCAACAGTATGCTATCTCCCCCAAAAGTGATTATGTAAAATGAGTGGGGTAAGAACTCACCTGATGCACGCAAGAATTAACTTAGAGCTTAACTTGAAAGAAAGAGGGGAAAGACAACCTTCAAAGGTCACCTAGAACACATGAGTACATAAGTACGTGTACATAGAATCAATATGAAACTCTAAGTGCTTTACAACCCAAAGAACTCAAGGTTTTAGAAAGACAAGACACATTTGACCCAGTTGACCCGTTTGACCCGTTGGTGACATTATAGGTGGTAATTCGTTAATACTAACACAACAGCATATCATACATGATCAACATACAACTTGATTACATATAGCACTTCATTAAGCACATGTACTACCTAGATCATCATACAACTAGATATCATACAAGCCATGCGAATCTCAACTATTATCTTGCTCATAACATCTAAAATGTTCATTCTTAATCAATCATCAATCCACAAAAGTCCTAGCTTACCTATATGACTCATACCATGATTTTTCCACAAACAGACCAAAACAGGTAACAAACCAAATCAACATTCATATAACCTAAACAACACATTTAATCACCTTAGAAACCATCCATGAACACACTAGCATGGTCCTACTGTCCCAAACATACCCAAATCATCACATTTAAGAGATTTCACAATTAAAGTTTCCCTTTTGGGAAAGTTCATCCCAAATTCATCAAACTCACACTACATTCATGAATTCATCAATTATATACCAACCCAAATCCATGACAACATTTAAACATGATCAGCAACATCTCATTATCATGATTCATCAACTTTCATACCCAAAAGTTACTATCTTTAGTAAGGTATGAACTACAACATGCATTCTTGAATTCCTAACATTCATATCAACCATCTAGCATCTAATCATCATCATAAGCATATCCATAACACCAATTCATCATCAATTCAACATTTCATGCAAAATAAAGTTACTATTCTTAGTAACCTATGAACCATGAATCAAAATCGAAGTTTTCTTGCAAAATCAACGTCAACTAATATGCATACAACCTAACTAACATATTAACATCAACAAACAACCAACAACTAACATCCAATTTCAGATTTTCGAATTAGGGTTTCGGCCCTAATGTAAATCCCATAAGAACTTGTAAAAATCCAACCTTTATTGGATACTTGACGTTACTTAACATGTAAGCTACCTAACAAACACATTAACAACAACAAACAAGCTTCAATCGACCATCAATTGCAGATTTCGAATGGAACTTTCGGCCAACATGAAAAATCATCAAAAACATGTAAAAATCTAACCTTTAAACGTGTAATGGACAAGATTTGATGTTTCTAACGTGTTGTAATGCTTGTAATCGATCAAAACCGAAGCTTTCTTGCTTGTTCTTGCTGAAATTCGAAGTGTGTGTGTGTGTTTTGGGTGATCGCGGCCGAAAGAGGGTGTGGGGGCTAGGGTTGGGATTTTTGTTTTATTAATTTATGGTAATTACCCCTTAAACCCTCATAATTTGTATTTTATAAAAACTAGACTTTTAAATACTTTCTAAAAGGTTTTAACTTAATACTACAAACATTATTAACCAACAATAATAATCATATGTATTATTTTCACTAGCCACAAAAATACACGAATTAAATATACACGTTTCCACGTTACGCGATAAAATTCACAACTAGCATTTAAATCACGTAAACACATAAGCATAACTTGATAATCACGTAACCAGTTAAATTATAATTAGTTTATCATTATTAATTATTATTAAGTCACCAACGTTCAACGACAACTAGTGTGTGCTCCCGACACGTGTATGCAAGACTTAACGGAACTAATGGAGTTTGGTAACGGAAAATTACCGGATGTCACAGCTATGCAAGCTGAATTAGATTCACTTAACAAACAAAAGGTGTTTAGACCTATTGTTATTACTCCTATGTCCGTAAAGCCTGTAGGGTACAAATGGGTTTTTGTACGAAAACGAAATGAGAAAAATGAAGTTACAAGGTATAAAGCTAGACTTGTAGCTCAAGGTTTTTCATAAAGGCCAGGGATTGATTATGAGGAAACATACTCCCCTGTTATGGATGCAATAACCTTTAGATACTTAATCAGCTTAGCAGTCTCTAGAAATTTAGAGATGCGTCTTATGGATGTTGTCACAGCTTACTTGTATGGATCACTAGATAGTAACATCTATATGAAAATTCCTGAAGGTTTTAAATTCCCCGAATCATTAAACTCAAAGCCTAAGGAAATGTATTCCATCAAATTACAAAGATCCTTGTATGGACTCAAACAATCTGGACGGATGTGGTATAATCGTTTGAGTGATTATTTGACAAGTAAAGGATACACAAGTAACCTTATTTGTCCATGCATCTTCATTAAGAAGACAACATCAGGATATGTGATCATAGCTGTGTATGTTGATGATCTAAATATAATTGGGACGCAAAAGGAAATTAATGAAGCAATTGCTCTTTTAAAGAAAGAATTTGAAATGAAAGACCTTGAAAAAACCAAATATTGTCTTGGTTTGCAGATTGAACATATGCATAATGGAATACTTGTACATCAGTCAACTTATACTGAGAAACTCTTAAAGCGTTTCAATATGGACAAAGCAAATCCTTTAAGCACACCGATGGTTGTTAGATCACTCAATGTTGATAATGATCCATTTCGTCCTTGCGAAGATAATGAAGAGGTCCTTGGTCCAGAGATACCATATCTCAGTGCAATTGGAGCTCTTATGTATCTTACTAACTGTACGAGACCTGACATTTCTTTTACGTTAATTTGTTAGCAAGATTTAGTTCAGCCCCTACTAAAAGACACTGGAATGGGATTAAACATATTTTTCGATATCTTCGGGGTACTATTGATTTAGGCTTGTTTTATCCTAATAATTCAAAAGAAGGGTTGGTTGGTTATGCAGATGCAGGTTATTTATCTGATCCTCATAAAGCAAAATCTCAAATGGGATACATATTTAAGAATTGAGGAACTGCGATTTCATGGCGCTCTTAGAAACAAACACTCATTGCGACATCCTTAAATTATGTTGAAGTCATTGCACTACATGAAGCTTCAAGAGAATGTGTATGGTTAAGATCTATGACACAACTTATATTAACTTCTTGTGGATTAGAGAAAGATAGAAATGCAACACCAATCTATGAAGATAATGCAGCTTGTGTCTCATAAATGAAAGAATGGTATATCAAAAGTGACAGAACAAAACATATACCACCAAGATTCTTTTCATACACTCAAGACCTTATTAAAGATAAACAAGTTGAAATGAGATACGTTCAATCTAGCAATAATTCAGCTGATCTTTTCACAAAGGCACTTCCAAAAATAACTTTCAGAAAACATGTTTATGATATTGGCATGCGGCACGTACACACAATGTGATGATCTACAGAAGACAATTTGAGGGGGAGTTATAAGCTGCACTCTTTTTTCCTTAGCTAAGGTTTTTTCCCACTGGGTTTTTCTTTAGCAAGGTTTTTAATGAGACAGTACTTAAACTCTTGAAGTTTGAAAAGTGTCATCCAAGGGGGAGTATTATGAATTATTACCATAGCAAGTGGATGAACTCTTTGTCAAACTTGTAGATAAGTTTACTATGCTAAATAGTTTTACTTGTCTACCAAAATGATTGATCTTTGTAGTATAAATACCATCTCAATGTAGAGGAGAAGATGCACCTCTTGTATACACTTTCATAAGTTATACATTTCTTTTATTCTTGCTCTTGCAATTCTCTTTAAAGTTCTTAAGGTTATAACACTAATCTTGTTATAATTATTGTGATATTATAACAATAATGAATATATTGTTGTTATTATTATTATTATTATTATTACTATTATTGTTATTATTATTATTATTATTATTAATGATAATGATGATAGTGGAAGATGACTGTTGGAAGTTTGAGTTGAGGCCTGAGGGTGCAGAGGAGACCATACCTTTTTCTGGTTCGTTTGTTGGATGTTAAAACTGATTGCTTTCCGTTACGGAATGATGTCATTATCCACATATAATCTAGAAATCTAGATATTATCGTAGCAGAGTTGTCAACTACTTAGAAGCCATGGTTTGATCTAATGATTTATAGTTTAAGTGGTAAGATAAAATATTCAAGACAATTTTAAACGAGAAGATTTGTTTGCTCAAGTTTTATTTTAAGCAAAACTACTTAGAAGCCATGGTTTTTTTAGTTATGGGTTTCCTTTAGAGAGGTTAAGGGTGTGGTCACGACTGAGAAACGGATAGGTGGGCCCGATTAAAATAACACATATCTTCTGAAATATGGTCGTGCATTGTCGTTCAAAAGAAAAATGGTTAGGTTGATGGGTTTGTAGATTTACATGTTTTCGGATGCGTTGAATTCTTTAATATGAACACAACCTATATTTTAGTTCATGTCAAAAGCATCGAACGTGACTTGTACACACTAAAAAGTCGTGTAACTTGAACATGACATGTTTATCTAAACATGTCAAATGGGTTGATGGATTGAGGGGTAACAGTCAAGTTGAAGACGTGTTAATCAAGTTGGTTGTAAAATACGAGTTAGTAAGTCAACGTGTTTCACTAATAGGTTGGTGGATCGATTTGTTTAACTAAACGGGCTAAGTAGGTCAACCATACACGGCCCGTTCAATTACACAGGTAAACCCTAACACGATCCATTTTTTTTAAAAGGGTTAGATATGTCAACTTAAAACCTGACTATTTTCGTGTCAGGTTCATGTTATGTTTTGCGTAGTTTCGTAATTGTCACCCATAGTTATTGAATAAAATGTATGTCTTTTAGATCATCCTTTTTTAAACCTAGTTTAGTTTAACTTCATCTAAGACGTTTTTCATTGGACACTTAAATATTGTGGGGCTAAGATTAGCATATGGACGAGTTAAGGTTAGGTCGTAATCATTGAAGCTCAATAATCCCAAGTTATAGTTAGTTTTTCTTTAGAGGAAGACTATAATTAGTTGACGCTAAATAACATTCACCAGACTCTATGTGGTCATGAAATCGGTCTAGAAGACTATGTATGATGATATTATAATAGTGGTATTGCTTTTGTACATCATAAGGTATTTAGCTACATCATCTAATAAACATTATACAACCATTAGGAGTGGTCTAGTGATAAACATGTATGTCTTTCACCTAAGTGATATTAGGTTCTAGTTTCATTTGAGACATAAAATTAATTTATGTTGGAGTAAAATAGAAGTAGATTACGGCTTTATTTTGAAAAATAATAAAAAAAATCTAACAAACTATATATTGAAAGCTTGTAACCTAATGAAGCATAAAGTGTGATGAAACTCCGGATCCCTGTAATTTGCTCCCTTCCTAGGTAAATGTATTATTTTATTATGTCTTGATTTGCTTAACATTTACATTATATTACTTTATCTCTAGAGAACTCCTACTTACTTCCAAGGTCTAACACTAATGGTAAAACTACAGGTGACCTTCATATTAGGTTGAGACAACTTTACCTTCAAACTCATATAAAATTCTAATTATTTCTACTACAAACACTAATCTTGTTTTGCTAAGGGATTTGTCATCTCTGGTACAAATAATCTGGTAGTCCAAGATGAAATCGAGAATGTGAAGTGTGGCTGATTCATCACCTCAATTATTTTTGCAATCCAAATCTCCATATCAACTATAGCAACAATAACACAATTTGATTATCACAACTATTTCTCGAGCATTCTTAGTTAATTCCCTCCCCCCTTCTCCATTATAGTTGATTGTACATCATTTCTTTCTACTTATAAGATCTTAATGCAAACAAGATACTTAAATCAAAGTTAAAATACAAGTAAACATTCGGCCCGTTTTCTAAACCACATCACAAACAAATATTCCCTTAGGGCCTTAGATAGGTATGTATATCCGTATATATTGGGCTACTAAAGCTCCCGCTAGAGTTGGGCCTTTAGCTTACTTTTAGAGAGATTTAGGGCCTGGAGCCCTGGACTAATCTTTATGCTTTTTTATAATTTTCATCTTACAATACATTCTATAAAAAAGTTTAAACAAAATTCACATTAATAATGTCACCATTAAAAACCATCGTTTTAGATCAAATATTACAATGGAGTGATCAACTAAAAAGTTTACAATTAAAAATCAATATAGAAAAAAAATAAACTGATAATCCCCTTAGTTTTATGAAATGACAAAAGTCAAACTCAAGGTCTTTTTGGTGCCCATCTAAATGTTCAGTGTTTACTGAGGATAAATGTACACATAACTTTGTAAAATAATTTAGATAAACTAAGTTTTAAATCGATGTTACTTGAGCCATGTGTACTATCTAGTGATAGTGATGAAATAGTGTTCTCACGCAGACGTTATGTAAGCATCATGTAAGCAGTGGTTATGATTACATTGAAGGTGTTTATAATAATTACTTAATTATTAATTATATATATATATATATATATATATATATATATATATAAAGACATTTGTATTTATAAAACATATTTTATATCCAACATTAAAAAATAATTAAATATGAATAAAAACATTAATATCAATATTAATATGTTTAAACATTATAAAATATATTAAATATAACAAATTATTACATTTCATATTTCTCTCTAATTTTATGTTTCTTCTTTCACGCTTTTTTACGATTTAGGCTCGTCAACTGATCGACATTCACTCAAACTAGATTCATATCGAATTTTTTTTGAGAGTGATGCATCCTTTCAAGATAGTTTTCAAAATTCAAAGTTTGCTTGTAGTTGGGTTCTTTAGATAATGACGCTGCTCGTTTACCTTGTTGTTTCTCATGGGCGGGCAAATAGTTCACCACGATTTGAGTCCACATGTTCTTCAAACTCGTAATCGATGTCGTTGCGGTTTACTTGACAACGACCATTTAAAGGAGATTGACTAGTGTATGCGTTATAGAGGCCAGGGTTTTTGTGTGTTTGCTTGACAATAATGAATGTGTCATCAATGGGACAAGGTGTTGATTCACACTTTGCATGGTAGGATGTGTTTCAGGAACAACCTCCACTTCGGGTTGTGTTCCTAGTACATTTTTTGGTGTCGCTGGAGCATAATTGTAGATGACTAGAGGCTGGTTCCAACTAATAAATGTTAGCATAGTGTCACGACCCACTTATATTCATGACCAACTCTTTGGGAACGTTAGAAAAGTTAGCCACATTCCGCAAGATCCATGGACCTTCAAAGTCTCTGGAATACTTAGATATTAACCATGTAAAATATCTAGATATTAACCAAAAATATCTAGATATTAGATTAGTTAATATCTTAGATATTTAGATTAGTAAATATCTTAGATATTTAGATAAAAAGGATCTAGATTAGAAATATTTAGACTTAAACCACAAGTATAAATAGGAGGTGATGGGTTATTTGTAAAATCACCTCACAAAGCATTGTATCAAACTTCCTTGTAAAAAGTTCTCTTGTAATCAAAGCGTTCTATACTTGTAATAATTCATTGTCCATGTTGCTAGTCGTTGAATCGTTGCTAACTTGGTGATCTAGTCGAGATCAGGGCTGACTTAGTATAGTGACTAAGTGCCTCACGAGAGTTTGGGAATCACTCCGTGACAAGTGGTATCAGAGTAAGGTCGATTCATTGGGATGGCGACTGATGCGAACAAGATTACAAGCACCAACGTTGCGGGTGGAGAAGAGAACTGGGGACGGGAAGATAATCCTCACGGGGGTAAGAAGAGTCGAGGTACATCCAAGGACAAGACCTTGGACAAACGAGTTACTGAAGTAGAGGCTGCAATAACTGGAATAGGGACTCAAGTTGACAATGTTTTCCAACGATTAGATGGGCTGGAAACTATTTTCAGTGACTTAAGAGACGACCTGAAGGCTACAATCAGGTACTTCATAGTGATGATGGTAAATGATGTAATCAAAGAGGCTACCCGGGATGCAATCGTCAAGCTGCGTAAGGACATGGACAGACTTTTCGTAGACATGCATCGCAGCCTTCTAGGGCTATAATCCAAGGTCAATGAATGCAATAAATCCATGTTCACTGCAGGAGGAAGCATTGTCAACTTCACACCCAGGATCGAAGTCCCAAAACCAACACCCTTTGTTGGTAAACTAGAGGCAAGGGCTGTTGTAAACTTCCATTAGGGATGGACCGATACTTCGATGGTGTAGGCATTCACGATAATGCCTCAAAGATCCAGACAACCACCCTATACTTGAAAGATACAGCAGGCCTGTGGTGGCGACGTAAACATGGCGAAGTAGAAAAAGATACGTGCATCTTGAACACCTGGGCTGATTTCATTAAAGAAATTAAGAAGCAATTCTATCTGGAAAATGTTGAAAATGAGGCTAGGAGCCGGTTACACAAGCTTAAACAAACCGGCTCTATTAAGGACTACATCAAAGAATTTACCACGCTCGTCTTTGAAATTCCAGATATGCCGGACAAAGACTCCCTCTTTTACTTTCTTGATGGCTTACAAGTGTGGGCCAAAACTGAGCTTGAACGACGTGGCGTTCAAGACCTATCTTCGGCTATTGCTATAGCCGAAGGTTTAATCGATTATAGCCGAAGAGAGTCATGATCAAAGGATCGAAGACTTAGCCATGAGAAAGGTGGGGGGGACAAATCAGCTCCATTCAAGGAAAACACTACACGTAAGCCACCTACACCATGGGAATCCCAGGAAAAGAAGTCGTTCAATAAAGACTATAAGTGCTTCATTTGTCTTGGACACACCAAGCTCGAGACTGCCCAAAGAGAGCTAGCCAACACGCGATGATTGCAAGGGAAGAAAACTCCCATGAAGAAGGAGATGCTTGCATGGGCTAAATGCAAGTACTTAGCGCAATCAAAGCCAAAGTAGAAGTACGACTAGTACCGAACAAAGGATTGCAATTTGTCCAGGCCACCATCCAAGGGAACCAAGTACGAGCCCTTGTAGACACGGGTGCTTCCCATAACTTCATCTTTGTTAACGAAGCTAAATGGCTAGGCATGTAAAACATCAAAGGGAGGGGGCCATGAAAACTATGAATGCAAGTGCCAAACCAATACATGGGGAGGCAAAGGAGGTTCAAGTACACATCGGGGAATGGTTGGGAACCATCAACTTCTCCATAGTGGAAATGGATGACTTCAAAGTCGTGCTTGGCATGGAGTTCTTCGACAAGGTACGTGCTTTCCCCATGCCATTCGCTTATTCTCTTTGTATCCTCGATGAAGGGAAGACGTGTATGGTGAGCACGGAGCGTGGACCAAGGATCGGGCCAAAGATCCTTTCTGCCATACAATTCAAGAAAGGATACAGCAAAAGGGAACCATGTTACTTGGCGGTAACTAGAGGCGATAATGGAGAAACAGCCACAGTCACAGTACCAAAGCCAATTAGCCACGTACTAGAGGAGTACAAGGATGTCATGCCGGCCGAGTTACCCAAAAAACTCCCTCCACGAAGAGAAGTTGACCACGAGATCGCTTTGGAACCAGGATCCAAGCCACCGGCAAAAGCCCCATATCGCATGTCTCTACCAGAACTAATGGAGTTAAGAAAACAACTAAAAGCGTTGTTGGATGCCGGATACATTCGTCATTTTAAAGCCCCATATGGTGCACCAGTACTATTCTAGAAAAAGAAAGATGGGTCGCTTAGCATGTGCATCAATTACCGAGCACTAAACAAGATCACAGTGATAAACAAGTACCTGATTCCGCTGATCGCTGACTTGTTGATCAACTCAGAGGGGAAAAGTACTTTTCATAGTTGGATCTTCGATCAGGGTACTACCAAGTAAGGATTGCTGAAGGGGATGAAGCTAAGACCACGTGCATCACAAGGTATGGATCATATGAGTTCTTAGTGGTGTCGTTCGGTCTAACCAATGCACCAGTCACTTTTTGCATGCTCATGAATAAACTCTTCCACCCGTTTCTAGACAAGTTCGTAGTAGTGTACCTGGATGATATTGAGGTATATAGCCGCACGTTGGAAGATCATGTGGCACACTTGCAACAAGTATTCCAGGTACTACGTGAGAACGAGCTATACGTCAAGCCGGAGAAGTGCTCGTTCACCCAAGAGGAAGTTGAGTTCTTGGGACATCGGGTCAAGGAGGGACAACTCGTGATGGACACCACCAAAGTAAAAGCCATTCAAGAATGGGAAGCACCAACCAAGGTTCCGGAGTTACGTTCATTTCTCGGGTTGATCAATTATTGCCGACTATTCATCATGGGCTACTCCGCAAAAGTAGCCCCCCTGGCTGACTTACTAAAGAAAAATAAGGCTTGGAGATGGGATGAGCAATGTCAAAGGGCCTTTGATGAATTGAAGGAGGTCGTTATGTCTGAACCAATTATGCGGCTACCTAATGTCACCAAGCCATTCGAGCTACACACCGACGCATTGGACTTTGCAATTGAGGGAGTACTGATATAAGACGGACATCTGATCGCATTCGAGAGCCACAAACTAAACGACACCGAGAAGAAATATACGGTGCAAGAAAAGGAGATAACAACCATCATCCATTGCCTACGGACATGGCGCCATTATCTTCTCGGGTCCAGGTTTGTTATAAAAACTGACAATGTTGCTACTAGGTATTTTCAAACAGAAAAGAAGTTAAGCCCAAAGCAAGCTAGGTGGCAAGATTTCCTCACCGAATTTGATTATATCTTGGAATACAAACTGGGGAAAGCTAACATTATGGCCGATGCCTTTAGCAGTAAGGCCGAGTTTGCTGCAATCACAAGGCCTTCATTTAACATCCAAGACAAAATCAAAAAAGGCTTTGAACAAGATTCCTTTGCCAAAAACCTAGTCTCTTTTGCTCGTGACGAGAAGACTAGACAGTTTTGGTTAAAGGGAGACTTCTTATTTACCACTGAAGACCAACTCTTTATGCCTAGATGGGGTGATCTAAGATGTACGATTATGAAGGAGTGTCATGACTCAAGATGGGCCGGTCATCCCGAAATAAAACGGACATTGGCACTTATCGAAGGTACTTTTTACTAGCCCCAAATGAAGGATGACATTGAAGTGTACGTAAGAACATGCTTAGTTTGTCAACAAGACAAGATTGAGCAATGTAAGATAGGGGGATTGCTAGAACCATTACTGACACCCAATGGCCTATAGGAAAGTGTCTCCATGGATTTCATCACTTGCCTACCAAAGTCAAAAGGAAATGGGAGCATAATCGTAGTGGTGGATCGATTTTTCAAGTATGGGATGTTCATTCCCGCACCAGCCGATGTAATTGCAACTAAGACAACAAGGTTATTCTTTAAGAATGTGGTAAAATAGGCATTCCATAAGTTATTATAAGTGATCGCGACCCGCGCTTCACAGGGAAGTTCTGGTTAGAGTTGTTCAAGATTGCAGGGACAAGTTTGAATTTCTTAACAAGCTTCCATCATCAAATCGATGGACAAACCGAGTGGGTCAATACATTGCTAGAGTTGTACCTTTGACATTATGTGAGTGCCAACCAATGTGACTGGGCAAAGCTTCTCGACGTGGCACAATTCTCTTACAATATGCAACGAAGTGAGGCAACTGGTAAGAGTCTTTTTAAGATAGTTACAGGATGACAACCACTAACTCCAAACACTCTAGCCACCTCTTATGATGGAAGTAGCCCTGCTGCTTTCAAGGCAATTAAAGAGTGGCATGAGCAGGCGGATTTGGCATGAGATTCACTTAATAAGGTGGTTCAGAAGATGAAGGAATGGGTTGACAATAAGAGAAGGCACGTCGAGTTCCAAGTTGGGGACCAAGTCATGGTAAAACTCTTGCCACAACAGTTCAAGTCACTACGAGCGGTACATAAAGGACTTATCAGAAAGTACGAGGGGCCTTTCACTGTTATTTCATGAGTTGGCAAGGTTTCATACTGGTTACAACTACCGCCCAAGTTGAAAATCCATCCTGTCTTTCATATGAGTTTTCTCGAGCTCTATTATCCAGACATGGAAGATCCTGAACGAGGGAAGTCCCAAAGGGAACCAACAGCCGTTGTAACATCCTACGATCAAGAGGTTAACGAGATCCTTTCAGAACGAATAGTATGGCGCCGTAGTGTACCAAGTTACAAAGAATATCTGATCAAGTGGAAGGGACAACCGCGTAGTCTCTGGAAATTCCAAGATCAGATTAAGAACTATCATGAAGCCATGACGAGGACGTCGCGAGTTTAGGTGGGGGAGAGTGTCATGACCCGCTTATATTCATGACCAACTCTTCGGGAACGCTAGAAAAATCAACCACATTCCACAAGATCTATGGACCTTGGAAATTTCTAGAATACTTAGATATTAACCATGTAAAATATCTAGATATTAACCAAAAAGATATCTAGATATTAGATTAGTTAATATCTTAGATATTTAGATTAGTAAATATCTTAGATATTTAGATTAGAAATATCTAGACTTAAACCACAAGTATAAATAAGAGGTGACGGGTCATTTGTAAAATCACCTCACAAAGCATTGTAATCAAAGCGTTCTTTACTTGTAATCGTTCATTGTCCATCTTGCTAGTCGTTGAATCGATGCGAACTTGGTGATCTAGTCAAGATCAAGGCTGACTTAGTACAGTGACTAAGTGCCGCACGAGAGTTTGGGAATCACTCTGTGATAATAGGCTGTGGTGGACACCTTTCCATTTGTGGATGGTAAGAAATGTTTGTATAGATGATGCTGATCAGGACTTAGTTCGGGTCACTTTAATTAAATGGGGCTTGTTGTATGTGTGATTACATAATTTGTTAAAAGGATTTATGGTTAAGAATGTTGGAGTTGAAAAGTATAAAAACTAAAAAAATAAGATGTGTTGTTGGGTGTTGAATCTAACAAATAAAATATAAATATGTGAACCTACCGTATACACATTTAGAATAATATGATTGAAAGTAGGATTCGTGTCCTCAGGGATACGGATTAACCAAGTTTATATCAAACGATTCAAGTTCAAGTACACTCGTCTTGAAAGCGAAGTAGAATAAGAGGATTTTGATAAGGAAAAGTAAAACTACAAAAACTTTATAAGCAAAAATTCAGCATGCTGACATGACCATATTAAAACTACAAAGGAAATTCTACGTGGTGGTGTTTAGGTTTTATCATAAAATTGAAGTACTGTTTTTTATTGTTTTTATTTACGAAAAAAAGAATTATTAAGAAACATTAATTAAATTGTGAAGTTAATTTCAAATATGAAAAAAACTAATATTAACATTAAGGTAATTTCTTGATTGATTCGGTTTACGATCGTTAACAACTATGGTGCAATGATCTTTTTAGTAAAATGGTTTGTATCAATACTAGATATCACGTCATTCAGACGTCCACTCCATCTAAACTCTAACCAAACGCAGTTTGTTGATTATACTCAACCCGCTACTCTAAGCTCATGCCGTTCGGATCTTAGTAATCGGGTCGCGGTGATAGAAGTATCAGTTATAATTAAACAAACACACCATTCAGAATGTTTAACTAGATTGTGTGATACTATAACGAAAGTGAGTTCATAGACAAACTCAAACCGTTAGTTGGGTTTTAAAACTTGAAGAACTTTATTAGTGTAATTAATAAAGTGACCAATTTTATTAACAATCTAATATATAACCAGAGTAGATCCGGGTTTAAACATCAAGAATCAAACAAACAAAATATTAAAACAATCAAATATCATAGGCTTTACATAAGTGCTGGAATCAAACTAATGTTAAAACTAAAGTGCTCTATCCTGACATGACGATTAGATCAACCAATACAAAATAAATAAAAACTTACGAATCAAGTATGAAACAATTAATTTTCTTCCAAATGAAAAATCACCAAAAAGGTTCTACTCTTGCTTGTGCTCCTCCCGAGAAAAAGATGCCAAGATGATTCTTTTTTTTTTCTCATCTACATATATATAATATATATTTAATTCAATTAATAGAATAATAGACATCCATATTCTTTAGAAGATAATGTTTGTAAGAGATAACTTTATAAATGTAAATTTAAATCTCTTTTTTTTAAATCTTCATAAACCATCCATTGTATTCAATATACTTCTCAGTTTTAGTTTAATCTTCGTTTTCAATTTCCGTAACCCCGCCTTTCACCTACAAGACAACAGAACTCATTCATAGTAAACTCTATTTCACCAAAACGAGTGTTACAAATAATAAACAAAAATGCAGGTACTAAATGCATGATTTATAATAAAAACATATGCTAAAACAATGATAAATGGTGCCTAAAAATACTACTAACATGTGTACACTTTTTGTGATAAAATTTGTAAAAAATGCTTAGTATTTATAGGTGCTTTTGAGGTAGTTTTGTTTTATTTACATAGGTAACAACCACTTGGGTGTGGGAGAGTGTGCCCCAGTTATTGTCATGCCCGCTGAAGCTATCACTCAGAGCCCTTTCATGCCCCCTATCACATCCAAAGGGATGTTGTGAAATGCGTGATACCGGTGCCACATCATGTAAGGCCCCGTTCCCGGAACGCTTACAGCAGGACCGTCATCGCATAGAATATTCAAAATAAACATTTCTTTTGCAGCGGAATTTAAAAACTTTCATTAATAATTAAAACATGTTATCTCGTTACATAAATCGTTTACATATTAAAATACAATAACATGTCAAAATGTGGATGCTAGTCTTCGAAACACTCCAGTAGCTTATGCATCCATGCTTGCAACTCCTCAGCATCTACAAAATACCTGCCAACTATTATGCATACAAAAAGTCAGCGACGCTGAGTGAGTTCTAGTTTTATAAATAAAATACTTTACTTTCTTTAAAACATATCCTTCGTAAATGTATGCGATCACACATCATACGTACACATTGATAATATTTATTATTATCTTCATCATTGTTCATTACGTAAGTTTCGTACATTCATCATTAACTTTCACTGCAATCTGGATCGTGTCTCATGCAATACCCCCGACTCATGTCCGAAGACCGATACTGTGCCGGGGCCTGTAAACAAACCCCCGACTCATGTCCGAAGACCGACACAGTACCGGGGTACGCGACAAGGATCCCCTTCAAGTCACGAAGACTCCCTTCGAGTCACGAAGACTCCCTTCGAGTCACGAAGACTCCCTTCGAGTCACAAAGACTCCCTTCGAGTCACAAAGACTCCCTTCGTTCTTTACGTTCCACTTTTCATTATTATTATCTTTCACTTCGATACATAATACTTTACGCTCAATCAAACATCAAATCACGTAAAGCCATACATCATACATAACGTATAATAAAACATAATACATACGTTTTGAAAACCGAATAACGAAGAAAGACAACACACCACACACACAACATAAACCACAACACAACATCATGCATAAGCCACCACATCCCAACAGGACCTATCTCAAACATCACCTCTTAAAGCCCCTAAGAAAGCCCTAAGTTTAAAACGAGGCACATAAAACATTTTAGGCGCATGAGCAGAAAATTCTAAGTATAAAAGCTCCTAGGCGCATCAGCACTATTCAGGCGCCTCAACACTTAGTCGCAGGAACAATTCTAGGCGCATGGGCACTATGTAGGCGCAGGGCCAACACTTGGTCACATGGGCACTATCTGGGCGCATGGCCACTATTTGGACGCACCACCTGGGCGCATCAGCACCCTTGGGCGCATGAGCAACACTTAGGCTCATGGCCAACTGTTAGGCGCATGAAGGATACTGTTTGGGCGCATGACCCCTGTTGGGGCACATGACTCTGGGCACATGAAGGCAGTTGGGTGCATGGGAACATTATGAACATCTAATCTACCAAGAACACACCCGAAACATTTCTAGCCTACCCTAACATAGATCTAGCATACTAAGGGCATCTAAACATCCTAACAACAATTCTAACCTCAAAACAAGCATCAAAACATAAACCACAGAATACCATACGAACCACAACAAGCTGAAACATACGGTTATCCTTAAAAACCTTTTTCCCGGTATGCATATTAGCCCCAAACACTTTAAAATTTGTAAAAGAGGGTCTAGAAACTCACCTGAAGCAGATTTTCAAACCAGGTACTTCCACCTGTGATTTCAGCTTCAAATTCCCGAGAACAACTTCTAAAACATCAAGAACTTTGGTTTAGGACTTAAAACCCAACTGAAACCGAACTCGTGTTCAAGAGAACTCACCTTAGCAACTTTTTCTTCCTCTTTCTCCAAAAACCCGCAAGCTTTCCCCCTTTTTCTGCTTTGGACGAAGGCCAAAAGCAGATCTCTGCTTTTAAAGAGGTGGCCATACCTCTCTATATTATTAAAATAATGAAGTTTTGCACTTTTGCACTTTGCCCCCTTCAACTTGTCCCCATTTACTTTTCTTTCTAGATACATTTCTTTTCGTTTTCTTTTTAATAAAATTTGGGGTGTTACAAGTCCACCCCCCTTATATAGGCTTCGTCCCCGAAACCTGTCGCTTCTCGAACAGGCACGGGTAACGCTGTCTCACCTCTTCCTTGTTCTTACACTTAGGCTTGATCCCCTTCGGAACTCCACTGTGCTCGCACAAGTGAAATCACTATTCTCCTTAGCCCTTCTTTTCCTTCTCTCATGGATGACCCCCAATTGCTCCACGTAGTTGAATCGTTCATCAATCTCAGTATTCTCTAGTGGCACGATCACATCTCCATCAGTTGAGCACTTTCTTAGATGAGATACATGGAATGTCGGATAACTCCACTTAACACGTCGGGTAGCTCCAGTCGACATGCCATTTCTCCTACCTGAGCAACAGTTCAGATTAGTTCTTTACACCTCCGTATTAGCTTTACTCGCTTTCTAAATCGGATGATATCTTTTCCCAAAACGAGGCCTTCATCATTATTTCATCGTCGTAGATCGGCACCGAACTCCTTTCAGGCGCGGTTGTTCAAACCACCTTTTGGGCAACACTCGGTGTTTGCTTCGTAGGCTACTAGCCAATCCTTCCGAAGGCACACGTCTATCCATCCATGTCTGTCCTGAACAGTCTAGCAGGAAATACGCGCTCTCTCAATTTTATCACGCAATCTTCTAGGACATCCAGTAACCTAATGGACTTACCAATAGCAATTTCTACCTTGAAGGCTCATTGATCTTCCTACTCCTAACATGTATCTTAACACAAAGGCAGCAGAACGAAACCACTATTAGTACCACAATCATAACACAGATGCACAAATATAATTTACTAGAAACGTACCTAACGTCGCGTCGAAGTCTGCTCTAGCCTCCTCCCGGTCAGGGCAAATGCTCCAACCTTCATCCTCTGCCGTCCCTTCTTGCACCGGAGCTCTCAGCCCTTGACTTTGTGCAGTCTCTGCTCCTGTTTCCACTCTCACCATACCTGTAACATCTTATTGCATGACAATCCCTCGCCAAGTGGCCCTCCTTTCCACACTGAAAACAGAGATTCGATCCCCGCTTACATTCTCCTGCATGCTCCTTCCCATATTTCTTGCATGCCCTCGCTTCCTTTGTTAACATCCTTGGATCATCCATCCTTACCTTCTTACCACCAGCCGCAAATTCACCATCATCATCATCCCGCCTTCCATTCCCACTCTTAACATAACTCCGCTCTTCCTCCTCATCCATCATCGCCACCGTCTCTCGCTCGTCATACAGCCTCCCCGCCAAATCGACCGCCGACCTAAACGTGATTGGTCGGGCAGCGATCAGGTGTCTGCGGATATCTACTAGCAGACCTTGAATATACCTCTTGATCTTTCGTGACACAGGCGTCACTTGATCTGGTACCAGCCTTGCCATCTCATTGAATTCGTGGTGTACTGTTGGTGAGTCATCGTTCTCGCCTCCAGCTGCAGGAACTCCCTTTCAATTTTGTCAAGCTCTCTATGAGAGCAAAAATCCTCGATTACCAACCTCTTCAGCTCCTTCCACTTCATCCTCCCGATTGCTCTGGTGCCCTCAGCCTGGACAATGTTGTCCCACCAGCACAAGGCTGATTCGACAAATGAGTGGGTAGCAAACTTCACTTTATGATCCCAGCAGCACTCGCTGATATCAAGTACCGCTTCCATCTCTCTCACCCAACGTTGTGCAGCAGCATCACTTCCATTTCCATCAAACACAGGAGGCCTACACCTTTGGAACGCTCCATAGCTGCATCCCTTCGCAGCCTCCTCCACAGCTTCCTCCTCCTCCTCATCGCCACTGGAGACAACCATGTCAGCATCGGGTTGCTCCATATCTCTAGAACCTCCGGCTTTACCTCCTCGTCATGCGGTTCTCCTCTTCCCACCTTTCTCTTTCTTCTCATCCTCCTTCATAGCTTTAATAACTTTGGTCACTACAGCCGGCAGAACCGTCTGCATGACCTGTTGGACTTCCTCTGCTACTGCCTTCTTCATTGAGGCTCTCAGATTAGCATTTCCGTCCTCACCCTCTTGGTGACGAAGCGCTGGCTCATCAGGATCCGTCTCAGCAGTCTTAGCCCTGCCCCTTATCACACGCAGCCTAACACCACATCCACCACGACCTCCACCTCGTGAAGCCTCAGAAGACCTACCACCAGCCATCTAAAACACTACAAGATTCAAACACCAACACGGTCAATCAAGGTAATAGCTCAAGATATGTCAAGTATAGTAAGTCCCTAATCACAGTGGCCAGTTGTTTTTAGCCACTTACTTTACTCTTCATTTCCCAAGCATTTCCTATCCGGACTACATCAGTATCTAAATCTACACAAAAGCACACAAGCCACATAACATGCGCACATACAACCGGTTAACATTAACTTACATAAAACCCTTTTACGTAAAACTTTTACATAAAACTTTTACATAAAACCTTTTACATAAAACTTTTACCTGCACGCACGTAGCTACTAGGACTGGCATCCCTTCCTTTCGTCCCATTCTCAGTTTAAGATTAGGTTTTTGAAAATATTTACCCAATTCTCTTAAACTTTAGCTCTGATACCAACTTGTAAGGCCCCGTTCCCGGGACGCTTACAGCTGGACCGTCATCGTATAGAATATTCAAAATAAACATTTCTTTTGCAGCGGAATTTAAAAACTTTCATTAATAATTAAAACATGTTATCTCGTTACATAAATCGTTTACATATTAAAATACAATAACATGTCAAAATGTGGATGCCAGTCTTTGAAACACTCCCAGTAGCTTATGCATCCATGCCTGCAACTCCTCAGCATCTACAAAATACCTGCCAACTATTATGCATACAAAAAGTCAGCGACGCTGAGTGAGTTCTAGTTTTATAAATAAAATACTTTACTTTCTTTAAAACATATCCTTCGTATACGTATGTGATCACACATCATACGTATACATTGATAATATTTATTATTATCTTCATCATTGTTCATTACGTACGTTTCGTACATTCATCATTATCTTTCACTGCAATCTGGATCGTGTCTCATGCAATACCCCCGACTCATGTCCGAAGACCGACACAGTACCGGGGTACGCGACAAGGATCCCCTTCGAGTCATGAAGACTCCCTTCGAGTCACGAAGACTCCCTTCGAGTCACGAAGACTCCCTTCGAGTCACGAAGACTCCCTTCGAGTCACGAAGACTCCCTTCGAGTCACGAAGACTCCCTTCGAGTCACGAAGACTCCCTTCGAGTCACGAAGACTCCCTTCGAGTCACGAAGACTCCCTTCGAGTCACGAAGACTCCCTTCGAGTCACGAAGACTCCCTTCGAGTCACAAAGACTCCCTTCGTTCTTTACGTTCCACTTTTCATTATTATTATCTTTCACTTCGATACATAATAATTTACGCTCAATCAAACATCAAATCACGTAAAGCCATACATCATACATAACGTATAATAAAACATAATACATACGATTTGAAAACTGAATAACGAAGAAAGACAACACACCACACACACAACATAAACCACAACACAACATCATGCATAAGCGACCACATCCCAACGGGACCTATCTCAAACATCAGCTCTTAAAGCCCCTAAGAAAGCCCTAAGTTTAAAACGAGGCACATAAAACATTCTAGGCGCATGAGCAGAAAATTCTAAGTATAAAAGCTCCTAGGCGCATCAGCACTATTCAGGTGCCTCAACACTTAGTCGCAGGAACAATTCTAGGTGCATGGGCACTATGTAGGCGCATGGCCAACACTTGGTCACCTGGGCACTATCTGGGGGCATGGCCACTATTTGGGCGCACCACCTGGGCGCATCAGCACCCTTGGGCGCATGAGCAACACTTAGGCTCATGGCCAACTTTTAGGCGCATGAAGGATACTGTTTGGGCGCATGTCCCCTGTTGGGGCACATGACTCTGGGAACATGAAGACAGTTGGGTGCATGGGAACATTCTGAACATCTAATCTGCCAAGAACACACCCGAAACATTTCTAGCCTACCCCAACATAGATCTAGCATACTAAGGGCATCTAAACATCCTAATAACAATTCTAACCTCAAAACAAGCATCAAAACATAAAACCACAGAATACCATACGAACCACAACAAGCTGAAACATACGGTTATCCTTAAAAACCTTTTTCCCGGTATGCATATTAGCCCCAAACACTTTAAAATTTGTAAATGAGGGGTCTAGAAACTCACCTAAAGCAGATCTTCAAACCAGGTACTTCCACCTACGATTTCAGCTTCAAATTCCCGAGAACAACTTCTAAAACATCAAGAACTTCGGTTTAGGACTTAAAACACAACTGAAACCGAACTCGTGTTCAAGAGAACTCACCTTAGCAGCTTCTTCTTCCTCTTTCTCCAAAAACCCGCAAGCTTTTCCCCTTTTTTTGCTTTGGCTGAAGGCCAAAAGCAGATCTCTGCTTTTAAAGAGATGGTCATACCTCTTATATTATTAAAATAATAAAGTCTGTGTATTTTTGCACTTTGCCCCCTTCAACTTGTGTCCATTTACTTTTCTTTCTGGATACTTTTCTTTTTGTTTTCTTTTTAATAAAATTCGGGGTGTTACACATCACCCGATCATGCCCCATTACACACACAGACACACACTAAACATCCATTTTGGTGTTAAAATGAATCACCCAATGGTTAGTAAAGATGTTGCAACTACTATATCATGAGTGGGTGGTCACGTGATTAGACTTCTAACATGAGACCAAACAAATGATTCTTTTGAAAAAATAAAAACGAATTCAAAGATAAAGTAATGGTGAAGACATAATTTAGTGAAATTTTATTTTGTTTTTAGAGGAATGTATATTTATACATTGAGATTCTTGTGTGTTTCTTCGTTAATGCTTTTATTGTAGCAGCAATGGAAGGCATGTGTTGTTATGGTAGGCATGTATGTGGAGTAAGTCTATAATTCACTAGATAATACCATGAATCGATATTGTATACTTGTACAAACACTCTATTCTAAAATGTTACGTTGGAACATTTTATACTTACACTTGGTTGTGTCTCAAGTCTCAAAGCTTCTACATGTGTCCTTTGAACACGTATGATATGAAACTCTAGTCTTGAGAGATGTTGTTGGATGGAGGATACACATCACTTACCCTAAACTATAGATGAACTATGAAATTACATTGTATAGTATTGATCTAGTATTGGTTTTGAAATAGTTTAATTTCTAAACAAGGCCATATATACGGTTCATACTTCAGTTTTATTAGTTTATATTTTCAATAAATGATGAAACTTTGTAAAGATTGATAACGAGTTAAATTGTATAATGAATTGATTTTTTAGTGTGATTAGAATTTAGTGACAAACCTAATATATGAGTTACAACTCAAATACCTTGCATAAAACCTTAAAGGTCCTAAAGAGACACTAGGAGTAGTAAGGTGGTCTTGCCTCTATACTTGAGATGAATTGTTCAAATGCTTCAAATTTTAGGTAGCGATGTAGATTACAAGTCGCTTTAAAAAAATATAAAACCCTAAGAACACGCGAGACAACCTAAAATCTATTAGTTAGGGGAAATGGTCCCAACTTTGCAACTCATGGGTCACAATCAGTGAAATAATGAATTCACATGCCCATGTGACTCTAATTTCTAATGCTAACAATTGGGTTTGATTGCAACAATTTGACAAGCTAGATGACATAATTTGTTTTTTATTATTATTAATTTTAACCAACCAACATTCTCATGGTCCCGTGGCTTATGTCAACTTGCACAAAGTGGACAAAAATGTACTGTAGCAACATTTATTGATTTTTCATTGACTCCACTGTATAAGGTTTTAAGTATTTAAAAATGAAGTTTTGATGCACACTTCTTATTTTGAACATGATTATTTGTTAAGGTTTGAATATTCTTGTGGGCTAGCTGTATCATACATGTACTTGATAATTACATTAAGGGTTTGGGTGCGTGTTTGTTGTATATATGTATTCAAATACGCTAATCAGATAAAAACATCTAGAAGTTTCATGTTTTGCAAAAAGTTAAAAATCATATCACCTGTTAGAACTTTTATTCCATGATACGTTAATCGTTGTAATATACAATAGCTTACGATTCAATTTCATGACATCTGAAAATTAAAAAAGTTAAGGCAAATTGCATAGAATAACAAAGAAATTTCTCTTTTATTATTATTTTTACCAGATAAGGGTTTTTTCATATATAATTGAATATAAACATATTTAGATTTTACTAATACTAAGTTTAGTTTGAAGTAATAACAAGACCTAAAATATATCTTCATATTTAAATCTGAATTATGAAACAAACAAAATATCAATAATAATAACATTTAAAGTCTATACTAATAATTAGCCATTCAAAAAAATGCAGATATCCATATTAGATACGAGAATAACTAATAAAAACCCTTAACAATATTTCTAAAATTAAGAGATAAATAGATGGAGGAGGTCAATGGCAGGTCGGTATCGAATGTACATGATCGAAAAACGCGTTATCAATGTTTTTTCTTAAATAAAGTATGCTAGAGAGATGAGAGGGAAATGATGAGATGAAAATAACGGTTTTAATTTTTTTATAAGTAATTATTTTATAAGTTTTCTGTTTTAATAAATAAACTCATTGTTGCTACAGAAGATTTTTTTAGGGAGTTTGCTTAAATAATGAGATCTGCTAAGAATAACATACAGTTAGACTCACCGCAAGAGGGGATCTTTTGCGATCAATTTTCGGCGTGAGAATTATTAAGAGGTTCTCAGATTGAGAGAGTATTGCTTGAGAGATATAAAGCGAATTTGAGAGTGGAGATGGATGTGATTACCTGAGACATCTCTTCCTTTATTTATAGTGGAATAGGCGTATCCTTTGCGTATCATCGTGGAGCTTTGCTTCCTCTCCTTTTGGGAAGGGAGGTTGCATGATTATGCTAACCCTCATGGCTATCCTTACTTATTTCCTCGTGAGTGAAATAAGTTGACTCTCTAAAAAACTGCATCCTTTACTTTACGGTTGGGGGTTACTGTTTTGCTAGAGTAGGAGCTGACTTTCCGTTTTGTGATAAAAGGTGGGTAAAAGGGTTTTCTCCCTTTACCCTATGTTTGACGACTTGCTTCTTTCTTTTTGCATATCGTTGTCATTGCGTTAACTATCTTAGACAGGACCAAGATCTACAGATCCAGCCTCAGCTTACGACCTTGGCTCGGCCAGGTTTTTGGTTGGCTCGTGTGTGTATCTTTATTAGTTTTGTGAACCGGCTATATTTCTTTTCACGTCATCACTCATTAATACTTTTAATTAAACAAAAAAATTAAGACAAATAATTGGTAATTTAATGAAACTTTTGGTGTGTGCAAACAATATATATATTTTAGTAAAGGTTTTTCAGGCGAATTCAGTTTTAAATGGTTATTACTAATACAAATCTACACACATAGAAGGCAAGTGTACCTGTCGTGAGGTAACATAGTGTTGGTAAGAACCGAGAATCAATCCGTAGACACCCTAAGTCTATCCAACAACCCTTATAATTGACTATCAGTTTTGATTTAGGAAATAATAAGTTAAATATAATAACGATAAATAAAGATAGATAAAGATTGAGACTTTTGGTAATTCTTTCAGTGAAGTAAGGCTATCATCCTAATTTAGATTATACTTATGTAACTGTGATAAATTGGTGGTGTGATTAGAGATATTGATTAATGTAACTATGTTAATGTTTATAAATATAAGCCAACATGAATTTCTCGTCTGCCAACTCCGTAGTGACAAGGACATCAGCATCGAGTAACTTACAATGCTAATTCTTCAATGTAACATTTGACCCATTTTCAAACAATAAACCCAAATCCAAATCCGTTTGAGTCAATCTTGTTAATTAAATTCACTATTTAATTATTTTATTTATTTTTGTGTTCCAATACAATAAATGTGTCTCTTAATCAACTTAATTTAATTTTATAATTTATAAAATAAATTTTATAAATTTTAGGAGGTTATTAATATTTATAAGATTTTAAAATATTCTATTAAAATTAATAATCAAATCACAAAGTTTTTGTGAGATTTATAAAGTCTATAAAGATTTTATAAAAAAATAAGTTTATTAAATTAAAATTAGGGTTTTAATAAATTTAGAGTTTAAATTGTAATTATTCTTTTATTTATTTATTTTATTTAAGTTTATATTTATTTTAAATTTCAATCATAACCCCTTTTTAAAAACTTGTAACTCACCGTTAACACCATTCATAACTCTCTCCTAACCTCAACTATAACTTTTTATTTGCTCATTCTCTAAAAATCCCACTCACAAACTTTTTTTTCATCCTTTAGTTTTGATCAATTTTAAGAATTTTCTTTTTCAAGTAATTTCAAAAATTTTCTAATACTAAGGTAATTTTATATTGCTTTGGTAATCTTATATTGTTTTTATATTATGCATATCTATGCTGTTTCAATTTCTTTTATTTTATTTTAGTTTAAAGAATCATCCTAACATCCAAATATTCTCATGACTTTATGTTCTTACTTTTATTATTTCTTCTACTAAATCTTTTTTTTTTTTAATCATGATCATTAACCTTCTAACATCCACTAACCTTCTAACAATCACAAACATTCCTAAATCAAGCTAACAACACGCTAACGTAAACAAACAATTCCGTTTGCACATGGATGGCTATACCGTCGTATTCGATTATTCCACAATTTTGTTTCTCTAAACGATGGCTATGCTGAAGTCTTGAAACATTCTTTATAACTCAAATGGAGTGTAATATACTATATATCGACATATTAAGATTTGTTCTAACCTGTTCCATGCTTTAACAATTTTAAAAGTGCATATAAGTGCCTTACTAAAATTTTGGCGGAATGTAGTCTGATTTCAACTAACCATAACTTGGTCATAACAAACTAAATTTGAGTAAACTCAGTCTCCAATATTAATAGCATCAAATTACCTTTTTAATGATAGTTTATACGTCTTCAAGCTCAATCGGACGACTCAACAATAGCCTTCACAAGATAAGTGCGCATTTCAGCACCTTCTGTCTTGTGCTGCTGTTTTTACCTATTTTCGGGTCTTTTCATAAAACTTTCCTAAACAAAAGTTATCCGGGAGACTCTAAAATAGTTAACTATAAATTTTCATAATTTTATGAAATCGTTTGATATTTTTAAAACCTGTTTAAAAACATACCAAACATTCTGTCCAGAATCTAAAATTTGTGCAATAATCCTTTTTCAATCTAGCTTTCGCCTTTTGGCATTCTCTAAACGTCCTAACTTCTTGTAATGAATTCCAACGTCAAGTTATTATTTTTTTATACTTTAAGACATCACCCTTGACTCTTAAAAATTCAAGCTTTCGTATGAACCCTACAACCATACATCATTATACAATGTTAGTATTCATTACCCATTTTTATCTGTTTATTATTTGGGAAATTATGTGATTTATATTCAATCATTGTTATTTATTTTTATTATATTTTAAAATCCAATTCAAAACATACTATGTTATTACTTGAAATTATGTGTGCATAGTTAGATAAACTAGATGATACACAATCATTTATTCATACAAATATGGTAACAATGATAGATCTATTGGTTTAATAAACCCACCCCATATGGCTATTCAAGTGGTGATGATAGATCTATTAGTTTGACAACCCACCCCATATGACTATTTGAGTGGTGATTGGAACTGGAGTCAATCAATCAATCATAAGGCTTCATCTGCGGACCTAGTCAATTCAATCATTTAGTTTGATTGTTTTCTATTTGTCTTTTATGTTATATTATTGCATTATAAGTCTTGGTATTTTCATATGAGTTGAATTGTTTTCAATAAATTCTAATCAATCTATATATGTATTCAAACTTGTGTTTACTCACCTGCTAATTTATTAGCTGACTCGTTATTTTTTCACATGATTTCAGGAATGCAGATTAGTGGACTTCTAAATGCACATTTAGGGCTTGGACTTAGTCAAAAATTAAAGACAATATTATTATATTTATTTGAGTTTTTATTTGATTGTAATGTATTGTTTGATTAGTATTATTCAATGAAAATAACATTTAATATTATTTTAACTTATTTAATTTCATGTGCTATGAACTATTGATTCACATTCGTCCCCTCGATGATTCACCCATCGGTCAGGGTGTGACATCCAAGCCACTAGTAATGCAGGTTATACTTGTGCACCCTTTCAACATATCATTTCTGAAAACATAACATAACGTTAGAAAGAGAGTTTATCAAGTTTCTTTTTAACATACCATTAATTTTAGAAAATCATAACAATTACTATAGATTTCTTAGACTAATAAAAGGAAACCTGCAAATAATTAGAAAATTAAGGTGATATGATTTCTAATAACCATTTCTAGTTCATTAGCCATGGATTTATTATGAAGATCGTTTCACGAATAAAAATTAGTTCATATGTTTTTCAACCTTGTATGATATTCACAACTACAAATCATAAGTTTATAACTCCTCATTCAAATGTAGATGCTACACATCAAAAGTTTACCCAAGATTAACATAATATAAGCCGCACGATTAGTTCATCATAAATTACATAAAGTTTCACTAAATTAGGATGATAAATGAAGTTTAGCTTATAGTGAGCTTGAGCATAACAATAAAGATAGAAGATAGCAATGAAATCATCGGTAAATTAGAACAATCAAACGAGTGATCCACTAAGGATGATGTTAAACGATCCCAAGCTTCTTCTACGTGTTAAATAGATCTCCAAAACCTTCTAAAGACTTCCAAATGCTAGGTTCCCAAGAGGAAACTGTTGGGTTTTCATAAGTTTATCAGAGTAATTTTATTCTTATAAAATGAAAACGTAGCGAAAATGGTATGAAAAACTTATTACAGTTAATATATATAAACCAATTTATATATCTCTTAAAAAACCCGTAATGGATCGTTATATGAAAAATCATGCTCACAAACAACCATAGGTTGTTAAGAATTCTACCTCTCGAATGGGAGAGAGGAAGAAGATCTTTGAACAGCAGCTTCCAAAGCAGGAAACCTCAAGCTTGTCTACCCCAAACTTCCAATAAAACACCAGGTTGCTAGGATTTTCTTCACTTGAATCGGGTTCTGTTCTTGGTTTTCCTCAACCGATCGAGAGAAAAGCTACAGGAACACCGATCTGCACCTTTGTGTGTGTTGTAAGTTATCAGAGAGAGTGGTTGAATGCAATCATATATTGCACCTCCTATGAAACTGAATTTCAGAGTGATACAAAAATGGGCGGGACCCATCCCTTTATCCCATTCGTATTTCTCTAATATTCATCCGCAATAGTAAATGCGGATGAACAAACTCTAACCTCATTTGTAAATGCGGAAGAAGAAACTTCATCCGCATTTCCCAAATGTACATCCGCATTTGTAAATGCGGACGAACAGTTCATCAGCATTTCCCAAATGCACATCCGCATTAGTAAATGCGGATGATCAGTTTCATCAGCATTTCCTTAAATGCTCATCCGCATAAACAAATGCGGATGAAGAAATTCCTTTAGTATTTCCATAAATGCACATCCGCATTTGTAAATGCGGATGAGGAACATTCATCCGCATTTCCTCGGTAACACATCCGCATTAGTAAATGCGGATGAGTAACAAAGAAACGAGGACAAGGAAAAAGACTTGTATTGTTTGTTCAACCATTTGAATAACAATACAAAGTACTCTCTCTCTAGAATAAATTATCTATATAATTTATTCATAACACTAGTGCAAATATTTAGAAACACAATTTTTAAATACTTCAAGTGTTAATATTTACTTACATGATCATATCATAAAATAAATATTGTAGGTGTTTGTCTAGCTTGTTATTGGGTATGACCCGACTTGGATCATAATGTACTAGCCACATCAATCCAATATGTGTCTTGGGCAGACCGTTCCTAACAGGAACACTAGCATTTCATCTCACAAAAGTTGCTCTCAAATTGGAAAATGAATTCCTATTTATAGGCTTTCTTGAGTGTCGAGCAAAGCCTCGTGCTTCAAAAGGCACGATCCCATGCTAGTACAATGCTTACACAAGTTGGTAGTTGTGCTTACTTTTCAGAGGACAATGTTTTTGTCATGTCGGAGTACCGAACAAGGTGGTGTGCTAATTTTAGCATGAGGGTGTGTTTCAGGATGGACATGGGGGCATGCCTCATGAGGCATGGCCCCATGCTTGAATATCGGAGCTTGTTTTCTTTAATTTTCTATTTGTTTAAGCTCATTTTGTTCATCTTGATCTTTTTCAAGTCTAAAAGCATAATTTAAACGATTTAGATATCAATTTATCACTTTCATTAAGAGTTTTAGAAATATTTGATGTGCAATTTATATGTTTTATATGCATAATTTGAAGCATAACAACTTTAAATAATTTTAAGGTGTTGCTGAACATATCTCATTTACTTTGATTTTATTTGTGATACATCACCGCTTAAGTTATTATGTAAATAAAAATCATTTTTTATCTTTTTTTGCTAAAGACACAATTCAAGAGACAAAACAAATTTATTTAAGAAAATAACTAATATAAAATATTACAATTTTCACTGAACATAAATAAAGAAAACTAGTAATTGTACCGTGCTCCACAGAGGAACCTAACAGTTTATAGATTTATATAAAGAGTAAATTACTATTTTGGTCCCTTTGGTTTGATCGTTTTAACAATTTGATTCTAAAAACATATTTTCTAACAAATCAAGTACTATGGTTTGTATTTTATAACTCTTTCAGTTCAATACACTAACAGAGTTAATTTTTCAGTTAGTTTCTAATAAAATGACCAAAATACCCTTGGACTGAAATGGTTATTTTTAATAACCTTAGGGACCAAAAACGTAATTTACTCGCTCACAAACATATATTATATATATATATATATATATATATATATATATATATATATATATATATATATATATTACATATATATATTATATATATACACGAAATGTTTTTATCTTTATTTTTCAAAGTTTTTTAAAATTTAATGTTAAATCACTCGGTTTTAAACGTCGTATATAAACCATTCGTCTTATCTGACGGAAAATTTAAAACCGTTTGGCATATTATACTTCTTATTTAAACTGTTAAACTTACTTAAACGTCCTTTTAATCTATTTGTTTTATTTAAATCGCAAAGTTTTTTAACTGTTATTTTATTTAAACGTCTTTTTTTTAATCGTTCAATTCTATTAAGTTTCTTTTTTAAATTTTTTGTATTTATACATATTTTTAATTATTCGGCTCGTTTAGACGTAATTTTATCCCGTTCTTTTATTTGAACGTCTTTTACTATTTGTTTATTAAAAAGTTTTTTTTAAATAATTCATTTTATTAAAACATCTTTTTTCTCTTTTCGATTTTTTATCATCTTTTATTCAAGTTGCATTGAAAGTGATTTCTAAATTTATGTTTTGTATTATTTTAAGGATTAACTTGAGTTTTGATTATTACAATTAGGGCTTTTAAGATATTAAAATTACCCGTGTTTAGTTTATTTAAACTTTTTAAGTCAATCTTTGCTTTTGAATAACCAATCGATTTGAAAAAGACGTTTAAATAAGGCAAACAAATTTAGAAAGAAGTTTAATTAGTTGAACGGTTTAAAAAGCCATTTAAATAAAACATTTAAAAAACGAAAAGATTTTAAAAGACATTTAAGTAAGACGAACGATTAAAAATTAAATTTAAAAAGCCGAACGATTATAAAAAATACGTTTAAAAAGCCGAAAGTTTTAAAGCCGAACTGTTTGAAGATGAATGATTTTAAAAATTGTTTATTAAACCCACATTTTATAAATTATATTTAAAAACCAATTGTTTAAAGAATGATGTTTAGAAAACCAAATGGTTTAAAAACACTTAAAAAACATTTTTAGTAATTAAACTATCGGTTTAAAATCCAAACGGTTTAAAAAATATTTTTAAAACTTTAAAAAATAAAAATAAAATTCTTTTATACATATACACACACATATTAGTTAAATAGTTTAATAGGGTTATACTAAAAAGAATATTTAATCTAAAAAACCTAAGAAGAATTATGGGCTTCACACGTGTCCTTCTATTATTTTAAAGAGAAGGACATTTTGGTCATTGTGTCAAATACGTCAGCTCATGTGTTTTGTACGTTCATTGTGTCAAATATCAGTTCATTATGTCATATATTTTACATCATTTGTTATGAGTATTAATCATTATGTTTTACGTTTTAGATCATTTTGTGTTATTTTTGTTATTGTTTTTATAGATTATAAACGTATTGTCTATTATTGTGTTTTACAATTAGAAGACACAATGATATACTTTCATCAATCTAGTTTTCATAACTCATAGTGTTGAAAATAACATAATGTGTTATTTTTGTTATTGTTTTTTAATAGATTATAAAAACATGTTATTATTCATTGTGTTTTACCATTAAAAATACACAACGATATTGTTTCAACAATGTGTTTTTCAAAACTCATATTATTCAAGATAACACAATGATAATTAAAAGACATAATGAGACATTGTGTTATTTTGTCATTGTTTTTAATGTATTAGATTTATTAGTTGTTAATTTATTATTATATTTTACATATTAGAGATACACAATAATGTTATTCTATCATTATACTTTTTAAAATTTATTATTTTAGAAAAACACAATAGTATTCAAAATTAACTTAATAACCAATAAAAATACACAATAAACTGCACTAAAGACACAATGAAGAGATATTAGCTTAAAAACTTCAATTTTTTTTTATCTTTTTATATAACAATACAGTACTCATTTTAAAGATAAAAAAACACTCGTTGGGGTGCTCAACCGGTGCGCAACCCGTTGCCAAGGCACTGTATCGGTTAGCTCCGACCAAGATGAAAGAACTGATGGATCATAAGGGTTTATTAGACCGAGTATCTCTCCTTGGGGTGCTCCGGTATTATTCGTAAAGAAGAAAGACGGTAGTATGAGAATCTGTATAGACTACCGAGAGTTGAACAAGTTGACAGTAAAGAACTGATACCCCCTACCGAAAATTAATGACCTATTTGATCAGCTTTAGGGTGCTGGTTGGTTTTCCAGGATAGATCTTTGATCTGGCTACCATCAGCTGAAGGTAAAGGAACAAGATATCCCGAAGACAGCGTTCCGCACGCGTTATGGACATTACGAGTTTCTCATTATGTCATTCGGTTTAACTAACGCGTCAGCTGGCTTTATGGATCTGATGAACCGAGTGTGTCGGCCGATGTTAGATAAATCAGTGATTGTGTTTATTGATGATATTCTGATTTATTCGAAGAGCAAAGAAGAACATGCCGGCCACATACGTGAAGTATTGGAGACACTTAGAAAGGAGAAGTTGTATGCTAAATTCTCTAAGTGTGCTTTTTGGTTGCGGGAAGTTCAGTTTCTGGGTCATGTGGCGAATACCGAAGGAATTATGGTGGACCCGGCAAAGGTTGAGGCGGTAATGCAACGGAAGTCTCCAAAGACGCCATCCGAGATTCGCAGTTTCTTGGGTTTGGCGGGTTACTACCGAAGGTTTATCCAAGACTTTTCCAAGATAGCCTCACCTTTGACTAAGTTAACACGCAAGGATGTGAAGTATGTGTGGGGACGGGAACAGGAGGATGCGTTTGAGGAGTTGAAAGCTAGACTAACCCAAGCTCCTATCTTGACATTGCCCGAAGGGAGTGAAGACTTAGAGGTATATTCAGATGCTTCTTATTCGGGACTGGGTTGCGTGCTAATGCAACGTGGAAGAGTGATAGCTTATGCGTCCCGACAGTTAAAGACCCACGAAGTCAATTACCCCACTCACGACTTGGAATTTTGCAGTGGTCTTTGCATTGAAGATTTGGAGGCACTATTTATAAGGAACAAAGTGTACAATCTTCACGGACCACAAGAGCTTGAAGTACTTCTTCGAGCAGAAGGATCTCAATATGAGGCAAAGGAGGTGGTTGGAGTTGATCAAAGATTATGACTGTGAGATCCATTACCACCCGGGCAAAGCCAACATAGTGGCCGACGCCCTTAGCCGAAAAGAGAGACCCAAGCCGATTCGGGTGAAGGCGTATCAGTTGGTGATGATCTCAGATGTGATGGCGCAGGTTAAAGGATTCCAAGATGAAGCGTTAAAGGAAGATCGCCTCAGCTCTAAAAGGATGAGAGATTTAGTCGCAGAATTGGGAGAGAATACCCACGGGGTTAAAACCCGCTTTGGACGGATGTGGATTCCTCGATATGGGGATCTACGTGGGTGAATTATAGACGAAGCTCATAAGACTCGATACTCCATTCATCCTGGTGCTACCAGGATGTATCAAGACATGAAGAAAGATTACCGGTGGCCGGGTATGAAACGTGATGTGGTGGAGTACGTGAGTAAGTGTCTTACTTGCCTGCAAGTGAAGGCAGAACATTAGAAGCCGTACGGGAAGATCCAACCTTTGGATATACCCTAGTGGAAGTGGGAGCACATCACCATGGACTTCATCATGAAGCTACCCCATACGGCGAAGGGGTATGATACCATATGGGTGATAGTTGATCGTCTAACAAAGAGTGCGCACTTCCTACCGATCCGCAAGATGTATTCATCCAAGAGATTGAAGGATCTGTTCATCAAAGATATTGTAGCTCGTCATGGTGTGCCGGTGTCAATCGTGTCAGATCGTGACACCCGGTTCACATCAAAGTTTTGGAAAAGATTCCATGATGCCATGGGGACGAGGCTACACATTAGTACTACTTATCATCCTCAGACAGATGGTCAGTCTGAGAGGACAATTCAGACGCTCGAGGATATGCTCCGAGCATGCGTGATCGACTTTGGAGGAAGCTGGGATGACCACCTACTGTTAGCAGAGTTCTCGTACAACAACAGTTATCATGCCAGCATTGGTATGCCACCATACGAGATGCTGTACGGTAGGAGGTGTAGAACGCCCGTATGTTGGGGTGACATCGGGCAGAAGGAACTGGGAAGCATCGAGGTGATCCAGGCTATGACCGAAAAGCTAGAAAAGATCAAAGGCTTTTTGAGGGCAGCCAAAGATAGGCAAAAGTCTTATGCCGATAAGAGGCGTAGACCAATTGAATTCAACGTGGGTGATAGAGTCATGTTGAAGGTCTCACCTTGGAAAGGGATCATCCGATTCAGAAAGAGGGGCAAGCTGAGCCCGAGATACATAAGGCCTTTCCGAATCGTTGCACGAGTAGGGGAGGTAGCCTATCGATTAGAATTGCCTGATGAGTTAAGTGGAATTCATCCGACATTCCATGTATCCCATCTAAGAAAGTGCTTAGCCGACGAAGACATGATTGTACCACTGGAGGATATCGAAGTGGATGAACGGCTCAACTATGTGGAGCAACCAGTGGCAATCATCGATCGGAAGGAGAAGAGGTTAAGGAATAAAGTGGTTCCACTTGTGCGGGTGCAGTGGAAACACCGGAAGGGTTCTGAGTCTACGTGGGAGACGGAAGAAGAAATGAGACAGCATTACCCACAGTTATTCGAAGAGTGACAGGTTTCGGGGACGAAACCTCTTTAAGGGGGGTAGACTTGTAACCCCCGAAAACTTGGTCAAATAATTAAAAAGAAAAGTAGTTTGAAGAAAATAAAAAGAAGGCAAAGTTGAGGGGTGCTTTGTGTAAATAGTACCAAAAAGTCAAAAAGATTTGTATAAGGGGCATGGTCGCCCATGCTCTTTCTGCAGCTACTGCTACCGAAAGAAAAGAAGAAGAAAGAAAGCTACAGACCAGCTCTCTCGGTTCCAAGAAGGATACAGAATTGAAATCTTCAAGGTTAGTCTGTTTACATGTTAATTGGTTCGGTTTCTTTGTGGTTTCACCCTTAGAAACCGATTATTAAGTGTTTTTGGTGTTTTGGTGCTTGTTTGTGCTTGTTTTAGGTGTTTGAACTCGTGTACAAGCAGGTTCGGAGGAGTTTTGCTTGTTTGCTACACTAGGTGAGTTCTAGACCCCATTGATGTGCCCTTTTAAACTGATTTTGGGGCTTAAAATGCATTATAAATGGATTTTATGCTTGTATCTTTGTACCCGTATGTTTATGTATGATTATGTTCATGTATGGTGCATGTATATGTGTTGGGTATGCTTAGAAGTATATGTTTAGGCCTTGAGCAGATGCTAGAACAGGTTGGAAATGATTCTGAAGTTTAGAACTGCACAACTGTTGGCCATGCTCCCATACAGGGCCCATGCGCCTGAAATTTTAGTAGAAAAATGCCTAAGTACAGGCCATGCGCCTGGAAAATTGCCTTAGAAATTCTAAGTAGGGGCTCAGGCGCCCCAATTGTGCCCGTGCGCCCAAACTGTGCCTAAATATTCTAAGTGTTACTCATGCGCCCAAGTATTCTCATGCGCCCAGAAGTGATTTGGAAATGCCTAAGTATAGAGGTCATACGCCTGAATAGTTGAAATGCGCCTAGGCAGTGCTCATGCGCCTGCATAGTCCTCATGCGCCTATAACACTTAGCTAATTTTCTGGAATTTTGGAGTGACCAGAATTGTAGGGTTTGACCTTGGGTTGACCTGCTTATGCTATTTGATTATTTTATCCATGCCTTGTGTTTGCTCTTATGTTCCCTATTATTATTATAATGTGGCCTTATGTGGTTTGTTCATAATTATGAAGTATTATTAATCAAGTGAAAGATTAATACTAATGAAAAGTGGAACATAAAGAACGTAAGAAAGTCTTGCAAGCAAATTCACAATGAGGTTCACAACCGCTAGGTTGTTAGCTCAACTATGTGTGGTTTAGCTAACCCCAGAGGATACACACATGGTCAATCTTTAAGATTGAGGGGACCACTGTTGCTGCCCCGGTACTGGAGTCAGCATTAGTGCACCATGGATGGGGTCTATTTATAGACCTCAGGCCCAGTACCAGGTTTATGCGCATTATATGGGGGTATAGCACTTTGGTCCATATCGAAGTGAAAGATTAAAAAGGGTAAAAGGTTCAAGTGAACGGCCATGGAAATGGTGAAGAAAGTTAATAATGATGATAATGAATATTAATTGAATGTATGTATGATGCACGAACACGTATGAAAGATTTGTAAAGTATTTTAAAGGGTATTTTTCTATATTAAGCTTACCAGGTATTTTCAAATGATTTTAAAACTAAAACTCACTCAGCAAAGCTGACTTTTATGCATTTTCAGTTGGCAGGTAATATTGCGGAGGATGGCACTCGGGGAGGCTACTCGTCGGGACAAGGCTGACATCCATTCATGAATATAACATTGTTGTTTTGTAATGCAAACTAATGATCTTTTGTAACTATTACAAATATGTATTGCTTAGCAACAGTGGTTATAAACTAATGAATGGCTTTTGATATTTAAGTTCCGTTGCAATGTTGGATAAATTATGAAATGTTTTATAAATTGTGCTGTGAATGTCCAACTGTGAGGTTTTCGGGAACGGGATCTTACAGTTTAAAAAAGGTTTAGTGTTTTAGTAAATTTTATATTATATAAAATTTTTGTTTTTTTATTATTTATATTTTAATAAAAAGATGTGATTTTTAATTTCCTTAATAAAATTTAGTTTTAAAAACATAGCATGATTTTAAAAAAATCTAGATAAAAGAGAGAAATGTATCAATTAATAAAATTGATTTTTATTAAGAGACAGAAATTAGTTTGAATGTTTAAATTAAGGGTGTGAATTTCTGACACGACCCGAAAGCACGACACAAACTTAACACGAAATTTGTGGGTTTACTATAAACGGGTTCGGGTCGGGTTCGGGTCGAACCTGTGAACTAGCTTATCTAAACAGGTCGGGTTCGGGTTCAACCCAACAGGTTGGCGGGTTGACCTGTTCGACCCATTTTTTATTTATTTTATTTTATTTTATATATTTTGTGTCACAAATTAAGTTTATTATGTGTTTTATTTCGAAATTTAGAATTTAAAATAGAAATTAGCATAAGATTTCATCACTAAAATATAATTGTTTTATATTAATTAATATTTTTTGTTATAAAATAATAATTTTAAAGTATTAATATGTGAAAAAAATATAATATATAAAACATTTGGGTCAATCGGGTCGTGTTCGTGTCAACCCGTAAATTTTCGTGTCGTGTTCAGGTTGACACTTATGGCATAATTTTCGGATTCGGGTCGTGTTCGGGTTCGGGTCGGGTTGGACCCGGAAACCCGAAAACACGACCCGTTTAGCACCCCTAGTTTAAATTACTATTGTCACACCCCAACCTTAACGGCGGAAACGTTGAGATGTGAGGGTTAAGATTGTTCATGCCACACAATGCTAATTTAAAGTGTCAATATTATTAAATATCAATATTCATGATATACATTTAAGAAATAACATAAGTTCAAACATTCAACAATACATAAGATTTCCAACGTCATGTGACAATAATTGACTTTTTGTTTTAATCTAGGTCCAGTCCTAGATATAAACAAGTCTTCAAAGCAAGCAAAGCAGTATCAATTCCTGAAACATGTTAAAAATAATGTCAACAATATGTTGGTGAGTTTCCATAGATTTAGCATACATAAGTATATATCAAAAGATGGCAATTCACGTCATAGGTTATTGAATAAAGTAAATAAAGATGGATGAACAAATGTAACAATCAAACCTTGACAGATTACAAGATTACAAGATTAAACGATTAGCTAAGTGTACTTGGTTCCCATAGTGCTCAAGAATACGACACTAGGAGCCTGCAATACTCGGCTTTAGCACCAAATAGGCTTGTCAGGCCCATAGATCTATGACGTCGCCAGGCTATCAATAGTTAATGATTGTATATAACAAGAGTCATCACATGATAATTACAAGTGTTCAAATAACCATGACAAATAAGATGAATTGCACAAGTGATTACAAGATTCAAAACGGGGTTTACAAGTGTAATTATAATAAGATTAACATGTTTCACCCCAAAAGTGTGAAAATATATAAAAGGGGTATGAAAACTCACATGGATAATAAGGATGACAAATAAAAAGTCTTGTATATAAAGCCGAGGTTTCGTTAACGTTCAACCTAAATGAACGCCGTTTTTGGTTAATCACGGTGATTTTGGTATTATATCTATAAACCGTTAGTCCATGATTTTTATGTTATTAAATATGTGTAATTTATTATTATTTTGGTAGTTAAATGGTTTAATTAACACTATTAATAAAAGTTATACTTTTATTATCATATGGTTATTATTTACTAGTAAATAAAATCGTAATTTTTGTAGATTTAAATGATTAAAATAATCATTACAATATGTGTACATTTTAAATATGTACATATATGTTTATTTTCTTCAAGAATATATAACAAATTTGTAATTGTATTCCATAACAATAAGAAATTTATTAATTTGAAATTATTTAAGGATTACATGAGATTTATTACAATTCCAGATTAATTATAGATGATAAGCCCCCCTTTTTATAATATTTAAAATAAAATAAATAAAAATAATAATAATAATAATATAAGGATTTCTAAGGTGATTTTCTAATAAAATGAAAAGAAAATAATTTTGTTTCATTTCTGATTAAAAATAATTTTTATAATTAAAAATATTGTTAAAAGGTTTTTCTGAATTTTTAACAACTTAAAACACATTTAAAAATAATAATTGCAGGGGCTCGGGTTCAAACCTGGGTCCCCTGCCACACAACACCACATTTTAACCGCTGGGCCGAGGCCCTGTTTGGTGTTATGTTTCAGAAATCTATTTTAAAACCAAGTTCCTAGAAAAGCCCCAATTTTACATAAACCCTAATTTTCGAAATCGAATCAATTGAACAACAATTCGGAGATGGTTATGAAATTAACCATAGGGCTTCTGTTTATTACATCAAAACAAATATAAAAATGTATTCAATTTACCTTGTTTCGTTTGAATTGAAGGAAAACAGAAAGAGAACAATGCCGTCGGTTTCAATGAAAAAATCGATGTTTGTGTGTGTTTTGAGTGAAATTGATGCTTCAGATCGATTAGGGAACCTGAATTATGTGTTTTGCCCCAATTTTATAGTGACAATTTGATCGTTTGAACGACCAACGAATTTAAGAAGATTCTCGGTTGTTTCAGGTGGAATTAAATGCGATTAAGTCAATTACAGGTGAAATTGATATCACCAATAACTTCGAAATGATTACACCAACGTTTATGTTCGTTTAATTTCAATAATATTACACTTTAATGTGAAAACGGATTGTAGTCTTGATTGGGTTCGGTTTCGACTTTGAATGTTAGTAAAACCGTTGTCAAATTCGAATTAATCACACACCCGAGTTCAAAACATGTTCTCGAACCGATTAGATACAATGTTCGGGGTTTAAAATGAGTTTTTAATGGGTTTAGAGGATCGCCGGAGCGTTGCCGGAGTTCGGCCGGGAAATCGGGGGGATTGGGTTGGGTTTAAAATAAATTACACTTTGGTCCCTGAGGTTTTAAAGCTTACAATTTAAATCTAAAGTTTTGGGTTTTAATTGAAATAAATTTATAGTTTGGCCCCTGAGGTTTAGAGTTTATTATTTCATGCCCAAAACTTAATATTTACAAGTTTTTATAAACCTTTTATTTCTTTTAAAATTATTTAATATTATTAATATTAATATTTTCTTTTATGTTTGATATATTTTATTATTATTATTGTTATTATTAATTAACCAATTATTTATTTACATCAAGAATTTACAAAATGAAACCTCGTACTTGCATTAATAACAATCAAACCCTTACAAGAGATAACGACGTTAATCAAACGTTAAATAAAAATACGAGAGGTCATAACTATAATATCTTTTTGAGGGAAAATGAATTGAGAATGTTTAAAAGAATGACAAGTGTCAAAAAAAATTGTTTAAGAGAATGACAAGTGGTAAAATAAAACTATTTTTTATTAGATTCTATAGATTTTATTTATTTAACCCGTGTAGGGTTACTAAAACTTATGATTAAACAAAAAAATTTGCTCATTTTTTAAAAATAAAAAAGCTTCTTTTAATACACGTATCAGAGTAATATTACATACTATATAGTTCTTAAATATTTGATACTTTGATAATTTGATAAATCTATAGACTCTAATAAAACAAGGTTTTTGAAGGCACATAGCATTCTCTTAAACCATCAATTTGACACGTGACACACTCTTACACCATCTTTATTTTCAATTTCCGCTTATAACTTGACCATACTGTAATTTATTTCATTTTTTTAATATATTAAATTTACCATACTCATAGATATTTTACTTACCATACTGATAGACATTTTACTTAAATATATTACCATACTAACATACTGATTTAAATTACAATTTAAAGCTTTCATTTACTTACCATACTGATAGACATTTTACTTAAATATATTACCATACTCACATACTGATTTAAATTATAATTTATAGTTTTCATTTAACCATTTATATTATGTCTAAAAAATTCCATTTAACCATATATTAATTCAACTTCTATGGTATTGTTCCTCTGTTTCTATATTGCTTTCTAAAATAAACTCATTTAATTTAGTGAATTTTTATTTTATGAAATTTTTGACTCACCAAAATCGGTCTTCAACTGTATAATTAATTGATTCAATTATAATATATTTAAATGAGTTTATTATAATTGAATCAATTAATTATACAGTTGAAGACCGATTTTGGTGAGTCAAAAATTTCATAAAATAAAAATCCACTAAATTAAATGATTTTATTTTAGAAAGCAATATAGAAACAGAGGAACAATACCATAGAAGTTGAATTAATATATGGTTAAATGGAATTTTTAAGACATAATATAAATGGTTAAATGAAAACTATAAATTATAATTTAAATCAGTATGTGAGTATGGTAATATATTTAAGTAAAATGTCTATCAGTGTGGTAACTAAATGAAAGCTTTAAATTGTAATTTAAATCAATATATTAGTATGATAATATATTTAAGTAAAATGTCTATCAGTATGGTAAGTAAAATGTCTATTATGGTAAATTTAATATATTAAAAAACTGAAATAAATTACAGTATGGTCAAGTTATAAGCGGGAATTGAAAATAAGATGGTGTAAGAGTGTGTCACGTGTCAAATTGATGGTTTAAGAGAATGCCATGTGGCTTCAAAAACCTTGCTTTATTAGAGTCTATAGATGTGTTTAAAGAAATGTATATTTACTTCTTTTAAAGACGGTTTTGATTTTTTACAAAGAGATCTTTTTATTTTATAATAACGTTTATTTTATTTCTTTATAAAATGTTTTTTTTAATAAAATATAGTAACCATCTCAGTGATTTTATATATGCTTTTATTATCAACAAAACGAGGCTGTTTGGGATTGCTTATTAAAACAACTTTTGGTTTTTGGAATGGATGAAAAGTCAAAAATGCCTCTCCAAAAGTCATTAAAAATCACAAATTTTAACTTTTGGTGACTTTTGGAGGGGCATTTTTGAATTTTCATCTATTCCAAAAGTCAAAAGTTATTTTAATAAGCAATCCCAAACACACACAACATGTGCTTTAACCACCCAATTATAAGATTGGAGGTTAGATCATTTGAAAAATCATTATCTCACATAATAGATATTTTGTACATTAAAATGAGCTTACAAGTAAAAAAGCTTGAGTTTATATATAATGAGCTCCAACTTGACTGGATTTGAGGTCGACTGAATTACAATAGTTTAGAAAATTTTAACTATTTTCTAGTTTTTTAAAAACATTAATTTTTCTTAACTTTTATGTTATTTAAAAATATATTTCTTTTAATTTCTTTTAACAAAATGTCTTTTTGAACTAAAAAACAATTTTTAACGACTATGATTTTCTAGAGGAATATCATGAGGAATTTTAAAGTGATTTTTCAAGAGAGGGGCGTAACAAGTAAATAAAAAGGGTAAATGTAAACATATCTTAAAATTTTATTATATTTGTTGTTATATTAAAATATTCTAATATAATTCATAACTAAATTTTCATGTCTTATCATACCCAATAGCAACAAAAATCTATACGAGTTTAGAGGATGCATATCTGGCCCATCTTGGTAGTTACATGAAACATCGCTTGATCAATGTTAAATATATCAAGTTCAACAATATTCGTGATTTATGATGTATACGAAAAGACAGTGTTCTTGCTGGAATGGAGAGGGGTAGGCTGATTTGGCACTTTAGACTAGTGAGAACAAGTGAACAACAACCTATGCGTGCAGCTTTGGTAAAGGAATAGGGGAAGCGACCTTTATTCACCTACTATATCTTTTTTGAATGGTTAAAAAAACCCATCAACTAGGTATTTAAAAAGAAATTTGAATTTGACTTAAATATTTATACAAGTAAACAATTTACACAAACTATTTTAAAATTTTACATACGCTTTTCCCAAACTCTTAAAATATATGAATTCATTGTCATCATCATCATCACCATCATTAGCTACTTTAGACTATTTGTCTTTGAGTTTAGATAATAATAGCTTGTTTGATGTTTTACGAACAACAAGGCAGCCAGTATGGCTCAAATCATACCCATGTTTTTATATGGATACGAAAAATCCATATACAATGTCATATATAGATAGGAATCACGTATTGGAGTTGCACTAGATTTTTCTTTTCAATGTCGACAAGTGAACTACAAATACGAGTAGTGCTTGTTAAATCTTTGCTTGTCTAGCAGGTGACGAGCATTTAAAGTTTGCAAAAGTTCCAGGAGGGATCAAAAATGATAACGAACAGAGTGGTGTGTTTAAAAAATAGCAACATATAATCAATAATTCGACACGAGTTGAACACCAAGATGGCTAAGAAACGTGATGCATGCTTCTATCATATTACACAATATGAATTCCGAAGACAAATGCAAAACTATTTGTACTTGCATTGAAAACTTATGCTCCACAAGAAGAAGTTGATGATGGATGACAAGCAACAATCGATCAACAAATATATGATTGAGAAGTGCATCACAACATTAAGTCGGATATGATGGAGCATATTTACAAGGCACGTATGTCCAATGTTTGATGAAGAGGAGTTTGCTAATTTTACTATGTAATTTGATTATTTTTTATGTAATGTTATATTTTTTAAAGAAAGCTATTAGTTATCTTACATTCAATCTTTAGTTATTTTTAAAATGATATGTAAAGTTAATCTCATCATTATTATATATCAATTTGTTATTTGAACGGGCATGGTGATTCAGACTCAATGTCACGTTTCTTCATAGCCCTAGTATCCCATCACATCAATATTACATTTCTAAGAAAAAAAAGTATTTATAAAACTAACTCGTTAAAAGTTAAACTGTTTCTAAACGTTTTTACGTAAATTGTATGCTTACTATACTTGAAAAACAAACCTAAGGAATAGTGTTGACATACATAACACAAGTTATTAAGTTTTACAAATTTACTTCCGATTTTTTAAAACCAAAAGTGGTAATCAAACACCTTTTCTTTGGTTCGATACCTAATTACGTACACTTAAAAAAAGAAAATAAAAAACATACAAGGACCCTTAATGTCATACCCATAAAAGTACAAGGCATCAATTTTCAAACCCAATAAACTTAACAACCTTCATCTGAAAACCATGATTGAATAAAGATCATCATCGTCATCAATCAATTTATCACCAACAAAAACCCACAGGAATAGGAAACGACGAAACAATCAATATGTCGAATTTACTCACACAAACACACCCATATAACTCACATTCATGGTTGCTTCACTGAATCATCTCTTCTTCAAAATCTTGACTGTGGGTACGGTACAAAAAGCATCAATCTTTTTCAGTCTTTTCGAAGTGCCTTGTGGGTTACTCTTCTCTAAAGGTTCCTATCTATCTGACTATTTGCCACTCGTTCCAATTTAATAATGATAATAATATTCTTCATAGAAGAAGAATGATCCCACAGTTTCATTATTTTATTCCTTTGATTAAGATATTATTAAGGTTTTTATTAAGATAACGTGTTTGGTGATTAACTTGCATTTTCTGGTGAATTTCGAAGTGATTTCTTTTGTTCTGTTTTATCCCATTTTGTTCACGTTATCGATTTTGGCTGTTCTTGCATTTACTTTATTTGTTGTCGTGATATTCATTGAACCCACTGTTGGAATCTAGTGTGTTGTAAGTGTACTTCATTTATTTTTTGTGGGTGTTCGTTAATTTCAGTAAAATCAGTCTGATTCTCTACAGTTCGGAGTATTATTACTGTTATTATTTTCAAGAACTACTAGGGTTCTGTCGACAGGATTTTGGTGTTTTGTGAGAATTAGGAATTTATTGACGATAATTAGTTGGGTTGTTTTTTGTTTTCTTTTTTTGGAGTTTACATTGCTTTTGCGGATTTTGTTGGTGGGTGTTGATTATTTTAGGGTTTTATTAAGATTTGATACCATATTTGTGCAGATTTCAGTGATGATGAAATATAGCTTCATGATATTCAATTGGATGAGGGTATAGTGGTCTTTTACCGCTGTTTTTGTCTATAACATTGAGAAAGATTTCAGATTGTTTTTGGGATTTAATTTTGAAACTATTTTGAATCTTTATCTGGTTGAAGAAGATGAGTTCAAGTGGTGTTTCTGAAGGTGTTATACAAAGGGGGAAACTTTTAGTTCATGTTGCTGAAAACGGGCATTCGTTTGAGCTTAATTGTGATGATTATACACTTGTTGAATCGGTTCAAAGGTATCTTGAATCTCTTTCTGGGATTCACTTGAATGATCAGCTTCTTTTATGTTTAGACATGAAGCTAGAGTCACAGCAACCACTTTCTGCATACAAACTCCCTTCAGATGATAGAGAAGTATTCTTATACAATAAGTCGAAAATGAGAAGCAATTCAACCTTACCTCAACCAGAAGAAATTGAATCACCTGAAAGAATAAATCCTGACCCTCCACTGCCATCATTATCAAACGATCCTCATCCGTTGGATGAAGCTTCTGACCCTGCTTTAAGGGCGTTACCTTCATACGAGAGGCGATTTAGGTATCATTATCAACTTGGGGATGCAATTCACCAACGTACCCTTTTGAAATATGAGACGTGTGAGCGGCTTTCAAGAGAGCAGAGGGTGCAAGAGAAGGCTTTAGAGATTGCCAGGGGTAATTTGGATCATATCTATAAAATGCTTCTTCATAATCACTCTGATTTTGTTAAGCGTTACTCGCATCAGCAGAAATCACATTCAAATCTTTTAGTAAATTTTTGGAGGGATTTGGAGAAATTAAGGTCCATTAAACTTATACCTGCATTACAGTCTGATAATCACAAGTGTTTATCGGATTTTGTGAAGGAAGAAAATTTGAGGATAATAGTGGAAGATTGCAGCAATTCACATAGACAGTTTGAAAGTAAAGTTGAAGATTTTAAGCAAGAGTTTAGGGAGCTCAAAGGAAGTACAGAACTTTTGTTTACTAGCGAAGCTTCGATTAATAATAGAGTTTTGGAGAGGACTATTAAGGAACACCGACAATATATAAATGACCAAAAAAGTATAATGCAGGCTTTGAGGTCAGTAAAATTTATTTCACTTTCTACTTGAAAGTTTATAGTAAGAAAATGTTTTCAATATGTGATGAGTAGGGCATGAACACATTGTTATGTGCTAAATGAAATTTGTGTTTAGTAATGAATCTAATACTTTAACCCATGTGTAACAGTGTAAAACAGTAAATATTTATAGATTTTGGTAATTTCTGTTCTTCCATTTTATATTAGGAAAGATGGTATGTTTTCCAAAATAAATCGCCCACTAAAAAGTAAAAACTAAATTATTTATTTAAGGAGTATTAGAACTCTAAGAACTAATTGTTTGTGGCAGTAATATATCTTTCTGTTACATCATTGTTTTCTAGATAGAAACAGTCTTTTTATAGTGTTCGGTTGAATAGAGTGTAACTGAATTTTTACGTATTAGTCAAATGACTAACTAAATAGAGTTATTTTGAACCAGAGTCAATACCAAAAGTATGTTAATATATAAATTTAAAATGGAAATTTTCTAAAAGAAAGAACAATTGATTCTCAATCTAGCACCTGGCGTAATGGTAAAACTAAAGCATCCAAAATCCTTCTCTTTTTCTATTTTGGTTCTGTTTGGTTAATTTGTGCTTTTTAGGAAGTGCTTTTAATGCAATTATGTCTTTCTTTTCATGTGTTTCTATTCGAATGTTCTTAAATGTAACTGAATGCTGATATCAGTTTTTTCTACTTCGTTTAGTTCTTATCGATTTAGGATTTAAGGAGTAATATGTTAGACAGTCTAATGTCCATATATTTCAATGTTAATATTTGTCTGGGATGAGGTCGAAGCAAAGTGGTCCTTTTTTGGAATTTGCAAAGAACAATTTTTTATCATCAATCCATTTTCATGTGATACTTGCTGTCTTTTTATTATAAAGACTATTATTTTGATGATTTTCATCTCTTTAATTTTGGATGTAAATTAATACAGCAAAGATGTCAGCATGGTAACGAAACTGGTGGACGATTGTTTGACCAGTCAACCATCTAATTCCCTTCGTCTTCATGATGCCGTGTCAGCATTGGGTCGCATGTACGAGGGCCATGACAAAAATTATCTTCCTAAGCTGCAAGCATGTGAGGGCGCCATTTCAAACCTTTTTATGTTTTGTAAAGACAAAAAGTCAGAAATGATAGGTTTTGTTCATGGGTATATGCAGAAGATTGCACACGTTCAATACACCATAAGAGACGTTAGATACAAATTCTCAGTTTTTAATGAGGCAATAAATCGCCAAAATGATCAGTTCGAGCACTTGAAGGTGGTTCGTGGGATCGTGCCTGCTTATCGGGCCTGTCTTGCTGAGATAGTGAGAAGAAAAGCATCAATGAAACTTTATATGGGAATGGCAGGGCAATTGGCTGAAAAACTTGCATCCAAACGGGAATCTGAAGTTATGAAAAGAGAGGAATTTATTAAAGTACATAGTTTATATATACCTCAAGATATTTTATCATTAATGGGATTGTATGATACCCCAAGCATGTGTGATGTCAATGTGGCTCCCTTTGATAGTAATTTACTGGATCTTGACATATCAGATTTGGACCGTTTTGCCCTTGAACAACACAATGAGCCTGAGGATATCATTGAATTAGGGGAAATTGTTGGGACGAACAAAATGGAAGTTGAGAATGCAAAGTTAAAAGCAGAACTTGCTTCTGCTATAGCTCGTCTCTGTTTTCCACCTTTGGAGATTGAGTTTGAATCTTTAGATGAGGGTAAAATGGACATTTTACTGAAAGAGGGTGCTGTAAAGACGGACGAGGCCTTGCGTTTGAAAGATGAATATGTGTTACAACTAGAATCTATTTTAAAAGACAATCAAATGCAATGTGGGTTGTATGAGAAACGGATAAAAGAGCTGGAACAAAGGTTGTCTGATCGGTATCCTTTTGAATGCAAAATCGATAAAGATGATTCTTTTACTAGTGGGAAAATTGGGGATAGCGAATCAGAGATATCAGGTGATAGAGAAGTCCATGGGCATAACGGTCAATTTTCTGAGCCTATGGATGATGCTTCATATGGTTATAGTTCATTAGTTTCCAAATCAAGTGTTGATAAAAGTAGCAAGATTTTGGATGATAACATGAGTGATTCATCTGGAATGGTGAACCCAAACCCTAATTTGGACTCGTCAATGGTGGAACCAAACTGGGATGTGAATGAAAAAGATGGGAACGAGGACACGGTGGCAGATGTCGGGATGCAGTTGGTTACAAGTTTGACAGCTGATAACATGTTACAAGTTTCAAAAACCCGTGATGATGGAGTTGAGCATAACAAGACTAGTGGTGATCTTGTGGTGGAATTGCAGAACCTTCTAGAAGAGAAATCTAATCAACTTACTGAATTAGAAGCTAAACTTGAAGCTGCAAAAGAGGAGGTTGCAAAGCTAACGCGGGATTTGGAAATTAGTCGGAATCAGCTAGATGAGTCTCAGGTAATTTTGGCGTAATGTGAATGTAAATCCCTTGTCTCATTTTTCAAGCTTTAACTTTTGTACTTTATGTTCTGTACACTAGAGGTGGCAAAATAGGCAGGTCAAACAGGTTGAATGTGGCAAAACAGGATGTTATGCATGAAAAATACACTTTGGGTAGTGTTTGACCCATTTACTTGTTCGGTTTCTAATAAAATTACCCATTAGAGATAAAAACTTGAACTAAACATTCAGGAATGTGTCCAGATTTGCACCTTTATACACGGTCTAAATGCTCTTTGATGTAGACATCTTTGTTAGCTTTACGTTAGTCCACTCATGTTTATTTAGTAGGGTTCAAGTCTCACTCTGAGCAAAATTGCTCAGAGTTGAGTTAGGGGTTTTTCTCAGAAATGGGTTTCCTCCTGAGGGGGTTGGGGTGCGGTCCCGGCTGGGAAACGGATAGGTGGGCCCGATTAAGATAGCACCTATTCTCCGAAACAGGGTCGCACATTTGCCCGTTCAAAAAAAAAACAATTTATTTAGGTATGTTATTTTCAATCATTAAAGGAGATGGTGCTTTATTCTTGAATGCAGAAAACATGGTTAATTTTAGTTTTGCCTAATCTTTGTACAGAATGCTTAAAACTGCAGTCTTTAAGGGTTTACTCCACAACTTGTGACTTTGAGTTTTGAATGTAGGACCTAAGGAGATTTTGTTTATATTTGGAACATTTTTTATAAAATTATCAAGTTACATGCATATTCCTATGGTTTGCTTCATAACCCATGATTAACTTGATTATATCTTCTACAGATGAATTGTGCTCATTTAGAGAATTGTCTTCATGAAGCACGAGAGGAGGCGCAAACTCATCTTTGTGCAGCCAATAGAAGAGCATCCGAATATAACACATTACGTGGGTCCACTTTAAAATTCCGCAGCCTCTTTGAGCGCCTCAAATCCTCTGTTTCCTCAGCTGACATATCTTCTTTTGCTGACTCGCTCCAATCTTTAGCTCAGTCTCTCAACAAGTAAATCCCCAAATTTTCAACCTCTTTATCTTTTTATAAAACTACTATTTGTGATCACTAATTGTGATAGTAATGTAGATTATAAGTTAAATAAATTGCAGTCTTTTTATTCTATTTTTTAAATTTCAGTTCTGCAAATGATAATGGAGATGATGGTACCGCTGAGTTTCGTGAATGCATTCATATGCTTGCTAAAAAAGTTAGTATTTTGGCGAGGCATCGGGCTGAGTTAATTGATAGGTACACAAAGGCCGAGGTGGCACAACTGCAACTTACAAATGAGTTGGACCAAAATAAAGAGTTGGTCAACACTCTTTACATGAAACATCAATCCGAAAAACAGGTTAGTGTTTTAAACAATAATAATGATCCTTATTCGTAAGGCAAACGATAATAATCACACTTATTTATTGACGCTCAATCAGGCAAACAAGGAGAAAATATCTTTTGGCCGTTTAGAACTTCATGAAATTGCTGCATTTGTACTGCACACAGCTGGATTTTACACAGCGATTAACAGAAACTGTAGTCATTATTACCTATCTCCAGAATCTGCTGCACTTTATGCTGACAACATGCCGCATAGTCCCTCTTACATTGTGGGTCAGATTGTGCATATCGAGCGTCAAACTGTAAAACCATCACCACCCTCTGTTATTCAAGCCAAGTGCAACAAGGGCTCGAGCCAATCAGGGTTGAATTCTGATCCCACTGATGCTAACCCGTATGGTTTAGCAGTTGGGTGTGAGTTTTTTGTGGTCACTGTAGCTATGTTGCCAGATACCGCCATTCACCCCGCCACCTGCTGCTACTTCCTGATCTAAAAACATTGGGTAAGATATGATGGAAGAGACAAAAAAAGCTGTGGGAGTGAAGTGTGCTATACATAAAGACGGTTGACATGTTAATTGAAATTGTTCTGTTTGTTCCCTTTCTTCGTTGCTCATTTCAATTTGTGTATAACAGTTCTTTGGTTATTTGAAAAACTTTGTATATATTTAACTCTTTGATGTCTTTTGTTCCTTATGAAGGCCGTCTAATCAATTTTAAGTTAAGATCTGTATTTATGCCAAGTGTTTTAATTGAGATGGAATTAAGGCATGAAAGAGATTAAAACATGAAAGGTTTGAAAAATTCTTTCCAGGAGCGAAACCTTTGTTGAAAGTAAAGCATAAGAACGATAATGAAACACCTTAAATTTGAGACTGAAATTGAAAATGAAATTGAAATCGAAACTTTAAGAATAAAAAGTACCTTACTTAAATATAAAATTACAAAAGGGTGACCTTAAATACAAACCATTCTAAGATTTAAATCGATGATTATATCTCATCTCTTCTCTTTCTCGCTTCTTTTAATCGTTTATACAACTCTGCTTTTATTTTTTTTGCTATCACATCCTTTCTTATGTTTCTCCCATAGGGGAACAACACCCATTACAAAACGATATGTCGTTTAATATTTGAAGACAATCAGGTTTTTTAGAGTTCTTTAAAGACACATGCTTATGATTCATATAAGCTTCTCATTCATTAAATCTTGCCAGCACTACATACAAGTGATGAGATGCGTACCACAAGCGATGAGATGCGTACCACAAGCGAGAAAGACATGTTATTGGGTGTGGTTATTTTCTTTGATTAATAACTTACATCTTTTGCTAAACTAAAGCAAGTATAACCTTTAATTAGACTAAAACCAGAGGTTTAAACTAATAAATGATACAGACACCTAAAATAAATAAAATTGTTTTAGGGAACAATGAAGATTATTATTCGAGCTTGAAAGTTGAAAATACATTCAAAGAAACACATATAAAAATATTAATCTTGAAAGTTTTCTTAGCAAATAGTTGGGCCCTTTGATTGTTTCATGAGAGTTATAACTTACATCGGGCCGGGCCTACAGAAGGAAAACTATAAATTTCATCAAAGCCCTAAAAACCCTTTCTTTCTCGCAGAGTCTTCAACTCTCCCCATCAATTTCTTCTGCAAATTCGATTACAAATATCCCTCTATCGATCCGCTGATGTGTTCTTTATGAATCTTTCGACTTTCATTCTCTAATTCATCTGGTGAGTGGCTTTACATTGATCTTTGTATTTGATGATCCCATTTCATAGGTATTGAAAAATTAGTTTTTTTTTATGAATCCGTCGGTAATTCTCATCACGTTTAGGGCTTTTCAATTATTTGGGCGATACTTAATCATGCGAAATGTTTTATTCAGATTTTGATGCATTTGATTCGTTATTTTGTCCGTACCACGTAGGAAATGAATACTAGCTAGGGTTTGAAACAAATTTTATTTTCTTTTTGTGTACTGTTTTTGTTTTTGTTAACAGAAGTACAAATTAGGGTTCTTTTGATTATGAAGTTAAGCTTATGTCAAGTTGTTCTGTGCTCTTGAGTGTTTTGGATTAGCTTATGCTTGAGCTTGGGGGGTATGATTGGTTTATGATGGTAGATACTATATACAGTGTTTTACACCATTTCATTTAAGAACCAGTAAGGAAAGTATGTTTTCATTAACTAATATTAAGGTCTAACTTTTGTCACTCTGTTCTTTTACTTAACTTGGGGCGATATGAAAGGTGCCAGTTGTTCCTCTTACTTAATGTAAGTCTGGATAAGGCTGTTTGTGACATTTATGGAGGTTATGTTATTCATGATATATGTTCCATGGATTCTGGGTGTGCCAAACAATATTCAGTCATTAAAACAGAATCTCAGCATCACTTTCATAAGCAAGTAAGAATCTAATATGGGCATTTAAAGTGGAATCAAATACTGTGAAAAAAGATCCTATTTTGTTTTCTAAAAGGATTGAGGTCAAAACATGTGTAACACATGTATTAAAAATTACCATTAAGCTGATTTTTAATGAAAGCACCGCATTAAGATCTGATTTATCTTGTAAATGCATAACAGTAATAATGCCATCCTTGCAGTGTGCTGCTGAGATGGATAAATCTAAGAAGAGATCTGCAGTGGCTTCTTCTAAACTTGGAGCCACAGATAGCACTAACAGGGACAAGCTAGTAGGTAAGTGCAGAAGAATTTATCAATTGCAATTATACCCATTGGTTGGACTTTGGACTTTGGACTTTGGAGTTCAATTATGGAAGTTATTATGAATAAAAATTCCAACTTGTTCATTATTGCAGCTAGATTTTAGTTAGACTTCTAATAATTTAGAGAACTCTTGCAGGTGTTGGAGACCGTGTAGATAAATCTCAGCAGAGTAATTGGACACAAGTGAGCAAACTTCATCTGGTACCAGTCATGAAAAGGAAATTTCAGAAAACAGCAAGCCCAGGCCTTGTTTCGAAGGTCTCTTCAGTTTATAATTTAAGGAGTAAAGTTCAGTTAGCTGAAGGTGCTCCAAGTTATAATCTGAGGAGTAAAGCTCAGAAAACTGAAAATCAAAATGCCTCTACAAACACCCAAAAGAGGAAAACCCCAAAAAGAGACAATTTTAAAGATTCTTCAGTTGCTTTACAGAAGAGTGGTATTTCAAAAACATCTGCACAACCCAATAAAAAGATTGAAACCACAAAACCTTTAAATGCATTCATGGCTGAACTTGACAAGAAGAACCATCCTTTGACTAGTCAGTATGAACCGTTTGTATGTGAACCATTTTATCATATCAGATGGGAAGGTATGTCCTAAGATATTTGTATTAACTTTTCTTGGCATGTATTTTTCTTAAAACTTTGGAAGCATTCAAGATTACTTTAAAGGTACTAGAAAATGGTGTACTATCCAATAATAGCTGTTGCTTGTTAGTATTTGGAGAAATGCATTAATCTTTAAGATATGGCATAGCAAGTGTTGTATTTATATATGTATGGGCTCATTGTGACTGAAGCTATTTTTTTTCAACTTTGTAGGTGATGATGCAGAAAATGGACCATTAGGGCAGAAATGTATGTTATGCAATAAAGATCTTTCGGGTGCAACAGAAGAAGATGATGATGATTCTGAATACAATGATGATTTTCATTATGAGGATGATGATTATTATGATGATGATGATGAGTATTATGATGACATCAATCCTCCACTTCTTCCTGCTGTTGATATTCTTTCATGTGGACATGCATACCATACAGAGTGCTTGCAAAAAGGTACGACAGAAGAACGATCAGGTGATCCCCAGTGTGTTTTATGTTCAAAAATGGCTTGAACAGTAATCTGGTAATTCAATTTTGCTGAAAGAGAAACCATTTTTAGCACATCATGATGAAAATTTCATCTTTGGTGGAGAGTACAGAAACTAAAACTCTGAGATTGTTGTTCATGTGATTGGATTTATATGCCATTTTTTCTTATATATAATAACGTGTAGATGTTTAATTTAACGCTTGTTTGATATCTTTTTAGATGTACGAGTTACATTATCATGCCTTGAACTTTTTAGGATAATTTGAATAGAAAACATTTACTCGAGAGTTATAAAAGTTCCTATTATTAGGTTTTCTTTTATGAATCTTTAATCTGTAAATTTTATTGTTATATTATCTTTAAGCATGACCAAGATCTTTAGTATTTATAAGGCAATCCTCAAAGAATGTGATTTAAATTGGAACTTATTAATTTTTAGAGTTATTTATTAACCTTTAGAGTTATTTTGATATATAATATTAGTTGTATAATGACCCTGAATAAAGCCCTTTCTTATTTATTATTTTGTTGTAAAAATGCATTGAAATTAAATCATTAATTTCTATAACTTTCTCTCATTAGATTAGCAATGCATATAATATCATGTCTGTAGAAACTAGTATTGCATTATTAGTTATTGATTAGCCTAGACTTCAAATACAACTATTAACTAGTATAAATGTCGAAGAAAATAAAATAAATAACCCTCAGACTAGGAAAGGAAATTCCCAACATGAAAATAAGCAAGTTAGGGTTGGGTATCAGCGGGTTTTAGATTGTTTTTACGTTCACGGAAGTCAACTTTCACAAATACATTCTAGTTGAAGTTACAAGTCATAATCCTAAAACAACTATTTGACTTATGGAGATCTCAGCATATTCAATTGTTCAGTGTAATACATCAAATAGATGCTGGGTAAAAAGAATTAGTTGTGTAAGAATGTGTAGTCTTAACTCTTAGCAGTTTCATACATGTCAGAGCATTTAATTTAAGATGTTTAAAGTTTGAACTCATAGCAACTTACCATCATGCTAACAACACAAGAGCGTTTATTATAGGCTAACAGGTCTGTTCAGATGGTTTAGAATTTACACGGTTCACTTTATGGTTTTATAAAACCAGATTTTACGTGTGGCTGACAGTTTATGTTTGGTAAAGAATAGCATAAACCAAACCTGCACAGGTTCTTACATTAGACAGTTTTGATCACCAACATGGGAAATGATTTCTGGTTGATTAGTTTTCAAATATACGATTTGCAACTGGTTGGACCGTGATGATCATGCAATCGTATCAGCGGAAGTATATCTTTGATGAGCTTGATCATGATGGATTGGAGCACTTTCTTTGATATTCAATTGGCCTGCAGTTAATCTCGTTACTACTGCATAAAGACGTGAATATATGCTTCTTTTTGTGTCTCTAATTATTTCCATATCATATATAGATATACTTGTTAGGAAATTTAAAAGTTCATGCCAAATTTAGGGTTTTTTTTCTTTTTTTTTTTGGATGGTAAATGTGCGATCTTGCTTCGGATGATAGGTATTATCTTAATCGGGCTCACCTATCCGTTTTCCAGCCGTGACCACACCCATAACCTCCTTAGGAGAAAACCCATTACTAAGAAAATGTACTGGTTCAACTATAAGCATTTTACCAAATTTAAATAACAGTTAAATAGTGATGATACTTTTAAAATTCTATGCATGCCCAAATCTTTGATAGTCTCAATAACTCATTAGATCTTTCCCAATGCATGGGGTCATTGGCCGCTGCCACATCACCCCGCCGGGTGAACTGCCCCAAGAAACCGTCTTATTTCTCCTATGAAGTCATGTACCACGCATCTATCTGTCACCTCTCAAAAACCGCAAGCTTTAGTTACAAAAGATCTGGTGGACTTAAAAATGCTTTTCATGGGGGTTGGTAAGTTTTAAGGTTCAATTGACTATAACCAAGTGTTAATCTTTTTCGGTCCAATCCGGGTTGGGTCGGGTCGGGTTGAGCCACACCCCACAATAAAAAGATAATACCAAGTTGAATGTATAAATACATAATAAAAGTACTTCAATTTTAATAAGTAGCAATGCAAGCAACATACATTGTCGGTTTCCATATTCCTAAAATTATAAAAAAAAATTCACATCAATCAACAAATTTTATTATATAAACCTAAATTCATAATAGTCTGTTTCGTCTACTTGTCTCACCCTGATATTAAGTTTTTATTAATGATTAGAAAAAAAATAAGGGTTAATGGGTATTTGGATCTGTGTAATAGAAATGTGAGTTAGCAGTTGGGCTTTAGGTAAAGGTGTATTTAGTAAATATTTGATGGGTTAGATTATTTAAATTGAGTTTATACCTTAGAAAGGCTAATGAGTAACGGTATAAATCATTAATGGATATTGGATCAATGTAATAGAATTGGGTATTTAAAGTTGGGCTTTAGGTAAAGTAGTATTCAGTAAAAATTTGATGGGTTAGATTATTTAAATTGAGTTTATAACTTAGAAAGGCTAATGAGTGATGGTCTAAATCATTAATTAATAATAAGCTTATATAAGTTAGCTAACTTTAGTAAACCCTTATATTACACGAATTAAATAATATAATATATAATAAAAGTTTTATTAATTAAAAATTAATATTTTAAAATAAGATATGATTGAAATCATCCTTATTATAAATAGAATGAAAATTTTGTTTCAAAATAAAAAAAATTCTTATTATAAATCTCAATTTTAATTATTTTTTGTCTATAAAAATTTACTTTTTAAAAGCATCAAGTTTAAAATATTTTGTATTTTTAAAAGATGCTTGATGTTTTGCAAATTATTCTTATTTTAAAAAAAAATTATTTCATTAGAAAAAACATTAGTAAAAATATTTTTTTAAGTTATTAAAAAACTATTATAATCTAAAAAAATTAAATAATATTATTAATTAATGTGATTATTTAATAGGAGATAAAAGCTGGAAAATTTGATGAGAAGGAATATGATGTTGTCACATGTCCCTTTTAGTTATTATTTTATTAGAGTAGGGAGATTAACTTTATAACTATTAATTTATATTTGTAACACTCAAAAGTTTATAACTTTTTGTTGTTAGAAAACATTTTTATGGGGTGGTGGTTAAAATTTATTGGGTGTTGCTCTCGTTTACAATAGATATATATTTATAAATAAAAATGCATGGAGGTCGGATGCCATACTACAAGCTGAGGACCGCCAATGATACAACCACATTCTTACTTCTCACCCTCTCTCATTCACTTCTACATTTCTCTTTCATGCTGGTCTCCTTGGTTTGATTAATACCATTTCAGGTTAGGATTGTTCACAAACCGAGTCGAAACGAGCGGACCTTTGTTCATTCTTGGCTCGTTTACAACTAAACCAAGTCAATTGGCTCGTTTACAATCAAACAAGAAATTAAGCGAGCATCTTCTGAGCCTTGGTCTTCCAAGCAAGCTTCGAGCGAGCGGCGAATCTTGATAGCCCACAATTTTGACAGCCCTACGGTCAAATATGCCACCTGGTTTAATTTTACAAATAGAAACAATGAATATGTTGGATCACAAGTTTTTATGTTTTAAAAAATTAGACACGTGTCATAGCATACTCATTTTTATATATGACAATTTAGATTAAAGACTACTCCTTAGTGGCTTAGGGTTCAACTTTTAGATATTGTATTAAATTTTTTATTTGGTTGATTGGTTAGTATGTATAAATATAAATTGTATATTTGTATATAGTAGGTCAAATACAATAGAGTGGCATGTATAAAATTATAAATATTAATATATATTTGTATATCTGTTTATATATATACTTACGTATATATAAAATCAAATAGAAAGATAATTCGAGCCTAACCGAATCGAGCGGACTTTTGTTCGTGCTTGGCTCGTTTACAAACTGAACCGAGTCGATCGGCTCATTTACAACTGAACTATAAATTGAACGATCATTTCCTAGCTATCGTCGAGTATTTTGGATGGCCCTTTTGTAGGTGCTCGTAACAAGATTCCTAGACCAGTGAAGCCTATAATTTTGGCCTAACAACAAAGGTAGACAATGGTAGAAAAGGTGTAATTGGCCTAACGTATGAATGATTAATCTCTATGGTATATACATGCACATGTAATTTGGAACTTTGGATAGACATAAAAGGTTGGTGTTGACAGTCTATTGCTGTTGTGTCTAGATTACGTTGAAACTAGTTTTGGATGATGTTGAAAATGATAGTACTTTGTTTTGGTAAATAGTTTGTACACACTATATACGGCTCATTAACGTAGAAAAATCAATGATAATGTTGATTGGAAGTACCTAAAAGAAAAAACAATAATACTTAGTATAACTGGTTAAGATAAGGTACGTATAGTATGTAAATATTGAAAGGTTGTGAGTTCAAGTCTTATTTTAAACAAAATGATCAGAGTTGAGCTAGAGGGTTTCTCAACAATGAGTTTCCTCCTGAGAGGGTTAGGGGTGCGATCTCGACTGGGAAATAAATAGATGACCCCGATTAAAATAACACTTATATTCTGAAACGGGGTCGCACATTTACCGTTCAAAAAAAGAAGTACCTCAAAAAGGTGTTACATGCCACGTTCTCTTTTACTCGTGTTGTATTATTTCATTGCCCAAAGAGAATAAATTAAATATCACTAGATTGAATATCTAAACATGATATATTGATTTTTTTTACAATATTTAGGCTATTAAGAATTGACGTTGAACTATTGAAGTTGAATGATTCATTAAAAGTTATTATTCCGTTAGTGTATTGGTTTGTCAAAGAAAGATTGAATCAAATCGAGTTCTTAGGATCTTATCGCAAGGGTCGGGATCCTAAGCAAGATGACATCTTCTGTTAAGTGAAATCGGACAAGGGTGTTCACGATCTTAGAGAGGGGTGTTCACGGTTTAATCTGATGGTCTTAGGTCAAGTCATCTTAGTAACGAATTTTGAGCATTTTAAACCAATTACAAATTGTTGAAACTTAAAAATGAATCAAGTATTAAGATAAAGTACTCAAGAAAATTAGAAAATATAAGTTTTTTGGGTTTTGAGTTTTGCTCTAAATAAAAATGCTATGGTTGAGCCAAAGATATTTTTTAGTTGTGAGTTTCCTTAAGAAGGAATGAGGGTGTGATCCCGACTAAAAAAACAAATGGATGAGTCCGATTAGAAACACATATCATCTGAAGTAAAGCTGTACATTTACAACTAAAAAAAAAGTAAACCTAATCACATTGTTACCAAGAGTTTGACATTAGTTTGGTTTACGGTTTGAGCCTATTAGGTTTTCAGAATAAAAATACACAAAATATGATTAAACTATAAAAATATATTGTTTCAATGATTAAAACCAAAACCTAAAATAACCAACTCCATGTATTGTATATTTGTATCGTGAAATAAATCCAATCATGTGTATAATATAACTTAAAATAATTAGAAACTCAAATTAAATATAAAAAATCAAAGGACCGAAACTATAAGATCGGTTAAGTTTTTCCAAAAGGTTTAGAGCATAAATCGTATACCAAACCGTTCTATACATCTTAGCTTCTAAACCGACCCACTAAGACTTTTCAAAAAACCAATTGCCAAATCAAACCGATAATTTGTTTAGATGGTTTCACAATATCAAACCAATCCGTAAATACTCCTCTTATAAAAGTTTGGTGAGAGATCAGTCATCTCCACTATTAGAATGATTTGTGTTGAATAACGTGGAAGGAAAGCTCAATTACTGTTACTCAGTACCCTAAAATAACTATAATAATGCTCTTTTGTTTAATAAATATAACAATATAACTTAAAGCATTATGTTATATAACTTTTATTTATTTGTGAAGACATGCGATTATATTCTTTATTTGTTTTTTATTTTCTTTCATTCACAAAAGTTGTAATTTTATACACTTGTATATATATGGTTTTCATCAAGTTAAATCTATAGCTAGAGTTGGTATTTAATCAAAGTATGGGGCTGTTTGATTACCACTGACTCAGTAAGATCTTACTGAGTCAGATGCTGACCCAGTTAGAAGTTCTGACTGAGTCTGCAACTGACTGAAACTTGGCTGTTTGATTCAGTATTTGAATGACTGAATGATAAAAATAACCATATTACCCCGAAGTTCTGACGAGTTTGCATTTAACTAGTCTTGTGTAATCAATAAAAATAGCCAAATTTTTAAAAATAACATAATAGCTTAAAATTCAAAATGTCATACAAAATACAAGTTAAACATAAATCAAACATAATCCAAATAAACACATCAAATTTCAAACATATTATAAGAGTTTGCATACAAATCTAAATTGAAGCATTTGAAAGCGGTTGATTAGCAATTTGGTCACGCAAAGTAGCCATATATTCAACGTCTTCTGAACCCCACTCTATCCCTTATGTGTTTTGACCCTCACTTTCTCTACCTTCACCATCAGGGGTAACCATAGTGTTCCCGTCAAAGTTTGTAAATAATTCATCTTGAATATTGTATTTCCTTATAAAATTATGGACTACAAAACAAGTAATGACTACGTCTCTTTGCACAGGATAAGGAGCCATTTGTTTAAGGAATCGAAATCTTGCCTTCAATACACCATAAGCACGCTCAATAACATTTCTAAGGCAAGAATGAGCATGGTTGAATCTTTCTTGCTTAGTTAACAGCCTTTACCATTGAAAATCGGCTAACCAATACCTAGTATTGTGGTATGGAGTCATAAATCCACGAGTGTTGGTATATGCAGCGCCGCAAAGGTAATATTTATCTGTGAATGCCAGTGTGACATCTATTATATAAAAAATACAAATAATAAATTTAATAATAAAATTTATATTTATATTATAACCCGGTTGAGGGAATTGAAATCCAGATGTCGGATTAAATGCAACTTCTCTCAAAACTCGTGAATCATGTGCTACGCCTTCCTATCCAGCCCATACAAAGGTGAATATCATATCAAAATCACATATTCCTAACACATTTTGATAACATTCACCTTTTCCTCTTCCCCTAAAACAAGTTTGTTGAATAGCGGGCACAACTGCATGTACAAGAGTTCCATCTAAAGCACCTATTGCTCCGGGAAATATTCCTTTTAGCCTTTGAAGTCGTTCCGAGGTATTTGTAGTTTCATCTGAAGATGTTAGGACTATAATTTCTTTAGCAAAACACATCATTGCAACTAGAACCTCGTGAAAACATTTATGAACAGTTTGATTAAAGTTTTGAAATCGTCGTTTAACCACTCGAAAACGTTCATTATGCCCTATAATATGTAAGAACATAGCCATCTTTTCTTCAATGCTTATCGTTGTACTAGCTCGCAACCAATTTCGTTGTGTAAAATGATTGCATAATAGTACAAATGTCTCGCGTGAAAGTCTCATCATTTCTTGACATTGTGTAGAAGATCCATGTAGTAATTCATGTGTATATGCATACTCAGTTAAAGCAGAATCATTATCTCTTATTCTTTCAATTCTACCCTCTCGTTTTCTTCTCCAGGCCAACTTCAACCAATACAATGAAAGGATAAAAAAAGATAAATTTTCACCATCCGTATACATATTTGACCTGTTAGAAGTCATTCATAACATTATACTACAATCTTACGAAAGTCATACATTAATCATGCAAAAGTCATACGCAAGTCATACAATGGTTATACTAAAGTTTTACATAAGTCATTCAAAAGTCATACAAAAGTCATACTAAAGTCATACAAAAGTCATACACAAAACACAAAAGTCAACCAAATAATCCAAACTTTCTTCTAGCATTTTTCACCCACGACTCGCAACTCACCGGCTTAAGACGTAACCAAACTTTTCTAATATCAGCACTTTTACCGAATAGCAAAAGAGCTGTGTTGAATCTCGAATCTTCTTCCCCCCATTCTATTTTTTCCAGCTTATCCATGCATGCATCCATTTCATTGTCAATATTATTTTTTTCCACCAACATTTTTGCAACATTGATAATTTCATTCCCAACTTCTCTTAAGTAGTCATCTGTTGTTTTTCTAAGAACTTCTTTGCTAGTTTTAGTACTTGCCTTGCGTTTTGGACCGGCCAGAGGATTCTTCACTTACAGGTAGGGGCTCTGTTTCCATCTGAGTGCACTGAACATCATCCAAATCATGCTCAGAGAATCCTTCAGCTGGATGAGGAAATGTAGAAGATGGCCCCCAACTGTGAATGCCGGTCGCGGTCACCCCCTCAAACAGTTTGGTACAAAGATCAGGGTAAGAAAGGGGCGCATTTGTCAACTTTTCCATAAATTTGTTTAACTGTTTGAAAATTTTTATAGATATAATCAAGCTACTAACAGAAAATAATCTTATTAAAAAGGTTTTCATATTAAAAAAAATACCCTTGCCTTCGCTTCCCATTCTTCATCACTCATATTGAAAGTGTTGGTTATAGGATCATAAATATTCCCTGTTTTGTTTTTCAGTTTCACCCAAGTCCCGTACTTTGATTTCAGGTAGTCATATCGATTTTTCATTTGTTTGTGGTCAACAATGAAATTATGATCATTCTATAGTTTTTCAGCAATAACTTTCCATGAGCATCCTTTTTGGCTACTACCCTCTTGACCGTTGTTTTTTATTTCATGTATACATGCTTTGAGAAATGTTTTTTCGACACATTCCAACTTCCAAATAACTTTAGCTTTTTTTTTCTATCATGCCTAAATTAAGAACTAATATTGTGACAACCTGAGTTTTCAGGTTACCATTGTCTCCGCAACCTAGCCTCTCTCCGCAAACTAGCCTCTCTCCGCTATTTTTTTTATAATTAATCTATTTTATTTTATTATTAGTAAATGAAAATTTTCTTTTTATTATTTAATAATCCATTTATTATTATTATTATATGATAATGGTGGATATTATAATTATTAATAATTAATTCTAAACAATCTAAACTTAACTAACCTAATTGACAATTAACCTTAATGGAAGGACTACAATTGCCAATTTGCAAAACTTACATTCATTTAAATTACCCAACCCCACGTCCCCATAACCCTACCGTGCGACCTACTGCCGTCATCCCATCCACAACTGCACACCTCCGGCAATTCCCACCTTTTGGCGATCGGCGTTTCCCGGCAATCTGTGTCACCTCTACGCGATAGCTTTGTCGTTCAAATTGTGATCTCCCATTGCTTTGGGCCCTCAGCGGTGAAGAAACAATCGTCCAAATTGTGATCTCCCATTGCTTCGGGCCCTGTGCGACCTACTGATTCTCTTTGGTTATTCACTTTCATTACATCACGGTTTCGGGTATTCGGTTATGATTACCGCGTATGATTTCATTCGGGTTCAAGGGTTGCGAGGATTGAGTTGATTGTGCGTGTATGTGTGTCCTGTCATGGTCGTATGTATGTATGTATGTATGTATATGACCGTTGGTGTGCGTGGTGTGTGTTCTGCGTACGTGTGTGTAATTGTGTGTGTGTTCTGCGGAGTGTGTGAATAAGTATGTTTTGTATGGCTGGGTGCGTGTGTGTGTGTTGTGTTGCTGATGCCAGTGTGTGTATTGGTGTGGGTGTTTTTAATATGCATAATGAATGTCATGTGTATGTGTTTGTCGATGTAGGTGCATGTGAATGGGGAAATTATGTGTGTGTGTATATATATATATATATATGAATGATTGTATGTGTGTGTGTTTCTGTTTGTGTGTTGTAGGTGTATGGTCATGTGTATGTGGCTGTGTACGAGTGTGCTGGTTATGATGTGTGTTGTGCTCTTGGGAATATATAATATGTATTATATTAGGTGTTGTGTAATATATATATATATATATATATATATATATATATATATATATATATATATATATATATATATATATATATATATATTTATCAGATCTTATTGTTGTGTAGCATATATCTATTTGTGCGGGGTGCGTAATATATTATATATATAGATATGTAAGCGCGTTACGTTTGGGTCGTTGCGTGATTGTGATGTGTGGCTTATATACCTTGAAACCTATGGATTTTATGTCACACCCTCAAAATCCACGTGCGGGGTTTTACCGCGAGGCGAGTGAACAAACCAGGATCTCAGTCATTAGTTACTCAGAACGACTCTACATGCAACATTAAAACAAATCAGAGTTTAAAACTTTAAAATATTTGCGGAAACGTTGTAAATAACCCAAGCACAAGGTACTAAAGGAAAACTACGCAAAACACGCGCCCAAACCAAGGTACGTAAGTAAATGCTAAATTAAAAGTAAACAATGTTTGAATAAAAGATGCTTGACACGTGCGTGCTCCTATGGGCAGCTGCTAGAAACGACATGAGAAAATCATACTAAAAGTGTCAACACGACGGTTGGTGAGTTCAAGAGTTTGCGTTAATCATAAATCAGTACTGTTGTAAAACATAAGAAGTGCATTGAAATAGATAGCTAGTCTATATTCACAAGTAGTAACCATAGTGATTTCGCGATCGAAACTGACTGTGTTTGTTGTTTGCCTCCAATCACGACATACTAGGTCGTGACGCTGTTAGTAGTTTAGGATAATATTGCACCTGTTTAACCTCGTGTCGCACATGTGGGGCTTGTCAGACCCAGTAGTACTACCCAAGATTTCCCGCTAATTTCCAATATTAACGATCCGAAAGTGTGAGGACTTTCATGGTATAACTCACTATGTTACACTATACACAACTTACTATAATAAAGCGTTTATAAACCAGTATGCTTCTCCCCCTAAAAGAGAGTGTATAAGAAAGTTGGGCATGAACTCACCTAGTGCGCAAACGAACAATAGCAAAAGCTAATAGTGAGCGGAAAGACAACCTTCAGAGGTCACCTAGAACACGCAAGTACATAAGTACGTGTACATGGAATCTTTAACAACCCTAAGTGCTCAATAAACACATTGACTCAAGGTTCTGGAAAACAAGACACATTTGACCCAGTTGACCCGTCTGACCCGTTGGTGACATGTTAATTAAAATCCCATTTAATCAAGTATAGCAACCCATCAAGCATGGTTATCATACAAGTTGTTCACGTATGTCACATCATCAACCTCTTGTTCTACCAAGATCATCATACCACCTTAGTTTATCATACAACCCATGCGAATCCCAAGTAATCAACATGCTCAACACAATTATAATTACTTCACAACTAGCAAATCATACATAATATCTAATCATGCACTACATGCCATGTGAAGTCACTCACGACTTCACACCCTAAACCCTGCCAATCCTACTAAGTAGGGGCCTCAGATCCGCACGCGTGTATGACGATCATCATCACATTACTCAACAAGATTCATGTCAACCAACATACCCAACAATGATCTATCATAATCCTAAACATAATTCCATAATCTCCTAACATAATCCATCATCATGTATAATCAATAAGAGTCCAAATTTCCTAAATGACCAATCAAGCATCCACACAACTCAATTAACACATTCCACCACATTAGACACCATCAACAAGCACTCTAACATGATCCTAACATCATGAACATGCCCAATTCACCATATCCAATGTTCTACGTAAATAAAGTTTCCTTTTTGGGAAAGTAATATCCCAAAATCAATCTAGCACCCAATTCATTCATGAATTCATCAACATCATGCCTAATCAAGTCCATGCTATCATCTAGACACGACCAACATTATCAAATCATCATAACTCACAAATCTCATATCCAACATTCATACAACATCATTAACATCATAACATCATCAATCCATCATCAATTCATCAAGTTCATGCACAAAAGTTACTATTATTAGTAAGGTATGAACAACGCATCTAAACCACGAATTTCTTGTATAATCCATGTAAACTAGCATCAATACTATCTAACTAACATCATACAATCATCAAACAATCAAAAATTTTACATTCTATGCAAGAATTGAACTAGGGTTCAGCCAACCCAAGAAATCATGAAAAACTCATAAAAATCTAACCTTTAATCGCGTAATGGCTAAGAATTGAAGTTGCTAACTTGTTGTAATACTTGGGACTAATCAAAATCGAACCTTGATTGTAGTTCTTGGGTTGAAATCGCAATGCGTGTGTGTGTATGGTGATGGTTGCGGCCGAAAGGGTGGGGAGGGATTAGGGTAGGGTTTAATTTTGTTAAGTTTTAGTTTAAGGTAATTACACTTAACCCCCATTGTTTATATTTTATAAAACTAATCTTTTAACATTTTTTAAAAGGTTTTAACTAGTAAACACCAAGTATTGTTAACCAAAAATAATAGTCATGTATATTTTTCATTAATAACAAAACACATGAATTATAAATAACACGTTGACATGTTACAAGATAAAATTCACAAATAATATTTAAAATCTATAAACCACGTAAGCACAATTTAATAATCACTTTATTAGTTAAGTTATTATCTGATATTGTTAATTATTATTATTAAGTCACCAACGTTCAATGTCAACTAGTGTGTGCTCACGACATGTGTATGCAAGACCTAACGGAACTAACGGAGTTTGGTAACGGAAAATTACCGGATGTCATATTTTAATTATAAAAAGTCATGTAGTTAAAATGTATAAACAATGTATTTATACATGATCAGGTATAAGCGAGAAAAATTTGGTTATATGGAAAAGGTGATTTGGATTTTTAAACAGTTTTGAGTGTGCTTGTGTATGAATAGGAAATTGATAACTGGAATCATAACCAAGAACATGAAACCGTACGATCGAATTATTGGTATTTAATATTAATTATATATTAAATGAAATTCAGGTTAACTGGAACCCTAATCTTTGTGCTTTTATTTACTCGTTGCTGTGCATTCAAGGTAAGTCTCAGCCCCACTTTACCTGTTTTCTTTGGGGGAAAGAAACGTGTGTTCAAAACGTATTTTCATTTGATCAGTATTACTATAATGTCACTTGCTTACTAGTGTTATATCAAACTAAGTCCTCATTCTCAAACCGTTAATTTATATACTTTAGCGAGGTAACTCTGAGTAGATCTACTGGGTTTTACAAACCCCACCCGGGCTAGTCGCGCTAGCATGACTGCACGTCAAACGGGTGTTTAATTGACCTAATTTCTGTTGCTGTGGTCTGGTATCCACAACCGAGGCCTTCATTTACATTGTCAGCTTCGGTTGCGAACTTCATACATTTAGTAGCTTGTTAAGTAGACTAGCTATCTACTGATATTACTTTGTTTACTGTATCTGTTACTATTATATTCTGTTTATCAAAACCTGCGAACTCACCAACCTTGTGTTGACACTTTAGCATGTTTCTTTTAGGTTCTCAAGGTGCGCACGATTAGGAACATCTCATTCATGCATTTATCATCATATAGGTCAAATGAAACATTTACATTTTCTATGAACTTTATTTAATTGGTTTGCGCGTGTTGCGCCATTTTAAATTAAGATTGATTATCATTCCGCAATTATTCTTATGTTTACATTATTAACTCTGATTTTGAAAATTTCAAACATTAACGAGTAATTATGTTTGGTAATTGATGTGTCATTTGGTGTAACTAGTGGCTGAGATCCTGGTATACACACCCCTAACGGTAATACCCCGTTTGTGGAAATTGAGGGTGTGACAAAATATCAAAACTTATTTCAAGAACCCATATAAGCAATGTCAAATCTAATTTCAAGAACACATTATCAAATCTAATTTCAAGAATCCATATAAGCAGCATCAAATCTGATTTCAAGAACTCATGTAACCCCAACTAATATCAAATCTGATTTCGAGAACTAATGTTGAATTTTTATCTGTTAACAAAACCTAAACCTAAATCTGATTTCAAAATTGAATATTTTTTCTAACTTCTAAACATTAATGTTCTCCTTTTAACTTCAAAGATCAAATTTATGGTCAAAGTGAAGTTCTTTTCATACCAACCACAAAAATCAAAATCAAAACAACCAACTTCAACCTAAAAAAACAGATTTCAATCAACTAATTAGCAATAGTCAAGCCAGATCAACAAACAAATGCATCAAAATACAACAATTAACCTCAACGAATCTGAACTAGAACATAAGCATATTCTTATCAACCTAATCCAATCATCTAAAGCTTAATCTGCATCAAACACAGACTTGAGCAAATCAATCAAAATAGAAACAAAAGAAGTATGATTAATGATTACCTTGAGAAGGCGGAGATGGTGAGCAGCGGTGAAGAGCAGCGGCGGTGATGAAGGTGAGCAAAGATGACGGAGATGGTGACAGAAAATGCGGAGAGCAGCGGTGTGTGGAGGCAGGTGAATAGCAGCGATGGTGACTTCAGTCACTGATGAAGATGACGAGATGGTTACAGAGAAGGGGAAGGTGAAATTGGTGGCGAGATGGAAGACGACAGACCAACAGGGGAAGGGAAATTAGGTCAGTGATCAAAATATTTAGGTCTCGGTCAGATGCCTTGGACCGGGTCAGTGGGCTTGCCGTGCACATCAAACACGCTGACCGGCTGACCGGTCAGCCAGTCAGTGGTTAGGGGGTGGGTCAGTGCAATCAAACAGGGCCTATATGTTTTCCAAAGTCTGAAGTTTTGGTTTCTTACCTGACCCTTACTTGATTTGAATATATTTACTCTTTACCTGACCTCATCATTTTAAGCGTGATTAATTATTATTATTATTTATCATTTTCACTTAGCTATATCTTTTTGTTTGTGTTTACCTTGTTCTATTCCATGAAACCAAAAGCAAATAGGTTTTTTTTTAGAACGAGTAGGTAAGAAATTTGTTAACTAAGAAAGAATGATAAGGAATATCTGATTCCCCAAATACCAAACTTTTGGAGTTACTATTTCCAAATGCCAAACATCTTTCATGTGAAAATTGAGTTGAAGATATAAACAAATAAATGAATATTAAGAGAAAATCATCGAGTTATGAGAAAAAAAACCAACTCAAGCAAATCACAAACTTTGTAAATAGTTTATTACTTTTAACTGTCTAAAGTGGATTTGAATATAATATGACCTCATTGTTTTAGGTGATTATATATTTTTCAATTTAAATTCGACGGAACATATTTTGAGTTACGTATACGTAATCTATGGTTATACCTATGTAATTCGTAGATGCATATACATAACCCTTTGGTTTTCTCAGTTTTCGTATAAGTTGTGGTTTTCTCAGGAACCTTCTCCTATGAAGTTATCTAGATATACATGGACGCATGCACACAATCTTTTCGGTCCGGTTATGCGTCTTTTTAAACTTCTCACCTGAACTGGCCAGTTATTTGTCGGACCGGTGAACAATTAGCTGGGCCAGATTTTAACTTTCTTTTTTCTTTAAAATCTCATTTATCGGTTAACTTAGTACTTAGGCTTCATCTTTCATTATTATTTTTAATTATAATTCATATAAAAACGTAATGTGTTTTCATATTTTGCTTAAATAAGTATACATATATATAGGGAAGAGTTTATAAGTATACCAATAGTTATTCAAAATTAAAGAACACCACAGAAACCAATGATTTAATTATAATATTTTTATTCTTTTAAATGTTGAAATGATATCTTAGTATCTATCACATATACGTTAAACATAAATACAAGAATGAAGAGTATTACATATACGTAGCACTAAGTCCAATGAAAAATTGTTATGTATACGCAACATATGTGTGATATATTTGTAAAACTATATTATGGTTTTCATTTGATCCATACATCTTATTTACACACACACACACACACACACACACACACACACACACACACACACACACACATATATATATATAGAGTAGTGATAAAAAATTATTATGGTTTTCATTTGATCCATACATCTTATTTACACACACACATACGATATATATAGAGCAGTGATAAAAAATTTATAAATTATGTAACCGGTTTAAGTGGTCTTCTCTGAATTTCACATAACAATATGACTTTCTTATGAACACTTCACTATATATAGGGTAAGGTTCAAATAAAAACCCTACCTTATTATGAAAACCCTTTAACCCATCTCTATACCATTGATCAAATATTTAATGGACAAGATCTTTTCATTTTTTTTTTGTTTATTTTAATAGAAAAGGGTATAAGAGTCATTTAATCCACCCTACTAAAATCCAGATTCACTATAATTTTTAGATGTGTCCCTACTCTATCCCTTCCTATATCTTTTTTTGTTTTAAAAGTTTACCCCCTTTTATTTTTAAAACATCTATAAAAATCATCCCATTTTTCTTATAAAAATCACGCCATAAAACTCGTCCCATTTTTCATTTTAATTCCAATATAGTCTTGAAAATTTTTAAAATTTTTTTAATGACAAAAAACATACAACAAATTACATCAAATTGTAATTACTTACAATTAATTATATATATAAACCAACAAAAATAAAACCTAATAAATGGATTCAAATCGCTTTTGAATTGCAACTAAAAAACCCAGAATTAACATAAGAACATACTTGAATTTATATATTAGAAACATAATAGGTTGTTACAATGAAGTTCATGTAACGGAAACACTTAGTTACAATTCATGTACATTTGAATGCAAATTTCTAATACGTACAGTGCATTATATCATATTTTTAATTACTCACGATGAATTTCACAAGCAAATAAGTATGCCTAACATGAAAGTACTCCATAAAATCAGAATTTCATAATTAATTAAATACATCATATTGTAATTACTTACATTGAATTACATTGAAAAACAAATATATAAGCAACAAGGTTTTGCATTAATGTAACAGAGGAGTTAACAACAAAGCACACTGCATAACAAAAAAAAACATATTATTGGTGTAACCTGGTATTACATAACGTAACAAGATTTTACATTAATGTAACAGAGGAGTTACATTGATGTAATATGATATTTCATAACGTAACAAAATTTTACAAGGTTACTAAAGGGTGCTACATCAATATAATAAACAAACAATATCCGATTTTAAAGCCAAAATACCATTTGCATTGATTTTATTAAATTGGGTCGTATAAGGTTGATTTCATCCTTTAAAAACTTAAATACACTAAAAACCTTGTATTACACATACTGTGACATCCGGTAATTTTCCGTTACCAAACTCCGTTTGTTCCGTTAAGTCTTGCATACACGTGTCGGGAGCACACACTAGTTGTCGTTGAACGTTGGTGACTGAATAATAATTAATAATGTTAAACAATAATTTCTATGTTGATTATTGGTTGTGATTATGTGATTTAAATGTTTATTGTGAATTTTATCGCATAACGTGGAAACGTGTGTATTTAATTCGTATATTTTGTATCTAATAAAGATAAAATATATAATTGTCATTGTTAGTTTATATGCTTATTATTGTAGTTAAAAACCTTTAAAAAAAAAGAGTTTAAAAGCTTAAGTTTAATAAAATGTAAAACAATAGGGGTTTAAAAGGTAAATGTGATTAATAAAAAAAAAAAACATAACCCTAGCCCCCACCCATACCCTTCGGCCGCGATCAAGCTTCCAAACACACACACACTTCGAAATCGATCAAGAACAAGCAAGAAACCATCGGATTTGGTCGACTTCAAGTTATACAACGCGTTAGAATCATCAATTGCAAGCCATTACACGTTAAAAGGTTAGATTTTTGTATGTTTTTGATGAGTCTTCATGTTGGCCGAATGTTTCATGCGAAAACTACAAATTGGTGGTTGATTGATGCTTGTTTGTTGTTGTTAATGTGTTTGTTGGGTAGATTATATGTTAATTAACGTCAAGTATGCAATAAAGGTTGGATTTTTACAAGTTTTTATGGAAATTACATTAGGGCCGAAACCCTAATTCGAAACTTGCAATTAGGGATCGATTTGTTGATGTTGGTTAGTGTTATTATGTTAGTTGGATTGTATATATGCTAGTTAACGTCGATTATGCAAGAAAGCTATGATTTTGATACATTGTTCATAGGTTACTAATAATAGTAACTTTATTTGCATGAATTGATGATTGGTTGATGTATGAATGTTATGGATGTGTTTGTGATGATGATTAGATGCTAGATGGTTGATATGAATATTAGGAATTCAAGAATGCATGTTGTAGTTCATACATTACTAAAGATAGTAACTTTTGGGTATGAAAGTTGATGAATCATGATGATTAGGTGTTGTTGATCATGTTTAAATGTTGTCATGGGCTTGAATTGGTATATAATTGATGAATTCATGAATGTAGTGGGAGTTGATGAATTTGGGATGAACTTTCCCAAAAGGGAAACTTTAATTGTGCAAATCCTTGAATTGGATGATTTGAGCATGTTTGGGATATTAGGACCATGCTAGTGTGTTCATGGAGATTTCTAAGGTGATTAAATATTGTTTGTGTTGTATGAATGTTTAGTTGGATAGTTATCTGATTTGGCCTGTTTGTGGGAATTCATGGTAATGGGTCATATGGGTATGTTAGGACTATTGTTGGGTTGTATGTTGATCATGTATGATATGCTGTTGTGTTAGTATTAACGAGTTATCACCTATAATGTCGCCAACGGGTCAAACGGGTCAACTGGGTCAAATGTGTCTTGTCTTTCTAAAACCTTGAGTCTCTTGGTTTGTAGAACACTTAGGGTTTCATGTTGATTTTGTGTACACGTGCTTATGTACTCTTGTATTCTAGGTGACCTTTGAAGGTTGTCTTTCCTTCTTTCTTTCAAGTTAAGCTCTAAGTTAATTCTTGCGCGTACCAGGTGAGTTCTTGCCCCACTCATTTTACATCATCTCTTTTGGGGGAGATAGCATACTGTTGATCACAAACGCTTTTATATATGAGTGTGTATAATATTGATATAGTGCTGTTTACCATGGAAAGTCCTCACACTTTCGGATTGTTAATATTGAATAGCGGGGAAATCTTGGGTAGTACTACTGGGTCTGACGAGCCCCACCTGTGCGACTCGAGGTCAAACGGGTGCAATTTTGTCCTAACACATATTCTTCACGACACGGTAAGTCGTGACGGGAGGCAACAAACGTAACACAGTCAGCTTCGATCGCGAAATCACTATGATTAATATTTTTATGTTAATAGACTAGCTATCTATTGCAATACACTACTTATGCTCTGGAAACTGTTGATTGGTTTATATTTTAACGCAAACTCTTGAACTCACCAACCATGTGTTGACTTGTTTAGTATGCTATTCTCAGGTTAAGGTTGCCAGTTGCCTAGGAGCACGCACACCAGCATCGTTGAGTTGTCTACATTGTTTGTTTACACATTTGGGTTTATTTTCCTATTAAGCATTTGTGTTTGGGGCGCGTATGTTTTGCGCATTCTCTTTACATACTACTTGTTTTGGGTTCTCTGGTTTTAAAAACGCTTCCGCAGTATTTTAAACGTTAACTCTGGTTTTGTTTATTAATCATATAGAGTCGTTCTTGGTAACTAATGACTGAGATCCTGGTATGTCACGCGCCTCGCGGTAAAACCCCGCTCGCGGATTTTGAGGGTGTGACAGATTGGCATCAGAGCCATTGGTTATAGGGAACTAGGTTGCATACACACACTAGACTATACCGCACAGTTGTTAGTTACTTATCATTTACTCTCCTTACTGTATACTCATTGGCATATGCAACACGTACTTCGCAGCATGGCATCGTCGTCCAGGAATTTAGGCAAGAGACCTGCACGATCTGAGTCACCTCCTACTTCTCCCGTATCGGATAGGGGATTTAACTGGCCTCGACATCCTTATCCTCCTAGCGAGATAAACTGGGATCAGCCTTTCATACCTCCTGAGCTCGATCCTCCGCGTAACTGGAATTTTTACCCCACTTACATAAACCGTATGGCTTATAGAGAACGCGTACCACCTGTAGCACCTACACGACCTAGGACTAGGTCATCAATCGCCTCTACTTTGCCTACACTTCCTACCTTGAGCATCCCTCTGGAACAGGCATTTGCAGCTTTGGTAGCCACACTGGACACAGAGCGACAGCGAATTAGAGGACTCACTGATGAGAACTCTGCATTACGATCTGAGATGCGTCAGCTGCGTTACCAGGTAGATACGCTTCAGGAGCGACTTTCGATGGCCATTGGTGGACATCATACGCTGGCAGGCAACGTGGTAACACTTAGTGAGCGTATGGACGCACAAGATCACCATAACATAGTGGTTGATGATAGGTTTGCTGATTTGGAGGCACAGCTAGCAGCACTCCAGATTGCTGAAGCCCCTGCACCTTTGGTGGACCCTGATGAGGAAGACCCAGAAGAAGAACCCGAGGAAGCCCCCGAAGAAGAACCAGTAGAGATGGATGAGGACAGTGACGGATCTGACGTACTGGACTGATCCTACCTTTTAAATGACTTGGACTATGTAGTGTTTCTTTTCTTTGAAACCTATGTGGGAAGGGTGTTTCCCACCCAACTGACAAACTTAAATTTTGACATTGATGGAATATTTTGTGACTCAATTGCAAATTATTTATCTTTGATTATTATTTCTGTTATAAATGTTGTGGTTGTGGTGAATGCATTATTTCTTATTGTTTACTGTACCTTGATGAGATTAATGTGTTGGATGTTACTCATTATTGTAATTGTGAATTTTAAAGTGAAATATGGACGCACTGGACGAGGACGTGGGCGTGGTCGTGGACGTGGCGCGGAGGCCGTGGAGCCGGAGCCATAAACATGACGCCTGCGGAATTGGCGGCATTAATTAATGAACATGTTCAGGCGGCAGTGGCTGCTGCCTAACCGGGACAACCAGCAGGTAAATGATAACAAGAGGTTAAACTGATTATCCTAGTTATTTGTCTAGGATATCTGACTAATGTTTGGGTTGTCAAAACAGGACCACCACCTGCACCTACAAGTCTTTCATGGACTGTAAACCTCATACCTACAGCGGGACGGAAGGAGCTGTAGGGCTTGTAAGGTGGTTTGAGAAGACAGAGTCTGTCTTTGCGAAATGCAACTGCCCGCCTACGATCAGGTGAAGTATGCCACCGGGACATTGGAAGGCGCAGCACTTTCCTGGTGGAATGCCCAGGTACAAATGCTGGGTCAAGCCGTGGCCAATGAACTACCTTGGGATGAATTCAAAGAAATCATGACTGAAGAATACTGCCCCCGAATGAAGTGCAGAAACTGGAGATTGAGTTCTGGCAACTCAAAATGCAAGGCTCAGAAATTGAAGCCTACACGACTCGTACTCATGAGTTAGCCACTTTATGCCCAGGGATGGTGAATGAAATGCACAAGAGGGTGGAGCATTATATACGGGGATTGGTGCCCGAAATTCAAAGTATGGTAACTGCTTCTAACCCCACTACCATACAACAAGCAATCCGAACAGCCCACAGGCTGACTGACCAGGCAGTTGAGCAAGGTCGGTTACCCAAACGGGGTGCGGTGGCAAGCATGCCCGACCAGAAACGCAAGTGGGATGGTTCAAGCAACAAGGGATCATCATCCAACAGCCAATCTCAACCCCAACAACAGCAGCAAAGTCAGCAACAGCAACGGAAGTTTGATAACAACCGAAGCTTCAACCAGACGACTCCCTCAAATCAAGGACCCGGCGGGTATGGTGGAAGACTGCCGAAGTGCAACCGGTGTAACTACCACCATGTGGGTCGATGTGATAACTACAAGTGACAACGTGGGAAGATTGGTCATGCAGCCAAAGACTGTCGGGGTGAACTGATGAAGAAGCCTCAACAATCACAAGAAACTCCGAAAGGTTGTTTTGAGTGCGGAAAAGAAGGCCATTACAAACGCAACTGTCCCCAGCTTAAGAGGAATGGTAATGGTAACAACAACAATGGGAACAACAGCAACAATAACAATGGCAACAATAATAACAACAACAATGGTAATGGCAACAACAATGGTGGAAACAATAATGGAGCCAAAGGAAGAGCCTTCGTCATTGGCTCAGGTGAGGCTCTAAATGATCCTACAACAGTAACTGGTAAATTTCGGTTAATGGTTGTTTTGGTTGTTTTGCTACTATATTATTCGATACCGGAGCCGATAGAAGTTTCGTGTCCACTAGGTTCTGTAGTCTTTTAAGTGATATGCCCTCAGCCTTAGAATCTAAATACACCGTGGAGTTAGCTAACGGCACACAGATTCACGTAAAGCATATTCTTAGAGACTGCAAGATAGAGCTTGCTGGTCATACATTCACTATAGATCTCATGCCTGTTACGTTAGGAAGCTTTGATGTGGTAGTAGGCATGGATTGGCTTTCCGATAAACAAGCAGAAGTCATATGCCACGAGAAGATCATACGGATTCCCATTGGTGAAGAAGTCCTTACGGTCAGAGGTGATAGGAGTGGTGCGGTGATAGGCATCATCTCGTTTATGAAAGCACAAAAGTTGTTACGAAAGGGTCGAATGGCCATATTGGCACTCGTCACAGATAAACAGACTGAGGAAAAGAAGATAGAGGATATTCCCGTAGTTCGTGAGTTTCTCGAGGTGTTTCCGGAAGACCTGCCTGGATTACCGCCTCATCGGCAAGTTGAATTCCAGATTGAGTTGACTCCAGGAGCCGCTCCAATTGCGAGAGCACCGTATCGGTTAGCTCCGAATGAACTGCAGGAATTATCTGCCCAACTACAAGAGTTGTTGGATAAAGGGTTCATCCGACCGAGTTCGTCGCCCTGGGGAGCGCCAGTTCTTTTTGTGAAGAAGAAGGATGGTACATTTCGAATGTGCATTGACTATAGGGAACTGAACAAGGTTACTATCAAGAATAGATATCCCTTACCTCGTATCGATGATTTATTTGATCAACTGCAAGGATCAAGCTATTACTCCAAGATTGATCTGAGGTCTGGGTATCATCAGCTGAGAGTTCGAGAAGAGGACATCTCGAAAACTACTTTCCGTACACGATATGGTCATTATGAATTTTTGGTCATGCCATTTGGGTTGACGAATGCACCAGCAGTATTCATGGACCTCATGAATCGCGTGTGCAAACCCTATCTTGATCAGTTTGTTATCGTCTTTATTGATGACATACTGATATACTCAAGGACTGAGGAAGAACATGGAGAGCACTTACGTCTGATCTTGGAATTACTTAGAGAGGAACAACTGTATGCAAAGTTTTCTAAGTGTGATTTCTGGATACGTGAGGTACAATTCTTGGGGCATATAGTCAACGAGAAGGGAATACATGTTGATCCTGCTAAGATTGAAGCGATAAAGAATTGGTCTGTTCCTAAGACCCAAGTGAGATACGATAATTCCTTGGATTAGCGGGATATTATCGACGATTCATTGAAGGATTCTCTAAGATTGCACAACCTCTCACAGCCTTGACTCACAAGGGAACGACGTACAAATGGGGTGAGAGTCAGGAATCTGCTTTTCAGTTGCTGAAACATAAATTGTGTAGCGCACCAATATTAGCGTTACCGGATGGTAGTGATGATTTCGTAGTCTACTGCGATGCGTCTATTCAAGGACTTGGATGTGTCTTGATGCAGCGGGATAAAGTGATAGCTTACGCCTCTAGACAATTGAAGATTCATGAGAAGAACTATACCACCCATGACTTGGAACTGGGTGCGGTAGTTTTTGCCTTAAAGATCTGGAGACATTACTTGTACGGTACCAAATGCACCATCTACACCGATCACAAGAGTCTTCAGCACATCTTTGAGCAAAAGGAGTTGAACATGAGACAAAGACGCTGGGTGGAATGTTAAACGACTATGATTGTGCTATTAAGTACCACCCGGGGAAAGCAAATGTAGTTGCTGATGCGCTGAGTAGAAAAGAGACTGCTAAACCTCGACGTGTGCGAGCTCTACAACTAACGATTAGTACGCAATTACCTGAACAAATCCGTGATGCTCAAACTGAAGCTCTGAAGGTAGAAAACATGAGTTTAGAAGGGTTACAAGGAATGGAAAAGCAATTAGAAGTAAAAGCGGATGTGATTCGTTACTTCATGGATAGACTATGGGTACCTCTACACGGAGACCTGAGAGACTTGGTGATGAGTGAGGCTCACAAGTCCAGGTATTCTATACATCCTGGATCTGAGAAGATGTACCACGATTTGAAGGCGCACTATTGGTGGCCTAACATGAAAGCAGATGTAGCTACTTATGTGAATAAGTGTCTGACCTGCTCGAAGGTTAAAGTGGAGTATCAGAAACCATCTGTTCTGCTACAACAACCCGAGATCCCTATGTGGAAGTGGGATCAAATATCAATGGATTTTATTACTAAGTTACCTCGCACTTCTACGGGTTGTGATACAATATGGGTTATCGTGGATCGATTAACAAAATCTGCTCATTTCCTAGCGATAAAGGAAACAGATAAGATGGAGAAGTTAACCCGAATTTACCTGAAGGAGATCGTTTCGAGGCATGGAGTACCGATCTTAATTATTTCTGATCGCGATTCTCATTTCACATCACACTTCTGGCAGTCGTTACAGAAAGCTCTAGGTACACGATTGGATATGAGTACTGCTTATCATCCACAGACTGATGGTCAAAGCGACCGTACTATACAGACTTTAGAGGACATGTTACGTGCTTGTGTGATTGACTTCGGGAATAACTGGGAAGTTCACCTACCATTGGTGGAATTTTCTTACAATAACAGTTATCACACTAGTATAAAGGCAGCACCTTTTGAAGCTTTATATGGGAGAAAGTGTAGATCACCAGTTTGCTGGGCTGAAATTGGTGATAGTCAATTAATGGGTCCCAAACTAGTACACGAGACAACTGAGAAGATTGTTCAGATAAGAAACCGCATGGCCGCAGCGCGAGACAGACAGAAAAGCTATGCTGACAAACGACGAAAACCTTTGGAATTTCAGACAGGTGACAAAGTTTTATTAAAAGTCTCACCGTGGAAAGGCGTAGTTCGGTTTGGTAAAAGAGGAAAACTAAATCCGAGATATGTTGGGCCATTTGAGATCTTGGAAAGAATAGGTCTAGTGGCCTATCGACTAGCCTTACCTGATTCATTGAGTGGAATCGATGATGTATTCCATGTTTCAAACCTAAAGAAATGTTTAACGGATGAAACAATGGTCGTACCACTGGAAGAAGTTCAAGTAGATGAACAACTTCGTTTCATTGAGGAACCGGTCGAAGTGATGGATCGTGAGGTGAAAACGCTTAAGCAAAGCAAGATACCCATCGTCAAAGTTCGTTGGAACTCGAGACGTGGACCAGAATTCACGTGGGAACGTGAAGATCAAATGAAGCTTAAGTATCCTCAGCTATTCGAAAGGACGATGCCAGCCGGCTAAGGTATTGATTAAATTTCGGGACGAAATTTCTTTCAACATGGGAATGATGTGACAACTCATCCAAAACTCACACGATTTCGATTTCCTTGTGCCAATGCAGTAGACCAGTGATGGAACACTCACCATGTAACGCAATTTTCGGGACGAAAATTCTTTCAACATGGGGATAATGTGACATCCGGTAATTTTCCGTTACCAAACTCCGTTTGTTCCGTTAAGTCTTGCATACACGTGTCGGGAGCACACACTAGTTGTCGTTGAACGTTGGTGACTGAATAATAATTAATAATGTTAAACAATAATTTCTATGTTGATTATTGGTTGTGATTATGTGATTTAAATGTTATTGTGAATTTTATCGCATAACGTGGAAACGTGTGTATTTAATTCGTATATTTGTATCTAATAAAGATAAAATATATAATTGTCATTGTTAGTTTATATGCTTATTATTGTAGTTAAAAACCTTTAAAAAAAAAAAGAGTTTAAAAGCTTAAGTTTAATAAAATGTAAAACAATAGGGGTTTAAAAGGTAAATGTGATTAATAAAAAAAAAAAAAAACATAACCTAGCCCCCACCCATACCCTTCGGCCGCGATCAAGCTTCCAAACACACACACACTTCGAATCGATCAAGAACAAGCAAGAAACCATCGGATTTGGTCGACTTCAAGTTATACAACGCGTTAGAATCATCAATTGCAAGCCATTACACGTTTAAAGGTTAGATTTTGTATGTTTTTGATGAGTCTTCATGTTGGCCGAATGTTTCATGCGAAAACTGCAAATTGGTGGTTGATTGATGCTGTTTGTTGTTGTTAATGTGTTTGTTGGGTAGATTATATGTTAATTAACGTCAAGTATGCAATAAAGGTTGGATTTTTACAAGTTTTTATGGAAATTACATTAGGGCCGAAACCCTAATTCGAAACTTGCAATTGGGGATCGATTTTGTGATGTTGGTTAGTGTTATTATGTTAGTTGGATTGTATATATGCTAGTTAACGTCGATTATGCAAGAAAGCTATGATTTTGATACATTGTCATAGGTTACTAATAATAGTAACTTTATTTTGCATGAATTGATGATGGTTGATGTATGAATGTTATGGATGTGTTTGTGATGATGATTAGATGCTAGATGGTTGATATGAATGTAGGAATTCAGAATGCATGTTGTAGTTCATACATTGCTAAAGATAGTAACTTTTGGGTATGAAAGTGATGAATCATGATGATTAGGTGTTGTGATCATGTTTAAATGTTGTCATGGGCTTGAATTGGTATATAATTGATGAATTCATGAATGTAGTGGGAGTTTGATGAATTTGGGATGAACTTTCCAAAAGGGAAACTTAATTGTGCAAATCTTGAATTGGATGATTTGAGCATGTTTGGGATATTAGGACCATGCTAGTGTGACATTCGGTAATTTTCCGTTACCAAACTCCGTTGTTCCGTTAAGTCTTGCATGCACGTGTCGTGCACACACACTAGTTGTCGTTGAACGTTGGTGACTTAACAATAATCAGTAATGTTAATGATAACTAAGTTAACAATGTGATTATTAAGTTATGCTTATGTGATTTAAATGTTAACTGTAATTTTATCGCGTAACGTGAAAACGTGCATATTTATTCCGTGTGTTTTGTGATAAATGAGAATTATGCATGATTGTTATTTGTGATTAATAATAATTGTGTTTAGTAGTTAAAAACTATTTAAAAACTATTCAAAAAGCTTAATTTTATAAAATACAAATTATAAGGGTTAAAAGGGTAATTATGGATTATTTAATAAAATAAAAATCAAAACTCTAACCTAATCACCCTAATCGGCCGCGACTTGCACTCCCACTCCCTCTCCTCTTCGAATTCGACCAAGAACAAGTGAGTAAGCCTCGGATTGGCGATTTCAAGGTTAATTTCGTGTTTCTTTGCGATGTATTTTGTTTGTTCTAGCCGAAAGTTATTTGCGATTTGGATGAATTGGAGGCCGAATGTTGCTTGTTTGTTGATGTTAATGTGTTTGTTAGATAGATTACATGTTAATTAACGTTGATTATGCAAGAAAGTTTGGATTTTGGTTGTTTGTTCATATGATTATCTTGGCCGCGAGTTTGAGGCGAATTTTGGATCAAATTGGATGTTGAATGTTGGTTGTTTGATGTTGTAATGATGCTAGTTAGGTGTATGCATATTGGTTAACGTTTTGCAAGAAAGCTTCGATTTTGATTTATGGTTCATAGGTTACTAATAATAGTAACTTTATTTTGCATGAATTGATGATTGGATGATGTATGAATGTTATGGATGTGTTTGTGATGATGATTAGATGCTAAGTGATGTTATGAACAATTGAAAATCAAGAAGATGTGTTATAGTTCATACATTGCTAAAAATAGTAACTTTTGGTGTTGAATGTTGATGAATCATGATGATTAAGTGTTGTTGATCATGTTTAGATGTTGTCATGGACTTGAATTGGTATATAATTGATGAATTCATGAATGTAGTGTGAGTTTGATGAATTTGGGATGAACTTTCCCAAAAGGGAAACTTTAATTGTGCAAATCCTTGAATTGGATGATTTGAGCATGTTTGGGATATTAGGATCATGCTAGTGTGTTCATGGATGGTTTCTAAGGTGATTAAATGTGTTGTTTATGTTGTATGAATGTTGATTTGGTTGTTATCTGTTTTGGCCTGTTGTGATTCGCATGACTTGTATGATATCTAGTTGTATGATGATCTAGGTAGTATATGTGGTTAATGAAGTGCTATATGTAATCAAGTTGTATGTGATCATGTATGACATGCTGTTGTGTTAGTATTAACGAATTATCACCTATAATGTCACCAACGGGTCAAACGGGTCAACTGGGTCAAATGTGTCTTGTCTTTCTTAAACCTTGAGTTCCTTGGTTTGTAGAGCACTTAGGGTTTCGTGTTGATTTTGTATACACGTACTTATGTACTCTTGTGTTCTAGGTGACCTTTGAAGGTTGTCTTTTTCTTTCAAGTTAAGCTCTAGGTTAATTCTTGCGCGCATCAGGTGAGTTCTTGCCCCACTTATTTTACATAATCTCTTTTGGGGGAGATAGCATACTGTTGATCACAAACGCTTTTATATATGAGTGTGTATAATATTGATATAGTGCTGTTTACCATGGAAAGTCCTCACACTTTCGGATTGTTAATATTGAATAGCGGGGAAATTTGGGTAGTACTACTGGGTCTGACGAGCCCCACCTGTGCGACTCGAGGTCAAACGGGTGCAATTTTGTCCTAACACATATTCGTCACGACCTGGTAAGTCGTGACGGGAGGCAACAAACGTAACACAGTAGCTTCGATCGCGAAATCACTATGATTAATATTTTTATGTTAATAGACTAGCTATCTATTGCAATACACTACTTATGCTCTGGAAACTGTTGATTGGTTTATATTTTAACGCAAACTCTTGAACTCACCAACCATGTGTTGACTTGTTTAGTATGCTATTCTCAGGTTAAGGTTGCCAGTTGCCTAGGAGCACGCACACCAGCATCGTTGAGTTGTCTACATTGTTTGTTTACACATTGGGTTTATTTTCCTATTAAACATTTGTGTTTGGGGCGCGTATGTTTTGCGCATTCTCTTTACATACTACTTGTTTTGATTTTTCTAGTTTTAAAAACGCTTCCGCAGTATTTTAAACGTTAACTCTGGTTTTGTTTATTTATCATATAGAGTCGTTCTTGGTAACTAATGACTGAGATCCTGGTATGTCACGCGCCTCGCGGTAAAACCCCGCTCGCGGATTTTGAGGGTGTGACAGATTGGTATCAGAGCCATTGGTTATAGGGAACTAGGTTGCATACACACACTAGACTATAACCGCACAGTTGTTAGTTACTTATCGTTACTCTCCTTACTGTATACTCATTGGCATACGCAACACGTACTTCGCAGCATGGCATCGTCGTCCAGAAATTTAGGCAAGAGACCTGCACGATCTGAGTCACCTCCTACTTCTCCCGTACCGGATAGGGGATTTAACTGGCCACGACATCCTTATCCTCCTAGCGAGATAGACTGGGATCAGCCTTTCATACCTCCTGAGCTCGATCCTCCGCGTAACTGGGATTTCTACCCCACTTACATAAACCGTATGGCTTATAGAGAACGCGTACCACCAGTAGCACCTACACGACCTAGGACTAGGTCATCAACCGCCTCTACTTTGCCTACACTTCCTACCTTGAGCATCCCTCTGGAGCAGGCATTTGCAGCCCTAGTAGCCACACTGGACACAGAGCGACAGCGGATTAGAGGACTCACTGATGAGAACTCTGCATTACGATCTGAGATGCGTCAGCTGCGTTACCAGGTAGATACGCTTCAGGAGCGACTTTCGATGGCCATTGGTGGACATCATACTCTGGCAGGCAACGTGGTAGCACTTAGTGAGCGCATGGACGCACAGGATCACCATAATATGGAGATCGATAATAGGTTTGCTGAGTTAGAGGCACAGCTAGCAGCACTCCAGATTGCTGAAGCTCCTGCACCTTTGGTGGACCCTGATGAGGAAGACCCAGAAGAAGAACCCGAGGAAGCCCCCGAAGAAGAACCAGTGAGATGGATGAGGACAGTGACGGATCTGACGTACTGGACTGATCCTACCTTTTAAATGACTTAGACTATGTAGTGTTTCTTTTCTTTGAAACCTATGTGGGAAGGGTTGTTTCCCACCCAACTGACAAACTTAAATTTTGACATTGATGGAATATTTTGTGACTCAATTGCAAATTATTTATCTTTGATTATTATTTCTGTTATAAATGTTGTGGTTGTGGTGAATGCATTATTTCTTATTGTTTACTGTACCTTGATGAGATTAATGTGTTGGATGTTACTCATTATTGTAATTGTGAATTTTAAAGTGAAATATGGACGCACGTGGACGAGGACGTGGGCGTGGTCGTGGACGTGGCGCCGGAGGCCGTGGAGCCGGAGCCATAAACATGACGCCTGCGGAATTGGCGGCATTAATTAATGAACATGTTCAGGCGGCAGTGGCTGCTGCCCAACCGGGACAACCAGCAGGTAAATGATAACAAGAGGTTAAACTGATTATCCTAGTTATTTGTCTAGGATATCTGACTAATGTTTGGGTTGTCAAAACAGGACCACCACCATGTACCTACAAGTCCTTCATGGACTGTAAACCCCATACCTACAGCGGGACGGAAGGAGCTGTAGGGCTTGTAAGGTGGTTTGAGAAGACAGAGTCTGTCTTTGCGAAATGCAACTGCCCGCCTGCTGATCAGGTGAAGTATGCCACCGGGACATTGGAAGGCGCAGCACTTTCCTGGTGGAATGCCCAGGTACAAATGCTGGGTCAAGCCATGGCCAATGAACTACCTTGGGATGAATTCAAAGAAATCATGACTGAAGAATATTGCCCCCGGAATGAAGTGCAGAAACTGGAGATTGAGTTCTGGCAACTCAAAATGCAAGGCTCAGAAATTGAAGCCTACACGACTCGTACTCATGAGTTAGCCACTTTATGCCCAGGGATGGTGAATGAAATGCACAAGAGGGTGGAGCATTATATACGGGGATTGGTGCCTGAAATTCAAAGTATGGTAACTGCTTCTAACCCCACTACCATACAACAAGCAATCCGAACAGCCCACAGGCTGACTGACCAGGCAGTTGAGCAAGGTCGGTTACCTAAACGGGGTGCGGTGGCAAGCGTGCCCGACCAGAAACGCAAGTGGGATGGTTCAAGCAACAAGGGATCGTCATCCAGTAGCCAATCTCAACCTCAACAACAGCAGCAAAGTCAGCAACAGCAACGGAAGTTGATAACAACCGAAGCTTCAACCAGGCGCACTCAAATCAAGGACCCGGCGGGTATGGTGGAAGACTGCCGAAGTGCAACCGGTGTAACTACCACCATGTGGGTCGGTGTGATAACTTCAAGTGTCAACGTTGTGGGAAGATTGGTCACGCAGCCAAAGACTGTCGGGGTGAACTGATGAGAAAGCCACAACAATCACAAGAAACTCCGAAAGGTTGTTTTGAATGCGGGAAAGAAGGCCATTACAAACGCAACTGTCCCCAGCTTAAGAGGAATGGTAATGGTAACAACAACAATGGGAACAACAACAATAATAACAATGGCAACAACAATAACAACAACAATGGTAATGGCAACAACAATGGTGGAAACAACAATGGAGCCAAAGGAAGAGCCTTCGTCATTGGCTCAGGTGAGGCTCTAAACGATCCTACAACAGTAACTGGTAAATTTTCGGTTAATGGTTGTTTTGCTACTGTATTATTCGATACCGGAGCCGATAGAAGTTTCGTGTCCACTAGGTTCTGTAGTCTTTTAAGTGATATGCCCTCAGCCTTAGAATCTAAATACACCGTGGAGTTAGCTAACGGCACACAGATTCACGTAACGCATATTCTTAGAGACTGCAAGATAGAGCTTGCTGGTCATACATTCACCATAGATCTCATGCCTGTTACACTAGGAAGTTTCGATGTGGTAGTAGGCATGGATTGGCTTTCCGATAAACAAGCAGAAGTCATATGCCACGAGAAGATCATACGGATTCCCCTTGGTGAAGAAGTCCTTACGGTCAGAGGTGATAGGAGTGGTGCGGTGATAGGCATCATCTCGTTTATGAAGGCACAAAAGTTGTTACGAAAGGGTCGACTAGCCATATTAGCACTCGTCACAGATAAACAGACTGAGGAAAAGAAGATAGAGGATATCCCCGTAGTTCGTGAGTTTCTCGAGGTGTTTCCGGAAGACCTTCCTGGATTACCGCCTCATCGTCAAGTTGAATTCCAGATTGAGTTGACTCCAGGAGCCGCTCCAATTGCGAGAGCACCTACCGGTTAGCTCCGAACGAACTGCAGGAATTATCCGCTCAACTACAAGAGTTGTTGGATAAAGGGTTCATCCGACCGAGTTCGTCGCCCTGGGGAGCGCCAGTTCTATTTGTGAAGAAGAAGGATGGTACATTTCGAATGTGCATTGACTATAGGGAACTGAACAAGGTTACTATCAAGAATAGATATCCCTTACCTCGTATCGATGATTTGTTTGATCAACTGCAAGGATCAAGCTATTACTCTAAGATTGATCTGAGGTCTGGGTATCATCAGCTGAGAGTTCGAGAAGAGGACATCTCGAAGACTGCTTTCCGTACACGATATGGTCACTATGAATTTTTGGTCATGCCATTTGGGTTGACGAATGCACCAGCAGTATTCATGGACCTCATGAATCGCGTGTGCAAACCCTATCTTGATCAGTTTGTTATCGTCTTTATTGATGACATACTGATATACTCAAGGACCGAGGAAGAACATGAGAAGCACTTACGTTTAATCTTGGAATTACTTAGAAAGGAACAACTGTACGCAAAGTTTTCTAAGTGTGATTTCTGGATACGTGAGGTACAATTCTTGGGTCATATTGTCAACGAGAAGGGAATACATGTTGATCCTGCTAAGATTGAAGCGATAAAGAATTGGTCTGTTCCTAAGACACCAAGTGAGATACGACAATTCCTTGGATTAGCGGGATATTATCGACGATTCATTGAAGGATTCTCTAAGATTGCACAACCTCTCACAGCCTTGACTCACAAGGGAACGACGTACAAATGGGGTGAGAGTCAGGAATCTGCTTTTCAGTTGCTGAAACATAAATTGTGTAGCGCACCAATATTAGCGTTACCGGATGGTAGTGATGACTTCGTAGTCTACTGCGATGCGTCTATTCAAGGACTTGGATGCGTCCTGATGCAGCGGGATAAAGTGATAGCTTACGCCTCTAGACAATTGAAGATTCATGAGAAGAACTATACCACCCATGACTTGGAACTGGGTGCGGTAGTTTTTGCCTTAAAGATCTGGAGACATTACTTGTACGGTACCAAATGCACCATCTACACCGATCACAAGAGTCTTCAGCACATCTTTGAGCAAAAGGAGTTGAACATGAGGCAAAGACGCTGGGTGGAATTGTTAAACGACTATGATTGTGCTATTAAGTACCACCCGGGAAAGCAAATGTAGTTGCTGATGCGCTGAGTAGAAAAGAGACTGCTAAACCTCGACGTGTGCGAGCTCTGCAACTAACGATTAGTACGCAATTACCTGAACAAATCCGTGATGCTCAAACTGAAGCTCTGAAGGTAGAAAAATGAGTTTAGAAGGGTTGGAGGAATGGAAAAGCAATTGGAAGTAAAAGCGGATGGAATTCGTTATTTCATGGATAGACTATGGGTACCTCTACATGGAAATCTGAGAGATTTGGTCATGAGTGAGGCTCATAAGTCCAAGTATTCTATACATCCTGGATCTGACAAGATGTACCACGATTTGAAGGCGCACTATTGGTGGCCTAACATGAAAGCAGATGTAGCTACTTATGTGAGTAAGTGTCTGACCTGCTCGAAGGTTAAAGTGGAGTATCAGAAACCATCTGGTTACTACAACAACCCGAGATCCCTATGTGGAAGTGGGATCAAATATCAATGGATTTTATTACTAAGTTACCTCGTACTTCTACGGGTTGTGATACAATATGGGTTATCGTGGACGATTGACAAAATCTGCTCATTTCCTAGCGATAAAGGAAACAGATAAGATGGAGAAATTAACCGACTTTATCTGAAGGAGATCGTTTCGAGGCATGGAGTACCAATCTCAATCATTTCTGATCGCGATTCTCGTTTCACATCACACTTCTGGCAGTCGTTGCAGAAAGCTTTAGGTACGCGATTGGATATGAGTACTGCTTATCATCCACAGACTGATGGTCAAAGCGAGCGTACTATACAGACTTTGGAGGACATGTTACGTGCTTGTGTGATTGACTTCGGGAATAACTGGGAAGTTCACCTACCATTGGTGGAATTTTCTTACAACAACAGTTATCACACTAGTATAAAGGCAGCACCTTTGAAGCTTTATATGGGAGAAAGTGTAGATCACCAGTTTGCTGGGCTGAAATTGGTGATAGTCAATTAACGGGTCCCGAGTTAGTACACGAGACAACTGAGAAGATTGTTCAGATAAGAAACCGCATGGCCGCAGCGCGAGACAGACAGAAAAGCTATGCTGACAAACGACGAAAACCTTTGGAATTTCAGATAGGTGACAAAGTTTTATTAAAAGTCTCACCATGGAAAGGCGTAGTTCGGTTTGGTAAGCGAGGAAAGCTAAATCCGAGATACGTTGGACCATTTGAGATAGTGGAAAGAATTGGTCCAGTGGCTTATCGACTAGCCTTACCTGATTCATTGAGTGGAATCCATGATGTATTCCATGTTTCAAACTAAAGAAATGTTTAACGGATGAAACGATGGTCGTACCACTGGAAGAAGTTCAAGTAGATGAACAACTACGCTTCATTGAGGAACCGGTCGAGGTGATGGATCGTGAGGTGAAAACGCTTAAGCAAAGCAAGATACCCATCGTCAAAGTTCGTTGGAACTCGAGACGTGGACCAGAATTCACGTGGGAACGTGAAGACCAAATGAAGCTTAAGTATCCTCAGCTATTGAAAGGACGATGCCAGCCGGCGAAGGTATTGATTAAATTTCGGGACGAAATTTCTTTCAACATGGGGATGATGTGACAACTCATCCAAAACTCACACGATTTCGATTTCCTTGTGCCAATGCAGTAGACCAGTGATGGAACACTCACCATGTAACGCAATTTTCGGGACGAAAATTCTTTCAACATGGGGATAATGTGACATCCGGTAATTTTCCGTTACCAAACTCCGTTTGTTCCGTTAAGTCTTGCATACACGTGTCGTGCACACACTAGTTGTCGTTGAACGTTGGTGACTTAACAATAATCAGTAATGTTAAATTGATGATAATTAAGTTAACAATGTGATTATTAAGTTATGCTTATGTGATTTAAATGTTAACTGTAATTTTATCGCGTAACGTGAAACGTGCATATTTATTCGTGTGTTTTGTGATAAATGGAATTATGCATGATTGTTATTTGTGATTAATAATAATTGTGTTTAGTAGTTAAAAACTATTTAAAAACTATTCAAAAGCTTAATTTTTATAAAATACAAATTATAAGGGTTAAAAGGGTAATTATGGATTATTTAATAAAATAAAAATCAAAACTCTAACCCTAATCACCCTAATCGGCCGCGACTTGCACTCCCACTCCCTCCCTCTTCGAATTCGACCAAGAACAAGCAAGTAAGCCTCGGATTGGATCGATTTCAAGGGTTACAACACATTAGAAGCATCAAAGCTTGTTCCTCTTTGCGATTTTAAGGTTAATTTGTTTTTTTCATGTATTTTGTTCTAGCCGAAAGTTATTTGCGATTTGGATGATTGGAGGTCGAATGTTGCTTGTTTGTTGATGTTAATGTGTTTGTTAGATAGATTACATGTTAATTAACGTTGATTATGCAAGAAAGTTTGGATTTTGGTTGTTTGTTCATATGATTATCTTGGCCGTGAGTTTGAGGCGAATTTTGGATCAAATTGGATGTTGAATGTTGGTTGTTTGATGTTGTAATGATGCTAGTTAGGTTGTATGCTATTGTTAACGTCGATTTTGCAAGAAAGCTTGATTTTGATTATGGTTCATAGGTTACTAATAATAGTAACTTTATTTTGCATGAATTGATGATTGGATGATGTATGAATGTTATGGATGTGTTTGTGATGATGATTAGATGCTAAGTTGATGTTATGAACAATTGAAAATCAAGAAGATGTGTTATAGTTCATACATTGCTAAAAATAGTAACTTTTGGTGTTGAATGTTGATGAATCATGATGATTAGTGTTGTTGATCATGTTTAGATGTTGTCATGGACTTGAATTGGTATATAATTGATGAATTCATGAATGTAGTGTGAGTTTGATGAATTTGGGATGAACTTTCCCAAAAGGGAAACTTTAATTGTGCAAATCCTTGAATTGGATGATTTGAGCATGTTTGGGATATTAGGATCATGCTAGTGTGTTCATGGATGGTTTCTAAGGTGATTAAATGTGTTGTTTATGTTGTATGAATGTTGATTTGGTTTGTTATCTGTTTTGGCCTGTTGTGATTCGCATGACTTGTGTGATATCTAGTTGTATGATGATCTAGGTAGTACATGTGGTTAATGAGTGCTATATGTAATCAAGTTGTATGTGATCATGTATGACATGCTGTTGTGTTAGTATTAACGAATTATCACCTATAATGTCACCAACGGGTCAAACGGGTCAACTGGGTCAAATGTGTCTTGTCTTTCTTAAACCTTGAGTTCCTTGGTTTGTAGAGCACTTAGGGTTTGTGTTGATTTGTATACACGTACTTATGTACTCTTGTGTTCTAGGTGACCTTTGAAGGTTGTCTTTTTCTTTCAAGTTAAGCTCTAGGTTAATTCTTGCGCGCATCAGGTGAGTTCTTGCCCCACTCATTTTACATAATCTCTTTTGGGGGAGATAGCATACTGTTGATCACAAACGCTTTTATATATGAGTGTGTATAATATTGATATAGTGCTGTTTACCATGGAAAGTCCTCACACTTTCGGATTGTTAATATTGAATAGCGGGGAAATTTGGGTAGTACTACTGGGTCTGACGAGCCCCACCTGTGCGACTCGAGGTCAAACGGGTGCAATTTTGTCCTAACACATATTCGTCACGACCTGGTAAGTCGTGACGGGAGGCAACAAACGTAACACAGTCAGCTTCGATCGCGAAATCACTATGATTAATATTTTTATGTTAATAGACTAGCTATCTATTGCAATACACTACTTATGCTCTGGAAACTGTTGATTGGTTTATATTTTAACGCAAACTCTTGAACTCACCAACCATGTGTTGACTTGTTTAGTATGCTATTCTCAGGTTAAGGTTGCCAGTTGCCTAGGAGCACGCACACCAGCATCGTTGAGTTGTCTACATTGTTTGTTTACACATTTGGGTTATTTCCTATTAAACATTTGTGTTTGGGGCGCGTATGTTTTGCGCATTCTCTTTACATACTACTTGTTTTGTTTTCTAGTTTAAAAACGCTTCCGCAGTATTTTAAACGTTAACTCTGGTTTTGTTTATTATCATATAGAGTCGTTCTTGGTAACTAATGACTGAGATCCTGGTATGTCACGCGCCTCGCGGTAAAACCCCGCTCGCGGATTTTGAGGGTGTGACAGCTAGTGTGTTCATGGATGATTTCTAAGGTCATTAAATGTGTTTTGTTTGTGTTGTATGAATTTTAGTGGATAGTTATCTTATTTGGCCTTTTGTGAATTCATGGTATGGGTCATATGGGTAATGTTAGGACTATGGTTGGGTTGTTATGTTGATCATGTAATGATATGCTGTTGTGTTAGTATAATGAGTTATCATCTATAAGTCGCCACATGTCAAACAGGTCAACTGGTCAAATGTGTCTTGTCTTTCTAAAACCTTGATTCTCTTGGTTTGAGAACACTTAGTTTCATGTTGGAATTTTTGTTACACGTGCTTATGTATCTTTTATTCTAGGTGACCTTTGAAGGTTGTCTTTCTTCTTTCTTGTCAAGTTAAGCTCTACTTATTCTTGCGCGTACCAGGTGAGTTCTTGCCCCACTCATTACTCATCTCTTTTTGGGGGAAGCATAACTGTTTGATCACAAACCTTTGATATATGATGGTATATATTGATATAGTGCTGTTTACCGTGGAAAGTCCTCACACTTTCGGATTGTTAATATTGAATAGGGGAATCTTGGTTAGTACACTGGGTCTACGAGCCCCACTGTGCGACTCGAGGTCAAACGGGTGAAATTTTGTCCTAACACATATTCGTCACGACACTGTAAGTCGTGACGGGAGGCAACAACGTAACACAGTCAGCTTCGATCGCGAAATCACTATGATTAATATTTTTATGTTATATAGACTAGCTATCTATTGCATACACTACTTATGCTCTGAAAACTGTTGATTGTTTATATTTTAACGCAAACTCTTGAACTCACCAACCATGTGTTGACTTGTTTAGTATGCTATTCTCAGGTTAAGGTTGCCAGTTGCCTAGGAGCACGCACACTTGAGTTGTCTACATTGTTTGTTTACACATTTGGGTTTATTTTCCTATTAAGCATTTGTGTTTGGGGCGCGTAGTTTTGCGCATTCTCTTACATACTACTTGTTTTGGTTCTCTGGTTTTAAAAACGCTTCCGCAGTATTTTAAACGTTAACTCTGGTTTTGTTTATTAATCATATAGAGTCGTTCTTGGTAACTAATGACTGAGATCCTGGTATGTCACGCGCCTCGCGGTAAAACCCCGCTCGCGGATTTTGAGGGTGTGACACATACAAACTGTAAACTATAGTCAAAATATTAAAAAAAACCTTGTATTACACATACAAACAAACATAAATCTTTAAACATCAGGAAACACAAAGAACTTGTTATAATAAAGTTCAAGCGACGGAAACACTTAGTTATAATAAGTTAAATCAAATTTCTTTGAATGTAAATCCTAATACTTATAGTGAATTACATTATACTGTAATTACTTACAGTGAATTATATTAAAAAAACAGATATAAAAATCAATATAAATTACATCATGTTTATTTGAATGCAAATTCTAATACTTATAGTGAATTACATTATATTGTAATTACTTACGGTGAATTACATCAAAGAACCAGATATAAAAATCATACTAAACTACATCATGTTCATTTGAATGCAATTCTAATACTTACATTGATATCATCGTACTATAATTATTTACAATGAATTACATTAAAGAAACATATATAAAACCAATAAAAAAATTCACATGAACCCAATGTCTTTCAATTTAATCCATATCTAAATGAAATGATAACCATCCATTCGTTAATGGCACTCTTAAATCACAACTCTAAATCACAACTTTATGATGTTGTTACTTAAAAATTTAAGTTAGTAATAAACTGTAGATACAAAATGAACTAATAACAAAAAAATAATATAATATTAAAAAAATTTAACTTAACAACAAGAAAGCTGTAAACAAAATAAAAGTTCTACTAATTTATAATTTTACAATCCCCATTTTGCCCCATTTCAAAAATGACGAACACCATATAAACATCAACTATTAAAATTGTCCACTTATCAAAATATAGATCGACGGAATCACCTGAACACCACCATCGTCCGCAAGCATGGGACTGAAATTGATTTAATGAGCTTTATCAACAGGAACTTGAACGAAAATACTAAACCCTTTTCGAGGGAGATTAGATCAATGTAATGATGCATTTCATATGCTGAATTCAGATTATTGTCTCAAAATCCTTACTGAGAGACATGCAACTGCTTAATTGAAGGCACCATTGTTTCGAACAAGATCTGGATCATCGTTGTAGGTTGTGTTTAGTCGTTACTAGGCGATGAGCTACATGTTGTTCGATTTGCTATTAGACAATAAGAAACATCCTTATCGGAGAAACCATCTGATTGTAAGGCCCCGTTCCCGGGACACTTACAGCTAGACCGTCATAGCATAAAACATTTTAAAACATACATTACTATTGCAACGGAATTCAAAAACTTTCATTTATAATTAAAACATGCTATATCATTACATTACATCATTCATTTACATATCAAAATACAACAACATGTCAAAATGTGGATGCCAGCCTCAAAACGCTCCCAGTAGCTTATGCATCCATGCCTGTAACTCCTCAGCATCAACAAAATACCTGCCAACTATTATGCATACAAAAAGTCAGCGACGCTGAGTAAGTTCTATTTTTATAAATAAAATACTTTACTTTCTTTAACCAACACTTTGCTTGCATTCGTTCGTGGTCACACGACATACGTACACATTGATAATAATTATTATCTTCATTACCGTTCATTCATTCCTTCTTTCATTCATTATTATCGTACACCTTCATATGGATCCTGTCACATGCAATACCCCCGTCTCCTAACGAAGACAGTACCAGGGTACGCGATAAGGATCCCTTTCGAGGAAATCTCAAGGATTGAACTCCCTTCGAGTCAATCTCAATGATTGAACTTCCTTCTAGCCAATCTCAATGATTGCACTCCTTCGAGCCAATCTCAATGATTGCACTCCTTCGAGCCAATCTCAATGATTGAACTCCCTTTGAGTCAATCTCAATGATTGAATTCCCTTCGATTCTATCTCAAGGATAGGCTCCCCATGTGCATCTTCGGATTAGCTAAACCGCACACAGTTGAGCTAACGATAACATGGTCGTGCACCTCCCTTCAATTTGCTTGCAAGACTTTCATTCATTCATTACCTTCCACTTTTCATTATCGTTATCTTTCACTTCGTTACATAATACTTTACGTTTATTCATTCATACATCATACCACGTAAAGCCATAATATAATACATAACGTATTATATAACATAATACATACGTTTTGAAAACCGTTTAAACATGGAAAGATAACACATACACAGCAACAAGCACATCATCAACATCATCACATCATAACAAACCTATCTCAACCAACTACCTCATAAAATTCTCAGAAAATCCTAATTCCAAGATGAAGCACATTTGAACATTCCAGTCGCATGAGCTTCAAAATTCTAAGGAAAACAATTCTGGGCGCTTTAGCACTATGCAGACACATGAGCCCTGCTTAGGCGCTTTTCCACTATGCAGGCGCATGAGCCCTGCTTAGGCGCATTAACACTTAGGCGCATGGGCAGCTCTTGGCGCATGAGAACTATTTAGGCGCATGGCCAACAGTTAGGCGCATGAGCACTTTTCTGGGCGCATGACCACTATCTGGGCGCATGAACACTTGGGTGTATGAGGTCACTTGGGCGCATGGGAACTATTTGGGTGCATGACCTTTACTTAGGCCAAATGGCTAATCATTCTGGGCGTATGGGGTGCTGTTTGGGCACCTGACTACTGGTTGGGCACATGAACTTGGGCACATGGGAACACTTAGTCATTTAGCAGTAGGCGCACGAGAACATTCTAAAATTATCATCTATCCTATAAACAACACCTGAACACAAATCTAACACTTCCTAACACGGATCTATCATACTTAAGGCACTTAAACATGCTAAACATCATGCCTAACCCATAAACAACCTCTAAAACATACATATACAGAACATCAGTCGAACAACATGCTGAAACATACGGTAGCTTTTAAAAATCTTTTACTCGGTATGAATAACAGCTCCAAAACTTAGAAAATCAGTAAAAGAGGGGTTCTAGAAACTCACCTGAAGCAACCTTCGAGCAAAACACCTCCACCCGCAAATCAGCTCCTATAACCCACGAAAACAAGCACTAAACACCAAGAATCTCGATCTAGAAGCTGAAAATTCGGTTGAAACCAAACATATACTCAAGAAAACTCACCTTTTGCAGCTTCTTCCTCCTCCTCTCTCTCTAGAACCGAGAGTTCTTCTTCTCTTCTTTTTTTCAGCCGATAATAATGGTGTGGAAGAAGAAGTGGGCGGCCATACTCTTTTAAACCTTAAAATAATAAGGTTTTGTACTTTGTACACTTTATCCCCTTCTACTTGTGTCCATTATCTTTTCTTTATATTTACTTTCCCTTCTTCTTATTTTAAATAGAATTCGGGGTGTTACAAGTCCACCCCCCTTAAATAGGTTTCGTCCCTGAAACCTGTCGCTTCTCGAACAGTCGCGAGTAATGCTATCTCATCTCTTCCTTGATCTTACACGTAGGCTTGTTCCCCTTCTGGGCTCCACTGTACTAGCACAAGTGAAACCACCATTCTCCTTAGCCCTTCTCTTCCTTCTATCAGAAATGGCCACCAGTTTCTCCTCGTAGTTGGGTCGTTCGTCCATCTCGGTATTCTCTAGTGGCACGATTGTATTCTCATTGATTGAACACTTTCTCAGACGAGATACATGGAACGTCTGATGAATCCCACTTAACTCGTTGGGTAACTCCAGTCGATACGCTACTTCTCTTACCTAAGCAACGATTTGGAATGGCCCTGTACACCTCGGTGTTAGCTTTCCTTGCTTTCTGAATTGGATGATATCCTTCAAAGGCGAGGCCTTCATCCTTACCTCATCATCGCAGGTCGGCACCAAAATCTTGTCGGGCGCAGTTGATCAAACCATCTTCTTGCAACACTCGGTGTTTGCCTCATAGGCTGCTAGCTAATTCATCTTAAGGTGTACGCCTATCCACTTAAGTCTGTCCTGAACAGTCTAGCAGGAAACACGCGCTCTCTCACTTCTATCGCGCCATCCTCTAAGGCATCAGGTAACCTAGTGGACTTACCAATAGCAATTTCTACATCGAAGGCTCATCGATCTTCCTACTCCTAGCGTGCAACTTAACACCAAGGTAGTAGGAACGAAACAACTACTAGCACCATAATCAAAGCATAGATGCACAAATTTAAATTACCAGAAACGTACCTGACCTCAAGTCGAAGTCCGCTCTAGCCTCCACCCGGTCAGGGCAAATGCTCTAACCTTCATCCTCTGTTCTCCTCATTTTGAACCCCTTGCCTTGCCATGGAGCTCTCAGCCCTTGACTTCGTGCAGTCTCTGCTCCTGTGTCCACCCTCACCACACATGTAGCATCACATCGCGCGACAATCCCTTTCCAGGTGGCCATCCTTCCCACATTGAAAGCAGAGATTTGATCCCCGCTTACATTCTCCCGCATGCCCCTTCCTACATTTCTTGCATGCCTTCACTTCCCCGGTTATCATCCTTCGATCATCTATCCTCACCTTCTTACCACCAGCCTCAAATCCCATCATCATCCCATCTTCCACTCCCATTCCTAACATAGCCCCGCTCTTCCTCTTCGTCCGTTATCGCCACCGCCTCTCGCTTGTCGTACAACCTCCCCGCCAAATCGACCACCGACCTAAACGTGCTTGGCCGGGCAGTGACCAGATGTCTACGGATATCTGCCGGCATACCTTGAATGTACCTTTGATCTTTCGTGACACAAGCGCCACCTGATTTGGCACCAGCCTTGCCATCTCATTGAACTTTATCGTATACTGTTGGTGCGTCATCATTCCCGCCTCCAACTATAGGAACTCTCTCTTAACTTTGTCAAGCTCTTTATGAAGGCAAAATTCCTCAATTACCAACCTCTTCAGCTCCTTCCACCTCATCCTCCCGATTGCCCTGGTACCTTCGGTTTGGATAATGTTGTCCCACCAGCACAAGGCCGAGTCCACAAACGAGTGGGTAGCAAACTTCACCTTCTGATCCTCGCGGCACTCGCTAATGTCTAGTACCACCTCCATCTCCCTCACCCTACGATAGGCAGCAGCCGCACTCCCATTCCCATCAAACATAGGGGGCCCGTACTTTTGGAATGCTCCATAGCAGCACCCCTTCGCAGTCTCCTGCACAACTTCCTCCTCCTCCTCATCTTCACTTGAGACAACCATATCAGTCTCTGATTGCTTTCTTCCCCTTAAACCTCCTTCCTCGCCTCCTCGTCTAGCGGTCTTCCTCTTCTTATCCTCCTTCTTCTTATCATCTTTCACAGCTCTAATGACCTCAGTCACTACGGTCAGCAGAATCGTCTGCATGACCTTATGGACTTCCTCTGTTACTGCCCCCTTCATTAAGGCTCTCAGATTAGCACTCCTGTCCTCACCGTCCTGGTGACGAAGCTCTGGCTCTTCAGGAGCCGTCTCAGCAGTCTTAGCCCTGCTCCTCGTGACACGCGGCCTAACACCACATCCACCACGACCACCACCTCGCAAAGCCTCATAAGACCTACCACCAGCCATCTACAACACTACAAGATTCAAACACCAACACGGTCATTCAAGGTAATAGCTCAAGTTATGTCAAGTATAGTAAGTCCCTAATCACAGTGGCCAGTTGTGATTAGCCACTTACTTTACTCTTCATTCCCTAAGCATTTCCTATCCTGATTACATCAGTATCTAAATCTACACAGAGCACACAAGCCACATAACATGCGCACATAATACCAGTTAACATTAACTTACATAAAACCCTTACATAAAACTTTTACGTGCAGGCACGTAGCTATTAGGACCGGCATCCCTTTCCTTTTGTCCCATTCTCAATTTAAGATTAGGTTTTTTTTTTTTGAAAATATTTACCCAATTCTCTTAAACTTTGGCTCTAATACCAACTTGTAAGGCCCTGTTCCCGGGATGCTTACAGCTGGACCGTCATAGCATAAAACATTTTAAAACATACATTACTATTGTAGCGGAATTCAAAAACTTTCATTTATAATTAAAACATGCTATATCATTACATTACATCATTCATTTACATATCAAAATACAATAACATGTCAAAATGTGGATGCCATCCTCAAAACGCTCCCAGTAGCTTATGCATCCATGCCTGCAACTCCTCAGCATCAACAAAATACCTGCCAACTATTATGCATACAAAAAGTCAGCGACGCTGAGTGAGTTCTAGTTTTATAAATAAAATATTTTACTTTCTTTAAAAACCAACACTTTGCATTCGTTCGTGGTCACACGACATACGTACACATTGATAATAATTATTATCTTCATTACCATTCATTCATTCCTTCTTTCATTCATTATTATCGTACACCTTCATATGGATCCTGTCACATGCAATACCCCCGTCTCCTAACGAAGATAGTACCAGGGTACGCGATAAGGATCCCCTTCGAGGCAATCTCAAGGATTGAACTCCCTTCGAGTCAATCTCAATGATTGAACTTCCTTCGAGCCAATCTCAATAATTGCACTCCCTTCAAGACAATATCAATGATTGAACTCCCTTTGAGTCAATCTCAGTGATTGAACTCCCTTCGAGTCTATCTCAAGGATAGGCTCCCCGTGTGCATCCTTCGGATTAGCTAAACCACACACAGTTGAGCTAACGACAACATGGTCGTGCACCTCCCTTCAATTTGCTTGCAAGACTTTCATTCATTCGTTACGTTCCACTTTTCATTATCGTTATCTTTCACTTCGTTACATAATACTTTACGTTCATTCATTCATACATCATACCACGTAAAGCCATATATAATACATAACATATTATATAACATAATACATACGTTTTGAAAACCGTTTAAACATGGAAAGATAACACATACAACAGCAACAAGCACTTCATCAACATCATCACATCATAACAAAACCTATCTCAACCAACTACCTCATAAAATTCTCAAAAAATCCTAATTCCAAGATGAAGCACATTTGAACATTCCAGGCGCATGAGCTTCAAAATTCTAAGGAAAAACAATTCTGGGTGCTTTAGCACTATGCAAGCACATGAGCCCTGCTTAGGCGCTTTTCCACTATGCAGCGCATGAGCCCTGCTTAGGCGCATTAACACTTAGGCACATGGGTAGCTCTAGGCGTATGGGTACTATTTGGGCGCATGGCCAACACTTAGGCGCATGAGCACTTTTCTGGGCTCATGACCACTATCTGGGCGTATGAACACTTGGGCGTATGAGGTCACTTGGGCGCATGGGCACTATTTGGGCGCATGACCTTTACTTAGGCCAAATGGCTAATCATTCTGGGCGCATGGGGTACTGTTTGGGCGCCTGACTACTGGTTAGGCGCATGAACTTAGGCACATGGGAACACTTATTCATTTAGCAGTAGGCGCATGAGACATTTTGAAATTTTCATCTATGCTACAAACAACACCCGAACACCAATCTAACACTTCCTAACACAGATCTATCATACTAAAGGCACTTAAACATGCTAAACATCATTCCTAACCCATAAACAACCTCTAAAACATACAAATACAGAACATCAGTCGAACAACATGCTGAAACACACGGTAGCTTTTAAAAATATTTTACTCGGTATGCATAACAGCCTCAAAACTTAGAAAATATACTCAAGAAAACTCACCTTTTGCAGCTTCTTCCTCCTCTCTCTCTTGAACCGAGAGTTCTTCTTCTCTTCTTCATTTCAGCCGAGAAAAATGGTGTGGAAGAAGAAGTGGGCGGCCATACTCTTTTAAACCTTAAAATAATAAGGTTTTGTACTTTGTACATTTTACCCCCTTCTACTTGTGTCCATTATCTTTTCTTTCTATTTACTTTCCCTTCCTCTTCTTTTAAATAGAATTCGGGGTGTTACACTGATAGATCTACACTAACGGTCCTCGTCTTCATTCTTACTCATCGCTATCTTTAGGAAGGTAGAAGACTTTGGTTGGAGAATTTGGGTTCTTAATCTAAAGGAAGAGATCAGATTTGTGTTTGATGTTTTGAAAAAGAAGGATATTTGAGATTTGTAATATGAAGAAGAGAGAGATATGAGATTTGTAATTTGAAAGAGAGAGAGAGAGAGAGAGAGAGAAAGATGAGATGGGGCTTTTAAGTTGATTGGTGCCTGATAATCAACAAAAGGACAAAATTTAAATTTACAAATTTACCCTTAAATTAATATAGGCCATTGATCTGGAATCTGGAATGTTTAATAATAAATTAATGGCTATTTAAGGCGTTTATGCTAATTTGGTTTTAGTTTTGTTTTAGGGTTTCTTATATATATGTTAACCTTTCAAGCTCATATTAGAATTTTTAAGTATTTGTGTGGTGTTTGGTTGAAGCCCTAAAGTTAATGTTATTTTGTTTGTTTTTAGAAGTGTTTTATGGTTTCTTACACATGTGTTAACCTTCCGGATGACATTAGATTTGTTAAGGGTTTCTTACTTATCTTTTTTAGTGAACCTTATGGATACTATGATCTGTGTAGATCTTTACACTTGTGTTTGTAATTTTTAATCAATTTATGTGTTTGGAAAAATGAAAAGATTAACTGTAAGTTGTTTTATGTTCATAGATTTTTAACCCACATGATTTAAAGTATGTATTTAATTTATTACGTATGTGTATAATGAGTTTTACACATGTGTAAACTCAGTATACACGTGTGTAGACATTCTTATTTGAAATATTCTTATTTATTATTTTTTGTTAATGTAACACCCGGCCCCTCATACCACCAATATTGTCCGCTTTGCCCAGGGAGGTCACCCATCTCTGGATTGCTGCCACCTGAGCACGCATAACTGTGGAGTTCTCCTCTCATCCATTGCTAATACGCCCAAAACGCGTTGGTGATATTAGAGACCAAACATTCCTTATGAATCAGGAATCTCTCCTATCCACGACCGATGTGGGATATATGTAGGGTGTCACAATCACCCCCCTTTGGACTCATCGTCCTTGATGAGCCCGAGAACTCACCATCCCAGGTGAGGTTTGTCCCACCATCCCGAATGGCACAGGAGTCATACCGTTAAATCCACGTGCGGGGTTTTACAGCGAGGCGAGTGAACAAACCAGGATCCAAGTCATTAGTTACTCAGAACGACACTATATGTAACATTTTAAGACAAATCAGGGTTTAAACTTTAAAACATTTACGGAAGCATTTTGTAAATATTTCACACCCAAAGTAATAAATGTAAACTGCGCAAAACACGCGCCCAAACCAATGTACGTAAGTATGCAATAAGTTAAAGTAAGATAATGATTGTTTAAAGCATGCTTGACACGTGAGTGCTCCTAAGGATAGCTGCTAGTAATGACCTGAGAAAAGCATACTAAAAGTGTCAACACTACGGTTGGTGAGTTCAAGAGTTTATAAGTCATCATAAACAATAGCGTTGGTGAAATTATAAACAAGTGCATTAAAATAGATAGCTAATCTAATTTCATTAGTAATGAACAATAGTGATTTTGCGATCAAAGCTGACTATGCTTGTCTGTTTGCCTTCCGCCACGACATACCAAGTCTTGACGCAGTTAGTCGTTTAGGACAATATTGCACCCGCTTGACCTCCAGTCGTACGGGTGGGGCTTGTCAGACCCAGTAGTACTATCCAAGATTTCCCGCTAAATTCCTTAATTAACGATTCGAAAGTGTAAGAGCTTTCAATAGTATATCACACTATGTCATTCTAACACATGTTATAATAGTAACACGTTTTAAAATAAGTATGCTTTCTCCCCCAAAAAGATAGTAAATAAAAGTGGGGCATTGAACTCACTTGGTGCACAACGAACAATAATAGAAAGCTAACGGTGAGTGGAAAGACAACCCGTCAAAAGTTACCTAGAACACGCGAGTACATAAGTACGTGTAACCAGAAAGTTTAACAACCCTACGTGCTCAATAAAAACGAACCAGAAAGTTTAACAACCCTACGTGCTCAATAAACACGTTGACCCAAGGGTTTAGGAAAACAAAGACTCATTGGACCTAGTTGACCTGTTTGACCCGTTGGTGACATGTTAATTGAAATTTTGTTTGGTCAAGTATGGCAACTCACTACACATGATTATCATACAAGTTATTCACGTATTCCACATCATCAGTCTTAAGTTCTATCAAGATCATCATATCAACATAGATTATCACATTACTCAACAAGACTCATACCAACTAACATACATAACAATGATCTATTATAATCCCAAACATGATTTCATAACCTCCAAACATAACTCAACACTTTTGCAACGTTCCATAGAACCTAGATTTCCAAGTAATCCATCAAGTATCCATACGACCCAGTTAACACATTCTAACACATTAGACATCATCAACAAGCATTCTAGCATGATCCTAACATCATAAACATGTCCAATTCATAATATTCAATGACTCACTTCAATAAGTTTCCCTTTCTAGAAAGTAATACCCAAAAATCAATCTATCATCCAATTCATTCATAAATTCCTCAACTTTATATCTAATCTAGTTCATAGCAACCATCTAGACCTGATAAAAATCATCAATTCATCATAATTCCCAAACCTCATGCAAAAAAGTTACTACTTATAGTAAGGTATGAACAACAACTCAATTCTATGAATTTCTTGCATAATCCACGTAAAATAATATCAATGCAATACAACTAACATCATATTATCATCAAACAACATCAATTTTGACTTTAATCATGTTTATTGAACTAGGGTTGTTCTTGAACCCAAAACTATGAAATAAAATAAAAAATCTAACCTTTAATCGTGTAAGAATCAAGGAATGACACTTGCTAACACGTAGTATCACTTGGAACTAATCAAAATTGAATGTTGTTGAGAGCTTGAAGATCAAAATCGCAAAGGATAGGGAGGGAAGGGTGTTTGGCCGAATGAAGGGTGCTGGGTGGGGGCTAGGGTTTTAATTTTGTTAATTTTTAGTTTAGTGGTGATTACAAAATAAACCCTCCTTAATTACATTTTATAAAAATTAATCTTTAACTACAAAACACAAGCATTATTAATCAAAAATAATAATCATATATTTTCAACTAGCAACAAAACACATGAATCAAATATCACACATTGTCACGTTACAAAGTAAAATTCACAAATAATATTTAAAATTCATGAATCACATAACCATAAATTAATAATCAAAATTATTAATTAAATTATTATTTGTTAACCATAGTTAATTATTATTAGATCACCAACGTTCAATGACAACTAGTGTGTGCTCACGACACGTGTACGCAAGACCTAACGGAACTAACGGAGTTTGATAATGAAAAATTACCGGATGTCACATTATCCCCATGTTGAAAGAATTTTCGTCTTGAAAATTGCATTACGTGGTTGTGTTACATCACTGGTCTACTGTATTGGCACAACCAAATCGAGTGAGTTGTCACAGTTAAATCTTTTTACTGGTTTTTTTTGGATATAAACATGTGTAAAGTGACTTTTGCATATGTGTAAACTAAGTTTTACACATACGTAAACTAAATTTTACAAAGGATTAAACTGAATTCACACAGTGAAGAGGAAGAAAAGATGGAAGTTGAATGGAGTAGAAGAATGAATAAGTGGTTAGCACTAAGGAACAGGATATCTCCACACCAGTTTCACATCGTGGTTCATTATCTCCAACCAAAACAAACTACGACCATAAAACGATTAGGATTTGGAATGTTGCTCTATTTTAATATTAATGAGATCCCCGCGAAACTAGGGAAATTTTGTATAGAAAGAATGTACTTGCGTTAATATTCAAAGTGATGGTTGTGTCAGACATATGGTAATCATGATATTAGGATGATGTAAACCTATTTATGGAACCTGTTTATGGAACGTATTTTGCCAATTACTACTTTATAATATGATGGTTGATGTTATTTGATGACAATTTTGTACTTATGAAACTTTTTAACACATGTGTAACGTGTAGTATACACATGTGTTAAATTTATTTTGTGAAAATTATCTATTTTCACATTATAAGTTTTTCAATAAAAGCTAAAGTAAATGTGAATAATTTTAATTATTTAAGAGTTATCACATATATAAGTTAACCATTTACTCATTAAAACATTTACCTATACTTCCCGTAAGCGAAAAACTTTCTAAAATACGTGTGAATGTACATATGTGTGTATTTATGTTTACACATGTGTACATATTTTTTTTTTAAATGGATTTATAAGTTACATATGATAATATTTACTAATATCTTTTTAATATTTCCATTTCATTATTCATTCTATTTTTAAACTAAATACGATGCTAACTAGTACTTTAACACATGTAAACATGCTTAGTAGTACTTTATATATAGTACTTTAACACATGTACACATGTACTCATGTGTAACAATTATTTGGGGAAAATTACATATTTAATTTTTGGAATGTACACATATGTATATTAAAGTTAACACATGTGATAATATTTTATTATTTTAAAATGCTATTATGTTTCCAAACATTTTCATTAAACCTGTTCTGAGTCATCTAACCAAACATATTCACATAAAATGCTTTTATGTGTCCAAACATTTTCATTTTCATTAAAATGCTTTTAGTTAATGTCTTATAGCATTCATGTCATTTAAACAAACATTTTTGTTCAGCTTGCATGTGTCCATAAGAGTCATCTGTCTCTCTTCAAACTTAGCTGGAGTAATGAACAAATTCCAAACCAACTTATGCAGGCAGGATTTAAAATTTGAGTTATTTAGCTGACACCCTGTAATACGTTTTTATAATAATTAAAAGAGTATTTAAATATCAACCCATTATATTAATAATAGAAATAGTTATAGAACTTTAATACTATTGATAGAAATAAAAATTGTGTTATTTAACACATATGTTAAAACAGACATACACATGTGTTACCACACACATGCTACACATCAATTCAGAATAGCTAAGAGATGTTAATTCATAGTAATGACATTCTATAAACCCCTACACCTCAAAACACGCAAAATCTTTAATACATTTTAACTTTTAACAAGCTTGACAATCAGTCACTTTATATCATCTATGATAGTATTTTTCAATGAGGATGGAGTTCATTCTATCAACATTCTGTTTTGCTGGTTTTCATCATTATCACGCAAGAAATACCTATGTGTGATTTCATATTTTTTTCTTCGTATGTCCCATATGAACGACAAAACCACATTTGTTGGCGTAAGTTTGGTAAAAAGGTTTAGCATCTTCCCAACTATTAAAAATCATTCCAATCACTGGTAAAGTTTTAAGTCTTTTTAGTACTAGCTCTATAAAAAAGACTATTAAAAAATCATCCCAATCATTTGCTTACACATTTATAAGTTTTAAGTCTTTTTAGTACTTCGCAAACACTTAAAATTTTTTTATTTCTATAATTAAACACTGTGTAAGCAAATCATAAAACAATCAATTTTAAGTTTTACATAGGTGTTTCTATATTTTCTCACAAAAAAGAACATTTTTAAGAAAAACAAACAAACCTTCTTTCTGATTCAACGAATAATTAACACGCATTGCATAAGTAAGATGATCGATATTCTCATCAATCGAACCTACATACGGTGCCTATCCCTTGTCCTTTTCTTGGTTCTCTTCATCCTTCATTTTTTCTTTAATTTAATGGTACTGTATATGTTGGAGATGAAAAAATGGATGTATGTATATATGTTGGATCGATTGGAGGGAAATTGGTAAAAAGGAATAAGAAATGTTGAGATTTGAAGGTATTCAAATTTTAATTAGCAAAGTACAATTTATAGTATCATCTGCTTAAAAGTAGACATCAAATCACTAACTATGGGTCTAATCTCATATTATTTTATTAAGAAAATGTACATAAGAAAATGGAGGGAATCGCCCTTAACCTTATATAATTATTTTTTATTAAAACATTACATTTGTAAAAATTTGATTGGTTGAAATGCTTTATTGGTTTTCTTATATATATATATATATATATATATATATGTATATATATATATATGTATATATATATATGTATATATATATATGTATATATGTATATGTATATATATATATGCATATATAAGTTTTCGGTTTCCTTGCATCATTTACTCACTAAGATTAGTAGGTAGATTGATATAAGTAAATTGATAACATAGAGAATGAACGAATCTTTAAAGATTTTTTCTTTGCTATCACTTTAACTAAAAGCTAAGATCTTTAAGTTATGATCATCCAAACCCTAGTTTAAACGTGTGAACTGTTGATCTTGCGGAATTGGAACCTAAAAGTGATTGTTTTCTCATTAATTAGTAAAACCATTTCCAAAGTTTGTTGTCTTTTGCAAGACTTGGTCATATATATTTTTTTATTTGTTGCATTGGAAGATCCTTTTTTTTTGCCTAGACAAAAAGACTTAATAAAACATCATCATATTGTAAGGCCCCGTTCCCAGAGACCTCACAGTTGGACAATCATAGCATAATTTATAAAACATTTCATAATTTATTATCATAATGCAGCGGAGTTTAAACTTCAAAAGCCATTCATTAACTTTATAAATGTTGTTGCTAAGCAATACATGTTTCATAACAGTTACAAAAGATCATTAGTTGTATTATGAAACAACAGTGTTATCTTCTTGAATGGATGTCAGCCAAATCCCGACGAGTAGCCTCCTCAAGTGCCATCCTCAGCAAATTACCTGCCAACTGAAAACCCATAAAAGTTATCTTTGCTGAGTGAGTTCTAGTTTTAAAATTATAAAAATATCTTGATAGATTTGTTTACAAAATACTTCTTAAAAAATATCTTATCTTTCTTTCGGATGTGATCACACATCATACATACAAATCATATCCATTTACATCATTACAATTCTCTTCCTTGCTTATTTATTAATATCTTTCACTGTCGATATGGACCAAAGTACTATACCCCCATATAATGCGCATAAACCTGGTACTGGGCCTTGAAGTCTATAAATAGACTCTATCTGTGGTGCAAATATGCTGACTCCAGTACCGGGGCAGCAATAGTGGTCCCCTCTATCTTAAAGATTGACCATGTGTACATCCTTTGGGTTAGCTAAACCATCACAGTTGAGCTAAAGACAACATGGTCGTGCACCTACTGTAAATTTTTACTTGCAAGTCTTTTCATTCTTTATGTTCCACTTTTCGTTAATATTAATCTTTCACTTGATTTATAATAATACTTTATGATCATAAACCATCCACATAAAGTCACATAATAATATCATAATACGCACATAAGGACAGCATGCATAAGATAATCAGATACAAGCATCAAGTCAACCATGGTCAAACCCTAATTTTGATCTTCCAAAATTCCAGAAAATTCCTTAAGTCTTAAAGAAATGTAGGTGAACAAAACCAATGCGGGTGAACAAAACTAATGCGGGTGAACAAAGACTAATGCGGGTGAACAACTTGCGAATGCGGATAAACAACTTGCAAATGCGGGTGAACACTTGGTAATTATTCTGTCTTAAAAGAAATGCCGATGGACACTATAGCAAATACGCATGTATAAAAAGAAATGTTGATGGACACTGTAGCAAATGTGCATGTATAAAAAGAAATGCTAATGGACACTTAGGCTGAATTTAGGCAAATACGGGTGAACAACTGCAAATGCGGATTAACAACTTGCAAATGCGGGCGAACAAAACACTTAGGTAATTATCACAGTGTAAATACGGATGAACCATCAGACCTGTAAATGAGACTTATGCTATAACCAGTTCTAAATCCTTGTTCTCGTACATTCTTAACATAGATCTATCATGCTAAACTCTTAGAGCAAGATTAAAACCTCATAAAACATAGAAATTCATACACATACATACATAGTTAACATTCATGATGGTTCTAAAACATTTTAAATGCATTTTCAGCCCTAAAGAAGTTTAAAAAAAATATAGAATCGGGGTCCTAGAACTCACCTAATGTAGCAAACAAGTGAATCTCCTCCCAACTTGCGTGCACAAGAGTTCAAACACCTAGAACAAGCCAAAACAAACACCCAAACACCAAGAACACAAAAAAATCAGTTTTAAGGACGAAACCCCAACAAAACCGAACCAATTAACACAAAACACATACCAATTGCGAAAATCAGCTTCTTCTTCTTCTTGAAACCGAGAGGGGAGTTTTCAGCTTTTCTTCTCTTCTTCTTGCCGAAGCAGCAGGTAAAAAGCAGTTTCATGGGCGGCCATGCCCATATAAAGTAAACTTTTTGACTTTTGAGCATAATTACACATTTCACCCCTCATTTATTGCCCTTGATTTCTTTATTCAAGTTTCTTTTCTTTCTTTTCTCTTTTGGCCCCAACTTGCGGGTGTTACAAGTCTACCCCCCTTAAAGAGGTTTCGTCCTCGAAACCTATCATTCTTCAAATAACTGAGGGTAGTGCTGCCTCATTTCTTCTTCGGTCTCCCACGTAGACTCGAAACCCTTTCGATGTTTCCACTGTACCTGCACAAGTGGAACCACTTTATTTCTCAACCTCTTCTCCTTTCGGTCGATAATTGCCACTGGTTGCTCCACATAATTGAGTCGTTCATCCACTTCAATAAAATCCAATGGTACAATCATATCTTCGTCGGCTAAGCATTTTCTTAGATGAGATACATGGAATGTCGGGTGAATCCCACTTAACTCATCGGGCAATTCTAGACGGTATGCCACCTCTCCTACTCGTGCAACGATTCGAAAAGGCCCTATGTATCTTGGACTCAACTTGCCCCTCTTCCGGAATCGGATGATCCCTTTCCAAGTCAAGACCTTTAACATGACTTAATCACCCACGTTGAACTCGATGGGTCTACGCCTCCTATCGGCATACGACTTTTGCCTATCTTTGGCTGCCTTCATAAAGGCTTTGATCTTTTCCAGCTTCTCAGTCGTAGCCTCAATCACTTCGATGCTTCCCAATTCTTTCTGCCCAATGTCTCCCCAACACACGGGTGTTCTACACCTCCTACCGTACACCATCTCGTATGGCGGCATACCGATACTGGCATGATAACTGTTGTTGTACGAGAACTCTGCTAACGGTAAATGATCATCCCAATTTCCCCCAAAGACGATCACGCAAGCACGAAGCATATCCTCGAACGTCTGGATCGTCCTCTCAGACTGACCGTCTGTTTGAGGATGGTAAGCCGTGCTAATATGTAGCCTCGTCCCCATGGCATCATGAAATCTCTTCCAGAACTTTGACGTGAACCGGGTGTCACGATCCGACACGATAGACACCGGCACACCATGACGAGCTACAATCTCTTTGATGAACAGATCCGCCAATCTCTCAGATGAATACGTTTAGCGGATTGGTAGGAAGTGAGAACTCTTTGTCAACCGATCAACTATCACCCAAATAGCATCGTACCCCCTTGCAGTACGGGGTAGCTTCGTGATAAAATCCATAGTGATGTGCTCCCAATCCACTCGGGTATATCCAATGGTTGAATCTTCCCATATGGTTTCTGATGTTCTGCCTTCACTTGCAAGCAAGTAAGGCACTTACTTACATACTCTGCCACGTCACGTTTCATACCCGGCCACCAGTAGTCTTTCTTCATGTCTTGATACATCTTGGTAGCACCGGGATGAATGGAGTATCGAGTTTTATGAGCTTCGTCCATAATTTGCCCACGTAGATTCCCATATCGAGGAATCCACATTCGCCCAAAGAAGGTTTTAACACCGTGGGTATTCTCCCCCAATTCTGCAACTAGACCTCTCATTCGTTCGGAGTTGAGGTGATCTTCTTTTATCGCCTGATTTTGAAACTCTTTAACTTGCGTTATCACATCTGAGGTCATCACCACGCCTTTACCCGAATCGGTTCTGGTCTCTCCTTCCGGCTAAGGGCATCGGCCACTACGTTGGCCTTGCCAGGGTAGTAATGGATCTCGCAATCATAGTCTTTGTTCAACTATAACCACCTTCTCTGCCTCATGTTGAGATCTTTCTGCTCGAAGAAGTATTTCAAGCTCTTGTGATCCGTGAAGATTATGAACTTGGTCCCATATAAATAGTGCCTCCAAATCTTCAACGCAAAGACCACCACAACCAATTCTAAATCATGAGTGGGGTAATTAACTTCATGGGTCTTTAACTATCGGGACGCGTAAGCTATCACTCGTCCATGTTGCATTAGCACGCAACCCAGTCCCGAATAAGATGCATCTGAATACACCACTAAGTCTTCACTTCCTTCGGGCAATGTCAAGACAGGAGCTTGAGTTAATCTTGCCTTTAACTCCTCAAAAGCATCCTCTTGTTCCTGACCCCACACGAACTTCACATCCTTGTGGGTCAACTTAGTCAAAGGTGAGGCTATCTTGGAAAAGTCTTGAATGACCCTTCGGTAATAACCCGCCAAACCCAAGAAACTGTGAATTTCGGATGGCGTCTTTGGTGACTTCCATTGCATCACTGCCTCAACCTTTTCCGGGTCCACCATAATTCCTTCAGTATTCACCACATGACCCATAAATTGAACCTCGCATAACCAGAAAGCACACTTAGAGAATTTAGCATATAACTTTTCTCTCCTAAGTTTCTTCAACACTTCACGTATGTGATCAACATGTTCTTCTTTGCTCTTTGAATAAATCAAGATATCATCAATGAACACAATCACTAATTTATCCAACATTGGTCGGCACACTCGATTCATTAAATCCATAAAGGCAGCTGGCGTGTTGGTTAAACCGAAAGACATAACGAGGAACTCGTAATGTCCATAACGCATGCAAAACGCTGTCTTAGGAATGTCTTGCTCTTTCACCTTCAACTGATGATAACCCGATCGGAGATCTATTCGAGAAAACCAACTGGCACCTTGAAGCTGGTCAAACAGGTCATCAATCCTTGGTAGGGGGTATCTGTTCTTCACTGTCAACTTGTTTAATTCACGGTAGTCAATACACATCCTCATACTACCATCCTTTTTCTTTACGAATAATACCGGAGCACCCCAAGGAGAGATACTTGGTCTAATAAACCCCTTGTCCATTAGTTCCTGTAGCTGATCCATCAATTCTTTCATCTCGGTCGGAGCTAACCGATACGGTGCTTTGGTAACGGGCTGCACACCGGGGATCATGTCGATCTGAAATTCTATCTCACGGTCCGGTGGCACACCTGGTAGATCTTCGGGAAACACATCCGGGAAATCACTTACCACTGGCACTTCTGATAATTGTGGTATCGACATGTCCACATCTTTCACGTATGCCAAGTAGGCACAACATCCGCGCCTCATACACTTCTCTGCCACTATCATCGAAATCACTTTCGGAACCGTAGTGACGCGATCACCATAAACTGTCACTGAACTCCCATCGGGTGCAACTAACCGAATCATCTTCTTTTGACACACGATGTTTGCCTCATAGGTTGCTAACCAGTTCATCCCTAGTACTACATCAAATCAGCCTAGGGGCATCACATATAGCTTAGCAGAGAACTTATGGCCTTCTAGTTCCATGTCGCAGCTTTCCATAATATCAGAGATTCTGGTAGACTTACCAATAATAGTTTCTACGTCAAAAGGTTCATCGATGCTCCTACTACTAACAGGCAATTTAGCACAGAAGGTAGCAGATATGAAACTCCTACTAGTACCAGAATCAAATAATACAGAGGCACAAGTTTGGTTTACTAGGAACACACCTGACACGACGTCGGGGTCTACCAGGGATTCCTCTCTGGTCATCATGAAGGCTCTTGCACTTGCCATCTGCCCTCCTTCTTCCAGCCTCTTCTTCAACCTAGAACTTTCAGCCCTTGTCTTCTTGCAATCCTTGTTCATATGGCTGATTTCACCACAGTTAAATCATCATGGGGCTCCACACATCTTTGAAATGTGACCGGGCTTGCCACATTTGTAGCAGGCATTCATTCCCAAGTGGCATTCCCCACTATGTTCCTTCCCACACTTATCACACCGCTTCAACCCCGAGCTTGCAGTAACCACTCGGCGATCATCCACCCTCGGCCTCTTACTGTTCGGGGTGAAACCACCACGCCCGAATCTCTTCCCGTTCCAACTCCTGTTATTACCACCCGTCTTCTTCACCTCCACCACCTCCACTTCTCTTTCATCATACAGTCTCCCAGCTAAATCCACCACCGACCTAAAAGTACCCGGTCGGGTAGCGATCAAGTGCCTACGGATGTCAGCAGGCAACCCCTGAATATGCTGCTTGATCTTCCTTGAAGTCAGTGTAACTTGATCGGGCACCAGTCTTGCCATCTCGTTGAACTTAGTCGTATACTGCTGGTGTGTCATGGTTCCCACTTCCAGCTGTAAGAAGTCCCCCTCAATCTTGTCGAGTTCTCGATAAGGACAGAATTCCTTAATCACTAACTTTTTCAGTTCACTCCATCTCATCCTCCCGACAGCCCTGTTGCCCTCAGCTTGGACAAGATTGTCCCACCAACACAGCGCCGAGTCAACAAATGAATGAGTGGCGAATTTCACTTTCTTGTCCTCCCGGCACTCACTGATTTCCAGCACTGCCTCCATTTCCCTTACCCAGCGGTGAGCAACCGCAGCATTACCATTGCCATCAAAAGTCGGGGGTTTACATCACTGGAAAGCCCTATAACTACATCCCTTTGCGGTTTCCCGCACCACCACTTCTTCATCATCACTAGAGGCTCCCCCTCTAACTTTTAGCTCCTCCTTCTCATCGTGATCCCTCATATTGCCTCTCCTACCAGCAGTTGTTCTCCTCTCCTCTTCCTTCTCCTTTCGTTCATCCTCCCTCACAGCTCGGATCACTTCAGTCAAGACAGACGGTAGGATTGTCTGCATGACTTGGTAACTTCCTCCACCACTGCCTCTTTCACCGAGGCCCTCATATTTGCACTCTCATCACCGCCCTCTGGGTGATGAAGATCGGGCTCAGCATGAGCTGCCTCTACAGTCTTGGTCTTGCTCCTTGTACTATGTGGTCTACCACGAACGCCCCGCGTTCCACCACGAGAAGCTTTCGATGGTCTTCCTCCCGCCATCTTCTAATCTCTATAAGATTCAAACACTAACACGATCATTCAAGGTAATAGCTCAGTTAATGATAAGTATAGTAAGTCCCTAATAACAGTGGCCAGTTGTGATTAGCCACTTACTTTACTCTTCATCCCCCGAGCATTTTCTATCCTGACTAGATTAGAATTCAAATCTACTAAAAGCACATAAATCAAATAGCATGCGCACATAATACCGGTTATCACTATGAAAAGAAATACCTGATGGCACATAGCTACTCGGGCTAGCATCCCTCCATTCGGTCCCATTTTCAGTTTAAGTTTAGGTTTTTGAAAATATGTACCTATTTCTCTTAAACTTTGGCTCTGATACCAACTTGTAAGGCCCCATTCCCGGAGACCTCACAGTTGGACAATCATAGCACAATTTATAAAACATTTCATAATTTATTATCACAATGCAGCGGAGTTTAAACTTCAAAATCCATTCATTAACTTTATAAATGTTGTTGCTAAGCAATACATGTTTGATAACAGTTACAAAAAATCATTAGTTGTATTACGAAACAACAGTGTTATCTTCTTGAATGGATGTCAGCCAAATCCCGACAAGTAGCCTTCCCGAGTGCCATCCTCAGCAAATTACCTGCCAACTGAAAATGCATAAAAGTCAGCTTTGCTGAGTTTCTATTTTTAAAATCATAAAAATATCTTGATAGATTTGTATACGAAATACTTCTTAAAAAATATCTTATCTTTCTTTCGGATGTAATCACACATCATACATACAAATCATATCCATTTATATCATCACAATTCTCTTCCTTACTTATTTATTATTATCTTTCACTGTCGATATGGACCAAAGTACTATACCTCCATATAATGCGCATAAACCTGGTACTGGGCCTTGAAGTCTATAAATAGACTCCATCCGTGGTGCACATATGCTGACTCTAGTACCGGGGCAGCAACAGTGGTCCCCTCAATCTTAAAGATTGACCCTGTGTACATCCTTTGGGTTAGCTAAACTGTACACAGTTGAGCTAACGACAACATGGTCGTGCACCTCCTGTAAATTTTTACTTGCAAGTATTTTCATTCTTTATGTTCCACTTTTGTTAATATTAATCTTTCACTTGATTAATAATAATACTTTATGATCATAAACAATCCACATAAAGTCACATAATAATATCATAATAGGCATATAAGGACAGCCCACAACATGCATAAGATAATCAGATACAAGCATCAAGTCAACCATGGTCAAACCCTAATTTTGATCTTCCAAAATTCCAGAAAATTCCTTAAGTTTTAAAGAAATGCGGGTGAACAAAACCAACGCGGGTGAACAAAACTAATGCGGGTGAACAAAACTAATGCGGGTGAACAACTTGCAAATGCGGGTGAACAACTTGCAAATGCCGATGAACAACTTGCAAATGCGGGTGAACACTTGGTAATTATTCTGCCTTAAAAGAAATGCTGATGGACACTGTAGCAAATGCGCATGTATAAAAAGAAATGCTGATGGACACCGTAGCAAATGCGCATGTATAAAAAGAAATGCTGATGGACACTATAGCAAATGCGCATGTATAAAAAGAAATGCTGATGGACACTTAGGCTGAATTTAGGCAAATGCGGGTGAATAACTACAAATGCGGACGAACAACTTGCAAATGCGGGCGAACAAAACACTTAGGCAATTATCACAGTATAAATGCGGATGAACCATCAGACCTGTAAATGAGACTTATGCTATAACAAGTTCTAAATCCTTGTTCTCGTACATTCTTAACATAGATCTATCATGATAAACTCTTAGAGCAAGATTACAACCTCATAAAACACAGAAATTCATACACATACATACACAGTTAACATTCATGACGGTTGTAAATCATTTTAAATGCATTTTCAGCCCCAAAGAAGTTTAAAAAAAACATAGAATCGGGGTCCTAGAACTCACCTAATGCAGCAAACAAGTGAATCTCCTCCCAACTTGCATGCACAAGAGTTCAAACACCTAGAACAAGCCAAAACAAACACCTAACACCAAGAACACATAAAAATCAGTTTTAAGGATGAAACCCCAACAAAACCGAACCAATTAACACAAAACACATACCAATTGTGAAAATCAGCTTCTTCTTCTTCTTGAAACCGAGAGGGGAGTTTTCAGCTTTTCCTCTCTTCTTCTTGCCGAAGCAGCAGGTAAAAAGCAGTTTCATGGGCGGCCATACCCATATAAAGTAAACTTTTTGACTTTTGAGCATAATTACACATTGCACCCTTCATTTATTGCCCTTGATTTCTTTATTCAAGTTTCTTTTCTTTCTTTTCTCTTTTAGCCCCAACTTGCCGGTGTTACACACATTGATCATATATGTATATTTACATATTCATATATAACCCTTGTATAACCTTACATGACCTATTTCTTTCTGAAACAACAAGACTTAACATAGCATTCATATTGGTTATACACACACATACACATATCTTTATTTTCATACATGATCCATTTTTTTACATTTGGTAAGACTTAGAACATCATTTATTTAGCTTTACCTTTCTTGTACGTGTACTAATCTTACTATACTTGTATCTGCTTAAATTATTAAATCTTGTATCATACTATACATATTATCACTTTCCATGTCCTTAGATTACATAAGTGTAAATAAAAAGGGTGAGGTATTCAGTAACGAAGGTTCTGGTTAATGTTGAGTTGCGAATCTTATGTTCTGTCATGTATGCGTTCAATAGTTTTGTGGGCTATATGCTATCCAACTTGTCTAAGTAAACTCACTTACGGAAGAGTGAGTCAATAACAGAGGTACCATTCTCATATTTTCCCACGTATGCTAAGTTGCGGAGGCACAACGTGGTTACGAAGGCTCATACCTATAATTTCCTAAGCTTGTTGTGTTACAGAGGCACAACTCAGTTATCCTGGACATTCTTATAATTGGCAAAGTATTCTGAGTTGCGAAGGTACAACTCAACTATATAGGCCATACTTCATAAACACAGACTGTTAATTAGGTGCAGAGGTACTATCAATTACAGATGCTATATGCAATCTAAATTTTGACCAAGGCATTTCACTTGGGGAGGTTATAATCCTCACCGTAAATCATTTATGTTGAGAAATCTGACTAAGTGTTAGGAGATGAAAAGGTACCCTATTAGTTACAAAGGTTCAATCCATTTAAGAGGGTCTTACTTGTAATGCCCTCAACAATTTGCTAGATACATGAGCCTCTTCGCTTATGGATGCATAAATGACATTATTGAGCTTTTAAATTAGTTGAGCATGCATTAATTTACTTACGAATGGTCTATTAACTGACTGAGTTCTTTTCTACCTTATTATTATCTTTGTTTCATCTCAATGAATATCTTCTTTGTTAAAGTTTAACATTTATAGGATACATGCATAAAAACATACGTACGTAATATGTTTTTATGCTCAAATCATGGTAATCTATACCATAACCATTTAACATGTCAAATTATTAAAATGCATGTAAAGAAGGACATATAGAACTCATCTTTCAACTTGATCATGCAAAAACCTTAAATATGTTGTTCTTTATAGACAATGAATTGTGACACTTCAAGATCCAACCTCTACACGCGTTAAACCATTTCTAAACTTTAGATATCGTCATTAAGAAGCCAGATCTACGTAAACATACAAGCTTTGAACGTAAATATACTATCTTTTTTCTCTATGAGAACTTTTGATCTCTAGATTGCTTGCTGCCAAAGGGGCGATAAAAAGGAAGGTGGTTGGCGGCCACCTTTCCTTTAATATGGAAGTTTTAGGGCCAAACTTTCCCATTAATCCCATTGCCCGTTATATGGTTCACTTGTTACATTTAAACCCATCCTTTTAAACAATGACTTTGCTAGAGAAATTTGGGGTAATACAATTTACTTGGTAAAAAATTTTAGTGTGTGACCTTTAGAATTATATGTTGATAGTAACAATGTAGTGTGTCCTATATAGATTCAATAGTTTTCACAGTAAAGTTGCCTGTTATAGCTATTAAGCCTTTTGCTTAAGTCTGTACAAATCATTATTTGCACATGGATTCCGAAATACAACATTTTTAATATACATGTGTACTTATGGTTGATGTATAAAGTAACTATAGTATTCTCAAGACTTTATAATATTTGATTTTTGACTCATTTAAAAACTATCATTATTATTAACAAGTTTTCTCGTTTTCTTTGAAACCTACTAATTGTCACTGCCTATCAATCAAACATATTCTCCGGTACCTTAAGGGCATTACTTCTCATGATTTAACTATTTGTTGCTCCTTTATCATGCTTCTCTTAATGTGACTTGGTGTCAAATTCTCCTGATTGTAGCTGAAAGCCGGTTATTGTGTTTTTCTTGCTCTAATTTCATAGGTTGGAGTTTTAAAAAACATCACATATTTGCCCGTACGATCTACTACTGCGGCTAACTCATGCTCTAGCCCATCCGTGTTGCCGCATGAGTTTGCTGAATCGTGTCTCTCACACATGAATTATGATTCTTCATCTAGTTCTCTTACATCATGGTGACAATATTCTTAGCTATGAATCAAGTATTTTGTCAACACTAGAAACATAGAGTTAGAAAAATATTTATTTGAAATAAGTTAACGATGTAGATTATCATGATCGGCTATGGTTCTACTGTTAATCATTCACGAATAATATTGCAAAAGGTTTGAACTCCACTTAGTTTGTCTATCCACAATCAAAGTTTCATATCAATGGCATCCGTTTCACTGATAGAGATCGGTATAAAAGTAAAAAAAAAAAAACACATATTCAATATGCTAATCAAATTGGTTACTTGGTTATTCAATATTTTTAACAGAAATACACAAAATTTTTATAATTAGGAGTACATCATTATTATCAGGGTGTTCTTTTAGATAAATACACTTAATTATTCAATTGGTTTATGAAAGTCTTAAATAGTTGGTATACAGTCTATAAACAATATATTCCCATTCACCCTCAGTCCCTCACGTTGAAAAATAGCATATGAGAATACAGAAATCCTCTACTTTCTTTTGATTTCTTCGACTTAAATCGACCAATTATTCCTCCTCAGGTCAATAGCTTATTGAAGCATTTTGGGAGGAGAAAAATGCTACACGCAAAATATTGGCAAAATGGTTGGCAACCCTCTCTATCAATTGTTAGTTGCTTGTTCAATCTAATTTTTCTTACATGTCTCTTGTCTCTCTCTCTCCTAAACCCATGATTGGTTTTGTGTTTGTTTCAATAGTATTAGAAAATTTTAATACGGTTTATTTTATTGATAAATAATAACCTATTTCGCCAAGTTTTAAAATAAAATAAAATTTTAAAATGCAATGATATTTTAGATAAGATATAGTAACAACTCTGACCTTATAGGGGCGACCCCATAGTGATGACATCATTAATCGCCGGGACAAATAACCTTATAGCGATGTCATGTCTCGTTATGGGTTTTCTCAAGTTTTGATTGGTCAAAACCTATAGAGTCGACATGTCATTACTATAGGGTTTGACGGGATGAAAGGAAAAAGCAGTGTCATATTGAAAACATGCGGTGACGATAAATAATTATTAATTATTATTTACAAATCTTTAGTCGGCTAAGGACTAGCGACTTTAGACGAATAGGGTTACGTGGCATGTTTTCATTGTTAGAAAGTGAGTATTTGTCGATTAGAACTCAAATGTTTAGATAGAAAAAGTCACCTGGTGAAACTTCATTTCGGCTAATTTCCCTAAGTTTGGCCGGGTATATTAACGTAAAGTTGTCCATCCACTTTCTGAAACCTTAAATTTATGACATATTGTTGTTACTATTGAGGTAAATTTACGAATTTGGATTATTTTAGTTTAATTATATTTATAATTTTAATATGTACTAGCTCGAAGTTTAGTTACATTTTCATATTTATGAATTTCAACTATATATAAGTAAATAAAAAACTAAACTACAATTTGATATAAATAAATTAATATATTCTTATAATCAAATGAAAGTATGTAACGATCATCTAAGCTGTCTCACACCAACAGGTTTCATTACCAACATATGAGGGCTAAATCGCCTAAACATTGCTCCTTTGTTTAATGTAAGATATTAAAGTGGAAAAACGATAAAAATCATTTTTTCTTTATATATAAAATAATAACTACTAATGATTTTAGCTCAACCGGTTAAAACAATGAGTTTTTACAGTAATGAGTTTCCTCCTGAGGGATTGGGGTGGTGCGGTACGGTTGGGAAACGGATAGATGAGCCCGATTAATATAACGCTTATCTTACGAATCAGGTTCGCACATTTGCCGTTCAAAAAACATAAAATAATAACTTCTTGTTAACCAATCACCTCGTGACTCGTGAGAATTGCTTCAAATGTTTGGCATTCGGAAAAGTAACTCAACAAGGTGGTTATTTTGGGAACCAAATACAACAGAAATAATAATAATACACTTTATCTACTAAAAAAATGAAATACTAAATCAAAATTTATAAAGTTTTAATAGGAGAAATTACATGTTTAAAAGATGTCAATTTCAAGTAAAACAACGATGAGAAAATGCATAGAGGTTAATACATATCATTTAAAAGTTGCAGGATTTTAGAACGATTTAAAATAACAAAATTATTTACAAGAATACCCTATCAATGAGTATCCAAGTCCAAACCCATCCTTGGTTCGAATAACCATAACCATATTCGCTACATATCTTTATGCCCATATTAGACCCCTCATACACCGGCCCGTGTGGCATGATGAGACCACAAGAACACGTGATCAAGGACCACCAATTACCGGCATGGGTAAACAATTACCTGCCATGATTTGACACTTATTCCATCATAACAGAACCCAACATTAGGTTAGAGAGCACTTATAAGTACTCTGACTACATTATAACTACTCTTACTCGAATTCTCTTATATAATACTTATTCTCACGTCGGACGTTTGTCATAAAGAAGACCTCAATTTCTCTCTCTGTGATGAGGCTAATGATGTTCGGTTTTATAGAATACAATTAGTTGAAGATGCTAAAGACGTCCACCACAACCAAATACAAGGACACCATTTATCTTTCGTCCAACTAAATGTGATCATCTTTAATGCATTATGCACAAATATTTCAATTCTCAACCTTAAACTCGATCTATGTTGAACACGCACATCTCTGATTCTCTTCTTAAATATTATATTTTATAAAACATAAGTTTTTAACACATATATGATTTTTAAAATATAATATTTTTGTGATTATTTGTAGGGCTCAAATTATTGCAATAAAGTTTCTTGAAGGTTGTTCACTACACTTCATGCACATCCAAAACATGGAGGCACTCCATCTCCAAGCTCTCATACTACTCTTGTCCATCTTCCTCTTCATCTACCTCCGTCTGAAATCCACCCCTCCGACCGGCTTCACCGACTACCCGCTAGTCGGAACCATACCCGAGTTCCTCCTGAACCGCCACCGCTTCCTCGACTGGACCACCGACGTCCTCATCCGGACCCCTTCCCACACAGGCATCTTCAACCGCCCAGGCAAAACCAAAGGCTTCATCACCGCCAACCCCGCCAACGTCGAACACATGATCAAAACCAACTTCGACAACTACCCCAAAGGCCCCCAGTTCATCTACCTCCTCCAGGAGTTCCTGGGCCGCGGGATCTTCAATGCCGAAGGCGAATTGTGGCGCGCCCAGCGCAAGATCGCGAGCTATGAGTTCAACACTCGCTCCCTACGTAACTTCGTCATGCAAACCGCTGCAGTTGAGCTGCATGGCAGATTAATACCAATTCTTGAAAAATCTTCTGATTTGAACAAAGTTGTTGATCTTCAAGATCTTCTTGAAAGATACACCTTTGATAATATATGTAAAGTTGCGTTTAATTTCGACCCCGGGTGTCTCTCCGGTGATGGGACTTCAGGTAGCGACTTCATGAAAGCTTTTGAAGAAGCAACAACGTTGATCACCAAAAGATTCATCTCAATTTTCCCAGGGTTACATAACATCAAGAAGTTTTTACGAATTAAGTCGGAATTAAAGCTCGAAAGATCGATCGCCACTGTTCATAAGTTTGCCGACGACATCATAACCTCAAGATTGAACAAAAGTGACAAAAAACCCGATGAAGATCTGTTATCACGGTTCATGGGTCATTCGGAATACTCACCGGAGTTTCTCCGGGATATTGTTGTGAGTTTCATACTAGCGGGTCGTGATACGACGTCGTCGGCTCTCACGTGGTTCTTTTGGCTTTTGTCTTCACATCCAGAGGTAGAAGAAAGGATACTAGATGAGTTGAAGACCGTACGCCGGAGCTCCGGCAAGAGTGGTACTTCCGATCACTACACTTTCGACGATCTCCGGCAGATGCATTATCTTCATGCAGCATTATCAGAGGGGCTACGGTTGTACCCTCCGGTGCCATTGGACACCAAAAACTGCTTGAAAGATGACGTCATGCCGGACGGGACGTTTATCGGTGAAGGGTGGTTTGTGACGTACAATTCATACGCAATGGCGAGGTTAGAGAGTGTATGGGGGGAGGACTGCTGTGAGTTCCGGCCGGAGCGGTGGTTGGAGGCGGCCGAGGAGGGTGGAGGGGCGGTGGTGTACCGGCCGGAGAACCCGTTTAAGTATCCGGTGTTTCATGGTGGCCCGAGGATCTGTTTGGGGAAGGAGATGGCGTATATGCAGATGAAGCTGGTGGCTGCGACGGTTATCGAGATGTTTCGGGTGGCGGTGGTGGCTATGCCGGAGGAGAAGAGTCCGCCGGAGCATGTGTTGGCGTTGACGATTAGGATGAAGAATGGGTTGAAGGTGAGGATCAGGAAGAGATGAGTTGAGGAAGATAAGAAGTGTTTTCTGATGATAGTTTTCTAAGGTAATTTGATAGTGATTATTATTATTATTATTATTATTAGATGTTACATGTTTGTTTAATAAATGGTTAGTTTGAGGGTTGCATGAGATGACACTCATTATACAATGTTTGAAGTTTGAAGTTGTTATGGATAGAGAAGTGAATTTATAATGTAACAATCTTTTTTTCGTGGGTTGAGATGTTATTGTCTACAATCGAGTTACAAGAATATAGGGTTTGAGATATGGTGTTCACTAGAAATATATTTTTAACGTAGTACTTTTAACTTGATTACAAAATATATTTGAACTAGTATCCAGCCCCGTGCGTTGCAGCATGGGTGTAAAACCATGCAAAGCTGCACCAATGACAAATCTCCGTCAGTTACTACCAACAACAAAAAATCTCGTATTAAAAGGAATAAAAAACAAAAAAAAAAAAAAAATAAAACGAACGAAAAGTGGACGTAAAAATATTTAATCACATAGGCGAACGTAAAACATTTAAAACAACAACTAAGTCGATTTAGGACCAGCGCGTTGTTGTGTGGCCGTTAAACGGGGAAGAATAAGAGTAAAAACGTTGAACCATACACGTACGTTGCAGCGTGTTAACTCGTAAAAATTAGACGGAAACTTAAAACGAAAATTTTTTAAAATATGAAAGTATAAGGGGAAAAAGTTGAAATTAAAAATTACTAGGACTAAATTATAAGAGATGTAAAAATATTGGATTAAAATAAAAAAGTTAAAGATTAAAAAGAGAAAAAAAAAAAAAGAAGACAAAATATGAGTACAACCCACTAAGCACATGGTACAACCCTTGATGCATAACCAAGTTGATAATTAGTATATAAAAGTAGCACCAATGGCACACCACCGCCAGTGATCACCAACACCGAAAAAACTCGTATTAAAAACAATAAAAATAAAAAAATAAACCAAACGAAAAGTATGCGTAAAAACGTTGAACCACGTAGGCCAAACTTAAAACATACAATACAATAAGTATGTTGATTTAGAACCAACGCATTGTGATGAGATCGTTAAACGGAAAAAAATTAAGGGTAAAAACATTGAACCACACATCCACGATGCGCTAAGTAACTCATAAAATTTAAATTAAAATGTAAAACAAAAAAAATTATAGAATATAAAAATATAGGGGAACAAAATTGAAAGTGAAAAATGTTAGAGCTATATTGTCAAAATACGTAAAAGTATTGGATTAAAATAAAAAAAAAAACGTAAGAATTAAAGAAAAGACAAAAATGGATACAACCCATTTAGCACATTATAGGACCCAAAAAGCATTACAAAGTTGGTAAGTAATAATATACTAGTATTAACACCCTGCGTTGCGTCGGGTGCGTAAAATCATATTAAGTAGCACCAATGTCACACTACAATTAGCAACCACCAACATCGGAAAACATTGTATCAAAATAGAAATACAAAAAAAAGAACAGAAATAAAACCGGAAACAAACACACGCGTGAAATGTAAAATATTAAAAATAAAAACTAGGTCAATCTAGGACGCACACGTTGCGACGGAGCCATTAAACGGGAACGAACAGACATAATGAAGTTGAACCACACGCGCACGTTATGGCGTATTAAATCTCAAAATTTAGACCAGATGTAAAACGAAAAAATTGAATGATGAAAAGTATAGGTGAAAAAAGTTAAAAATAAATAATAGTAGAGGTTAAATTAAAAAAGATGTAAAAAAATTAGGTTTAAATTAAAAAAATTAAAAGAATTCAGTGGTTGTACTAATGCATTGAAATGTGTACATATATGTTGATAATTAGAATATATATAATATAATATAATGGTTAATTTGCTTGAAACTGAATAACTATGACCTTAATTAAAATAACACAAAATCAACTTTAGGTTAGAATTTGCATGACCATTTTAAAATTTTAATTTAACAACAAAAAGGAAACACATACAATTAACTTTAGATAGTTTATAGTAAAAAAATTGTACTTAGTCAAACACACATATGAAGGATTATAAGTTTGACAAGTTCATAGTGGACATTTTGGTCAGTGTGACAAATACGTTTGGTTATTGTGTCTAATACGTTTGGTTATTGTGTTTAATACGTTAAGTTATTATGTCAAATATAAGTTCTATGTGTCAAATATTTTCGTCCATTTGTTATATGTATTTATTATTTTGTTTTATGTTTTAAATCATTTCGTGTAATTTTTGTTATTGTTTTTTTATATATATGTAACACCCCAAATTTTATTAAAAAGAAAACGAAAAAAAAAGTATCCAGAAAGAAAGGATAATGGGCACAAGTTGAAGGGAGCAAAGTGTAAAAGGTGCACAAACTTATTTTTTTAATATATACGGGGGTATGGCCTCCCCATAAAGCAGAGATCTGCTTTTGGTTATCGACCAAAGAAGAAGAGAAGGAAATTTTGGGTTTTAGAGAAAGGAAAAGAAGATCTGCATAAAGGTGAGTATTCTTGAGTATATACTCGGTTTCAACCGAATTTATAAGCCTTGACCGAAGTTCTTGGTGTTTGATGCTTGTTTTCGGGATTTTAGTGCTGAAACCGTGGGGGAGCTTCAGACCCGAAGTGTTTTGCTCAAAGGTTGCTTCAGGTGAGTTTCTAGACCCCTATTTTTCTGGTTTTCGAAGTTTTGGGGCTGTTATGCATACTAAGCAAACATTTTAAAAGGAACCACATGTGTATGCTTGTTGTTGTTCGAATGATGTTCTGTGGATTTAGATTTGATGATGTTTTAGAGGTTGTTTGGGGGTTAGAATTGTTGTTAGCATGTTTTAAGGGCCTTAGAATGTTAGATCTGTGTTTGGGTAGTATTAGAATGATTATCGGGTGTTTTGGGTAGTTAGAAATATTTTTCAGAATGTGTTCATGCGCCTAACTGACCTTCATGCGCACAACCAGTAGTCAGGCGCCTAAACAGTACCCTCATGCGCCCAGAATGTTGGTCATGAGCCTAAGTGTTGCTCATGCGCCCAAGTGACCCCATACGCCCAGGGCCATCCGCCCAAATAGTGGCCATGCGTCCAGAATACGTGAAAATACGACTAAGTGTTGGCCATGCGCCCAAATAGTGCCCATGCGCCCAGAGTTGCCCATGTGCCTAAGTGTTGAAGCGCCTGCATAGTTGAAAAACGCCTAAGCAGTGCTCATGTGCCTGCATAGTTGTAATGTGCCCAGGCTGTTTATACTTAGAATTTTATGCTGATGTATCTAGAATGTTCTGATGTGCCTCGTTCTAGACTTAGGGTTTTCTAAGGGCTTTAAGAGGTGATGTTTGAGACAGGTTCGTTGGTTTTGTGTCGGTTTATGCTTGATGTATGTATGATGTTGTGATGGGGTCTTTGGTGTGTGTGTGTGATGTGTTATCTTTCTTCGTTAAACGGTTTTCAAACGTATGTACTATGTTATATTATACATAATGTATGATGTATGACTTTACGTGGTTTGGTGTATGGCTATGAATGAACGTAAAGTATTATGTAATGAAGTGGAAGATAACGATAATGAAAAGTGGAACGTAATGAAAGAATGAAAGTCTTGCAAGCAAATGATTGAGTTGAGCGACCATGTTGTCGCAACAGACTCTTCAGGGGTTAAGCCATGAGATTGACCCGAGTGATAGAGTGCAATCATTGAGATTGACTCGAAGGGAGTTCGACCTGCGGGGTTGACTCGAAAGGAGTTCAATCAATTAGATTGGCTCGAAGGGAGTCTATTATTGACTCGAAGGGAGATCGATCCTTGGGATCGACTCGAAGGGGATCCTTGTCGCGTACCCCGGTACTGTCGGTCTTCGGACATGAGTCGGGTATTGCATGAGACAGGATCCAGATTAAAGTGAAAGATAATGATGAAGGTACGAAACGTACCAAATGAACGATGATGAAGATAATAATAAATATTATCAATGTGTACGTATGATGTGTGATCGCATACGATTACGAAGGTTATGATTTAAAGAAAGTAAAGTATTTTATTTATAAAACTAGAACTCAACTTAGCGTCGCTGACTTTTTGTATGCATGATAGTTGGCAGGTATTTTGTTGATGCTGAGGAGTTGCAGGCATGGATGCATACGCTACTGGGAATGTTTTGAGTCTGGCATCCACATTTTGATATGACGTTGTATTGTGATATGTAAACGATTTATGTAATATGATAATATGTTTTAATTATTAATAAAAGTTTCTAAATTCCGCTGCAAAAGTAATGTTTGTTTTAAATATTTTATGCAATGACGGTTCAGCTGTAAGCGTCCCGGGAACGGGGCCTTACAAGTTGGTATCAGAACTAAAGTTTGAGGGAATTGGGTAAATATTTTCAAAAACCTAATCTTAAACTGAAAATGGGACGAAAGGAAAGGGATGCCAGTCCTAGTAGCTACGTGCCTGCAGGTAAAAGTTTTATGTAAAAGGGTTTTATGTAAGTTAATGTTAACCTGTATTATGTGCGCATGTTATGTGGCTTGTGTGCTTTTGTATAGATTTAGACACTGATGTAGTCAGGATAGGAAATGCTTGGAGAATGAAGAGTAAAGTAAGTGGCTAAACACAACTGGCCACTGTGATTAGGGACTTACTATACTTGACATAACTTGAGCTATTACTTTGATTGACTGTGTTGGTGTTTCAATCTTGTAGGGGTTTAGATGGCTGGTGGTAGGTCTTCTGAGACTTCGCGAGGTGGAGGTCGTGGTTGTAACCTTTCGTGTTTTTCGTTAATTGATAGTTAACCTTGTTATGTTCTTGTAAGGACCATTTATGTCATTTAAGAAACTATATGGGTTGTTTATGAATGTTTCTTTTATGGTGCATTAATTCATTAATTTAAGAGTTAATAATTTGTTTTTAATATAATAAAACATAATAATAATAGTTAAAATAAGATAAAAATAATAATAATAATAGAAATAATAATTTATAAGAGTTAAATAATTAACAAGTTTAAAATGTTTAAAACTTAAAGTTTAATTAAGTTAGGGGGCCTTTAAGACAATTTACAAACTTAAAATAGAAGTTTTGTACCTAAAATATTAAGTTGAAAACCGCAGGGACTAAAGCTGTAAATATTCAAAACCCAAACCCCCTCCCCTCTTTTCCCCCGCAATTCCGATGACACTCCGGCTCACCCTCCGGCCAAACTCCGGCGAGGGTTAAACAGCCAATATTCAGCCGGTTTAACCAAATTAAACCATTTTCTTTCGAACGTTAACACGGATCGAACCCATAACCGCTGTTAGTTCGGTTGAAACGATGGTTCCATTAAGAAAACACTTGAAACCGAAACATACCAATCGATTCAACATAAAATCCGTTGAATTGAGCCGTTTGATCGACTAGAAACGTTTGTTCAATCATTGCGGAACTAAATGTGTGGTTTAATTTGAGTTAAACAGCCATTTAATCATCTAATCATAACTGAAACAATCGAATCAAAGGCGAAACCCATTCGGGGCGAAATCGTCCAAATTGAATCTATATAACAGAGGGGAATCATCCCAACTGACCCCTTTCAACTCTCTGCAACCTAAATTTCTCTAAAACTTCGCATAAACATCGAATTCATACCTGTTCATCGCATAAAGAACGGAAGCTAAACCGGGTTAAATCATTTCAATTCGTGCACAATCGGGTAAGTTGAACACATCCACACACTCGTTTCCATCTGGGGATGAAAGCATCAACATTAATTTGGTTAATAACATCGAATTGAGGATCAATTTTGGATTCACCCGTTCTAGGGTTTATGCGATTTGGGGTTTTTTCAGAGATTGTGTTTATAAAGTGAGGAAGCCGGCTTTTAGCAGGCATAGGCTACCCAGCCTAACGGTAAACATCACTCCCCACAATTGTGAGGTCCCGGGTTCGAACCCGGGCACCCACATTATTTTTTTTTAAAGCCTTTTCTTAACAAATTTAAATACAGAAATATTTTAATAATTATAAAAATCATTTTTGTAAACTTTAATTATTTTTAAAGTCGCATAATTAATTTCTGTAAATTTCTTCATTTAAATATTTTAATATTTTATATAAAACGTTTTTTTTTACAAATGTCATACTTAGATTATTTTTATAAAATAGACTTTAAATAATAGTTTAAATTAATAAATTATTATTGGCCAATACGTTAATCATGTTTATTTCAAATAATTATAAAAATTTATTTGCATCTTATATTTAAACTTTACAAGTTATTATAAAGAATTTAATTTCTTTTCTCCATATTACATTACCTAAATGGTATATTTCTTTCATTGGATTAAAATATATATATGATTTTAATAGATAACCTTACTTATTTATAAAAACCCCAAATTCCTATTGAAACCCTAGTTCGCGTTTAATCGTTAATATTACCTTTAACCTTAACCTTGAAATATATACGTTAGGTATCTTGTAAAAGGAATCATCGGAGCACCGTTTAATTTCTTGTTATCATCTTATATATATAATGTGAGTTTTTCATGCCCCTCTTTTACTTTATTTCACACCTTTGGGGTGAAACATGTTATCTTTATAAACTTGCACTTGTAAACATCTTGCTACTTGTAAATGCACGAGCAATTCATTTATAAACTTTGTCATGGTTATTTGTAATATTGTGAGTCTTATATGATGAACATTATATGTTGACAATCATTAACTATTGCTAGCTTGGCAACGTCATAGATCTATGGGCCTGACAAGCCTATTTGGTGCTAAAGCCGAGGTTATTGCCGGCTCCTGATGACGTATGCTTGTTCATCATGGGAACCAAGTACACTTAGCTAATCGTTAAACTTGTAAATTATATTCTTGGTCAAGGTTTGATTGTAGCGATATGTTATCTATAAACTTGCTTTATTCGTAACCATTGACATGAATTGCTACTTGTAAACTTATATATATATATATATATATATATATATATATATATATATATATATATATATATATATATATATATATATATATATATATATAAAACCCATGAAAACTCACCAACTTTTAAAGTTGACCCTTTTATTTTTAACATGTTTCAGGAAATGCACAAGGTTGATGATTATCTTTTGAAGCATGTTTACACCTAGGATTTGGACCTAGAAAAAATAAATAAAATAACTTGAGACTTGAAAGTTGAACTTTGTTTATTTTTGTTTGTTGAGACATTTGGTTGTAATGTTTATTTCAACTTATGAATTTTTTTTATATTTACAATTTATGGTAGTGTTATGTGGCTGAGAACAATCTTAACTCTCACATCTCGACGTTTCCGCCGTTAAGGTTGGGGTGTGACAGATTGGTATCAGAGCCCATAACTTAGGGATTTAGGTTATTAGAAATGGTGACCTAGACTATAGTTGATGCATGAACCTCATAAGAAAAATCTTTATGATCTTGTAATATATCTTGTTGCATGCTACATAATGCTACTTGTTAAGGATGGCCTCTTGATGTGCAACTTGATGCCTTTAGTTAGGATTGCCTTATAATTGAGAAACTTGGTTGCCTTGTCCTCTCTAAAACTTATTCTTAATCCTTTATTCTCTCGACGATGAAATATCTTAAACTTATTCTCGACGACACGGGGGAACGTAAGCTTTAAATCAAAAGGTTCAAATCTTTAGACTTTATGACTAATCTATGAAAATCTCATCAAGGTTTTAATTCCATGAACCTAAAGAAATATTGTGTGACACATAGACACCTGTATTCTGGATTTCCTGGAAAAAAGCCTTCGGGCTAAGGTAAGCATTTCGCATAAATCCCGTGGGACTAGTTATGCTTACCTGGGGATTTCTGGGATGAGTGATAAACTATGGTCAATATACACAAGTTTCTAAGGCAATTGGAGTTAACTCACCTTGACGTGTCAACGTTTCCAAATGGTAATGCGTACCAAATGGAATCATTCCATGTGTGTTTTACAAGTCTTGAAAAATCTTTGTTGATTTATTATCTTCTACCTCCAAATTTCTGTGACTAACTTATTTTATATCCAGCATGTCTCGTCATCATGGAAAGCGTGGTAGCTCCGACCGCAAATTAGCCGCCATGATTGCCCGTCAAATGGCTGCCGTCATTCCGACCATGGTTGCCGAACTGAGTAGCACCTTGATGACCAACGCTAGTAACAACACTAATGGCAATGGACAAGGAGAGAATAGTGCAAATCAAGGAAGAAACAACCAACCCTGCACGTTTAAGCACTTCAACTCGTGCAAACCCACTAGCTTTAGTGGGAAGGAAGGAGCCACTGGACTTCTCGAGTGGTTTGAAAGCATGGAGAACACCTTCATCAACTGTGAGGTCCCGAGGCACTCAAAGTCCGTTATTCCACAAGTATTCTTCAACAAAGAGCACTTACGTGGTGGAATAGTGAGAAGAGGAATCGTGGTGCTGATGCTGTGTTGGCACTCACTTGGGAAGAATTCAAGAACATTGCCATCCAAAAGTTCTGCCCGAGAAGTGAGCTGCAAAAGCTGGAGGAGGAGTTTTGGAATCTCAAACAAGATGGTGGAGATCATTTGGCCTATTCAACTAGGCATCACGAGTTGAGCATCCTGTTGCCTCACATGGTTGACACTGTTCCTAGGAACATTGAGAAGTTCATCAAGGGGGTGCCACCTCAAATCCAAGATGCCGTGGTGGGAAGTAGACCCACAACTTTGGAAGATGCCATTACCATCACCGCTCAACTTACTGAAAACCATATTCGAGCGGGCACCTTGTCTGTCAAAGGGGCTAAAAAGACTGAAAAGGCGGTCCCTGAAGCAGCTAAGGAGAATAAGAATGAACCGTCTTACAACAACAAGAAACACAAGTTCACACCGGCGCGTAATTTCGCTGTGGCTACACCCAAGGTACCTCAAAGACAACCCGCTCCTGGTACACAAGCACCTGCTGCTAGAACCTATGCTGGTCCTCTACCATTGTGCAATGTCTGTAAGTATCATCATGCGGGTAATACCCGTGCCGTATCTGTACACTGTGTGGTAAGTATGGACACTTGGTGGCTACTTGTCACCGTGCACCAAACAATGCTGCGTTAGTTGCTAATCGTGCTTGCTACAACTGTGGGGAACCTGGTCATTTTCGCCCACAATGCCCTCGTCTTGCGGGTAACGTACCACAAGCTCGAGGACGTGCCTTCAACATCAATGCTAACCAAGCACAAGCAAACAACGATGTGGTGAACGGTATGTCAAATCCAACCCCAACTTTATGATCCAAGTTCTTTTGTTGCTTTACCTGTATCGTTAACGTCTTTAAAACTGAACAGGTATGTTTCTTATTAATAATTCTTATGCCTACGTTCTATTTGACTCTGGAGCCGATAAGAGTTTTGTCTCGATAGAATTTGAGCCTATACTTGCTAAGCCTCATACGAAACTAGAAAGACCTCTTACTGTCGAAGTCGCCGATGGAGAACCCATCACCATTGATGTCGTCATTCATGATTGCATTTTGAGCCTAAACGAGCATGATTTCTTTATCGACCTTATTCCTAGAAACTTGGAAGCTTTGACGTTATCATTGGCATGGATTGGTTAGCCAAACATCATGCTGAAATTATTTGTTTCGAGAAGTGCATTCAAATTCCTTTGCCTTCGGGGGATACATTGAAAGTATTCGGCGAAAAATCATCCAAAGGACTCAAACTCATGTCGTGTACTCAAGCCCGAAAATGTCTAAGCAAGAATTACATGGCTTTCTTGGCTTACGTGGTCAACACGAGAGTCAAAGGGAACGATCTTAAGGATGTCCCGATTGTACGAGACTTTCCTGGGGTGTTTCCCGATGTCCTTAGCGGTTTACCTCCCGTGCGTGAAGTCGAGTTTAAGATCGATTTAATTCCGGGAGCGAACCCTGTGGCTAAATCACCATATCGACTTGCACCGTCAGAAATGCAAGAGCTAGCTAGTCAACTCCAAGAACTGTCCAACAAGGGCTTTATCCGACCTAGCTCATCGCCTTGGGGTGCACCTGTTCTGTTCGTGAAGAAGAAAGATGGATCATTTCGTAAGTGCATCGATTATCGTGAGCTTAACAAACTTACCATCAAGAACCGCTACCCTCTTCCTCGCATCGATGATCTTTTTGACCAACTTCAAGGAGCTGCTATTTTCTCAAAGATTGACTTACGTTCTGGCTATCATCAATTACGAGTTCATGATGATGATATCCCAAAAACTGCGTTCCGTACCCGATATGGACACTATGAGTTCATGGTGATGCCCTTTGGTTTAACGAATGCTCCTGCTGTCTTTATGGATCTCATGAATCGAGTATGCAAGCCGTATCTAGACAAGTTCGTGATTGTCTTTATTGACGACATACTTATCTACTCCAAGTCCAAAACCGATCACGAACATCACCTGCGACAGTTCTTGAGCTATTGAAGAAAGAACAACTATACGCAAAGTTCTCAAAGTGCGAATTTTGGCTTGAGGAGGTCCAATTTCTGGGACACGTGGTGAATAGTCAAGGAATTCACGTTGACCCTGCAAAGGTGGAAGCTGTGAAAAATTGGTGTGTTCCCACAACTCCAACCGAAGTTCGTTCTTTCCTTGGTCTTGCTGGCTATTATCGACGTTTCATTGCCAACTTCTCTCGAATCGCGAAACCGCTTACTTCCTTGACCCAAAAGAATAAACCATTTGAGTGGGGGTCTGAACAAGAAGAAGCCTTTGAAGCCTTAAAACACAAGTTGTGTAATGCTCCTATCTTGACCCTTCCCGATGGAAACGATGATTTCACCGTATATTGTGATGCATCTAAACAAGGCCTTGGTTGTGTTCTCATGCAACGAGGAAAGGTCATAGCATATGCATCAAGACAATTGAAGGTCCATGAGGTGAATTATACGACACATGATCTTGAACTTGGTGCTGTGGTTTTTGCCTTAAAGATTTGGAGGCATTACCTTTATAGGACACAATGTATAGTCTACACCGATCACAAAAGCCTACAACACGTCTTCAATCAAAAGGATCTCAACATGAGACAATGACGTTGGATCGAGTTGATTAGTGATTATGATTGTGACATTCGTTACCACCCTGGAAAGGCAAATGTCGTAGCCGATGCACTAAGTCGTAAGATTCATAATAAGATGGTCTCGTTTCAAGAAATTCGCGATCGACGACAATGGTTTGATATCTTGGGAGAATTTGATACTGAGATTCGTCTGGATGTTAACGAGACTACGGTGCTGCTACAAAATTTGAGGATTGAGAATGACATCGAGATTTGTATCATGGAGGCTCAAAAAGCAGTTCAAGAAGGAGGAAGAATGGGAGAGGAATTGGAGTACAACCTTCGAGCTCAACTAGAAACGAAAGCCAATGGGTTGATGTATTTCTTGAATCGAATTTGGGTTCCAAACCGTGATAATCTTCGTACCTTTATCATGAATGAAGCTCATCAAACTCGTTACTCAATTCATCCTGGTTCCGATAAGATGTATATGGATCTGCGTGGTCAATACTGGTGGCCTGGAATGAAGAAAGACATAGCAACTTACGTAGCTAAGTGTCTTACGTGTACAAAGGTTAAAGCTGAACATCAACGTCCTAGTGGATTGCTTGAACAACCCGAGATTCCCATGTGGAAATGGGAACACATATCCATGGACTTCATAACCAAATTACCTCGCACCTCTCGTGGTCATGATAGCATATGGGTGATCGTTGACCGATTGACCAAGTCGGCACACTTCATACCCATACGTGACACTTACAAAACGTCAAGGTTAGCTCGTATATACATTGATGAGATTGTGAGTCTTCATGGCGTACCTTTGCATATCATATCCGACCGAGACGCTCGTTTCACTTCGCACTTTTGGTCGTCTATGCAAGAAATTTTGGGTACTCAACTGGATTTAAGCACGGCTTACCATCCTCAAACGGACGGTCAAACCGAGCGAACCATTCAAACCCTAGAGGATTTGCTACGTCTTTGTGTCCTTGACTTTGGTGGTGACTGGGATACGCATTTACCTCTCGCGGAATTTTCGTATAATAATAGTTACCACTCGAGTATCAAAATGGCACCTTTTGAAGCACTCTATGGTCGTAAATGTCGTTCCCCGATCTGCTGGACTGACATTGGTGAAAATTTCATCACTGGTCCTGAGCTCATACAAGAAACAACCGATAAAGTTTCCATGATTCGCAAGAACCTTGAAGTCGCTAGAAGTCGATAAAAAAGTTATGCCGATAAACGACGCAAGCCGTTGGAATTCCAAGTTGGGGATATGGTTCTTCTTAAAGTCTCACCATGGAAGGGAGTCGTTCGCTTTGGGAAGAAGGGTAAATTAGCTCCACGATTTGTAGGACCTTTCAAGATCCTGAAAAGGATTGGGAAAGTGGCTTATAAACTGGAACTACCTTCCGATCTTAGCGGGGTTCATCCTGTTTTCCATGTCTCAAATTTGAGAAAATGTTTGGCTGATGAAAGTCTGTATGTCCCATTAGATAACATCCAGATCGACGAGTCATTACATTTTGTTGAGCAACCCGTTGAAGTCATGGACCGCATTATGAAGAAGACTAGGACCACTACTACCCCAATCGTCAAGGTTCGTTGGGAAAATAAGCGTGGACCTGAGTTTACTTGGGAGCGTGAGGAGCATATGAAGATGAAATACCCGTATTTGTTCGTCTAGTTCATTCTTAATTTCGGGACGAAATTCTTAAAAGTTGAGGAGACTCTAACCTTTCGTGTTTTTCGTTAATTGATAGTTAATCTTATTATGTTCTTGTAAGGACCATTTATGTCATTTAAGAAACTATATGGGTTGTTTATGAATGTTTCTTTTAAGGTGCATTAATTCATTAATTTAAGAGTTAATAATTTGTTTTTAATATAATAAAACATAATAATAATAGTTAAAATAAGATAAAAATAATAATAATAATAGAAATAATAATTTATAAGAGTTAAATAATTAACAAGTTTAAAATGTTTAAAACTTAAAGTTTAATTAAGTTAGGGGGCCTTTAAGACAATTTACAAACTTAAAATAGAAGTTTTGTACCTAAAATATTAAGTTGAAAACCGCAGGGACTAAAGCTGTAAATATTCAAAACCCAAACCCCCTCCCCTCTTTTCCCCCGCAATTACGATGACACTCCGGCTCACCCTCCGGCCAAACTCCGGCGAGGGTTAAACAGCCAATATTCAGCCGGTTTAACCAAATTAAACCATTTTCTTTCGAACGTTAACACGGATCGAACCCATAACCGCTGTTAGTTCGGTTGAAACGATGGTTCCATTAAGAAAACACTTGAAACCGAAACATACCAATCGATTCAACATAAAATCCGTTGAATTGAGCCGTTTGATCGACTAGAAACGTTTGTTCAATCATTGCGGAACTAAATGTGTGGTTTAATTTGAGTTAAACAACCATTTAATCATCTAATCATAACCGAAACAATCGAATCAAAGGCGAAACCCATTCGGGGCGAAATCGTCCAAATTGAATCTATATAACAGAGGGAAATCATCCCAACTGACCCCTTTCAACTCTCTGCAACCTAAATTTCTCTAAAACTTCGCATAAACATCGAATTCATACTCCCTGTTCATCGCATAAAGAACGGAAGCTAAACCGGGTTAAATCATTTCAATTCGTGCACAATCAGGTAAGTTGAACACATCCACACACTCGTTTCCATCTGGGGATGAAAGCATCAACATTAATTTGGTTAATAACATCGAATTGAGGATCAATTTTGGATTCACCCGTTCTAGGGTTTATGCGATTTGGGGTTTTTCCAGAGATTGTGTTTATAAAGTAAGGAAGCCGGCTTTTAGCAGGCATAGGCTACCCAGCCTAACGGTAAACATCACTCCCCACAATTGTGAGGTCCCGGGTTCGAACCCGGGCACCCACATTATTTTTTTTAAAGCCTTTTCTTAACAAATTTAAATACAGAAATATTTTAATAATTATAAAAATCATTTTTGTAAACTTTAATTATTTTTAAAGTCGCATAATTAATTTCTGTAAATTTCTTCATTTAAATATTTTAATATTTTATATAAAACGTTTTTTTTTACAAATGTCATACTTAGATTATTTTTATAAAATAGACTTTAAATAATAGTTTAAATTAATAAATTATTATTGGCCAATACGTTAATCATGTTTATTTCAAATAATTATAAAAATTTATTTGCATCTTATATTTAAACTTTACAAGTTATTATAAAGAATTTAATTTCTTTTCTCCATATTACATTAGGTTTTGGTATATTTCTTTCATTGGATTAAAATATATATATGATTTCAATAGATAACCTTACTTATTTATAAAAACCCCAAATTCCTATTGAAACCCTAGTTCGCGTTTAATCGTTAATATTACCTTTAACCTTAACCTCGAAATATATACGTTAGGTATCTTGTAAAAGGAATCGTTGGAGCACCGTTTAATTTCTTGTTATCATCTTATATATATAATGTGAGTTTTTCATGCCCCTCTTTTACTTTATTTCACACCTTTGGGGTGAAACATGTTATCTTTATAAACTTGCACTTGTAAACATCTTGCTACTTGTAAATGCACGAGCAATTCATTTATAAACTTTGTCATGGTTATTTGTAATATTGTGAGTCTTATATGATGAACATTATATGTTGACAATCATTAACTATTGCTAGCCTGGCGACGTCATAGATCTATGGGCCTGACAAGCCTATTTGGTGCTAAAGCCGAGGTTATTGCCGGCTCCTGATGACGTATGCTTGTTCATCATGGGAACCAAGTACACTTAGCTAATCGTTAAACTTGTAAATGATATTCTTGGTCAAGGTTTGATTGTAGCGATATGTTATCTATAAACTTGCTTTATTCGTAACCATTGACATGAATTGCTACTTGTAAACTTATATATATATATATATATATATATATATATATATATATATATATATATATATATATATATATGTGTATGCTTAACCCATGGAAACTCACCAACTTTTAAAGTTAACCCTTTATTTTTAACATGTTTCAGGAAATGCACAAGGTTGATGATTATCTTTTGAAGCATGCTTACACCTAGGATTTGGACCTAGGAAAAATAAATAAAATAACTTGAGACTTGAAAGTTGAACTTTGTTTATTTTTGTTTGTTGAGACATTTGGTTGTAATGTTTATTTCAACTTATGAATTTTTTTATATTTACAATTTATGGTAGTGTTATGTGGCTGAGAACAATCTTAACCCTCACATCTCGACGTTTCCGCCGTTAAGGTTGGGGTGTGACAGTGGTGGACGTGGTGTTAGGCCGCGTGCCACGAGGAGCAGGGCTAAGACTGCTGAAACGGCTCCTGATGAGCCAGCGCTTCGTCACCAGGACGATGAGGACGGGAGTACTAATCTGAGAGCCTCAATGAAGGAGGCAGTAGTAGAGGAAGTCCATCAGGTCATGCAGATGATACTGCCGACTGTAGTGACCGAGGTCATTGGAGCTATGAAGGAGGATGAGAAGAAGGATAGTGAGAATAGGAGAACCGTACGACGAGGAGGTGAAGCCGGAGGTTCTGGGGATATGGAGCAACTCGATGCTGACATGGTTGTGTCCAGTGATGATGAGGAGGAGGAAGAAGCGGTGCAGGAGACTGCGAAGGGATGCAGCTATGGAGCATTCCAAAGGTGTAAGCCTCCTGTGTTTTATGGAAATAGGAGTGCTGCTGCTGCATAACGTTAGGTGAGAGAAATGGAAGCGGTACTTGAGATTAGCGAGTGTCGCGAGGATCAGAAGGTGAAGTTTGCTACCCACTCATTTGTGGATTCAGCCTTATGCTGGTGGGACAACATTGTCCAGGCTAAGGGCACCAGAGCAATTGGGAGGATGAGGTGGAAGGATCTGAAAAGGTTGGTGGTCGAGGAGTTTTGCCCTCACAAGGAGCTCGACAAAGTTGAGAGGGAGTTCCTGCAGCTGGAGGCGTGAACGATGACTCACCAACATTATACCACGAAGTTCAATGAGATGGCAAGGCTGGTGCCAGATCAGGTGACGCCTGGGTCACGAAAGATCAAAAGGTATATTCAAGGTCTGCCAACAGATATCCGCAGACATCTGATCGCTGCCCGACCAGGCACGTTTAGGTCGGTGGTCGATCTGGCGGGGTGGTTGTACAATGAGCGAGAGGCGATGGCAATAATGGACGAAGAGGAGGAGCGGGACTATGTTAGGAGTGGGAACGAAAGGCGGGATGATGACGATGGTGGATTTGAGGCTAGTGGTAAGAAGGTGAGGATGGATGATCCAAGGATGTTAACAAGGGAAGCGAGGGAATGCAAGAAATGTGGGAAGGAGCATGCAGGAGAATGTAAGCGGGGATCGAATCTCTGTTTTCAATGCGGGAAGGAGGGACACCTGGCGAGGGATTGTCACGTAATAAGATGCTACAGGTGTGGTGAGGGTGGACACAGGAGCAGAGACTGCATGAAGTCAAGGGCTGAGAGCTCAGGGACAAGGCAAGGGGTTCAGAATGAGGAGAACAGAGGACGAAGGTTAGAGCATTTGCCCTGACCGGGAGGAGGCTAGAGCGGACTTCAACGCAATGACAGGTACGTTTCTGGTAATTTAAACTTGTTCATTTGAGCTTTAATTGTGGTACTAGTAGTAGTTTCGTTCCTGCTGCCTTTGTGTTAAGTTACGCGTTAGGAGTAGGAAGATCGATGAGCCTTCGATGTAGAAATTGCTATTGGTAAGTCCACTAGGTTACCTGATTCCCTAGAAGATTGCGAGATAGAATTGAGAGAGAGCGTGTTTCTTGCTAAGCCGTTCAGGACAGACGTAGGTGGATAGACGTACACCTTTGGGTGAATTGGCTAGCAGCCTATGAGGCAAACACCGAGTGTTGCAAGAAGGTGGTTTGATCAACCACGCCCGACGAGAGTTCGGTGCTGACCTACGGCGGTGGAGTAATGATGAAGGCCTCGTTCTGGAAAAGGAGATCACCCAGTTTAGAGAGTGAGTATAGTTAATACTGAGGTATAAAGGATCAATCTGAATTGTTGCTCAGGTAAGGGAAGTGGCATGTCAACTGGAACTACCCGACGTGTTAAGTGGATTTATCTGACATTCCATGTATCTCGTCTAAGAAAGTGCCCAACTGATGGGGATACGATCGTGCCACTTGAGAATACCGAGATGGATGAAAGATTCAACTACGTGGAGCAACTGAGGGTCATTTCTGATGGAAGGGAAAGAAGGGCTAACGAGAATGATGCTTCCACTTGTGCAAGTACAGTGGAGCTCAGAAGGAGACTAAGCCTACGTGTAACATCAAGGAAGAGGTGAGACAGCGTTACCCGTGACTGTTCGAGAAGCGACAGGTTTCGGGGACGAAACCTATATAAGGGGGGCGGACTTGTAACACCCCGAATTTTATTAAAAAGAAGACGAAAAGAAATGTATCCAGAAAGAAAGGATAATGGGCACAAGTTGAAGGGGGCAAAGTGCAAAAGGTGCACAAACTTATTTTTTTTAATATATATGGGGGTATGGCCGCCCCATAAAGCAGAGGTCTGCTTTTGGTTCTCGGCCAAAAGAAGAAGAATAAGGAAATTTCGGGTTTTAGAGAAAGGAGAAGAAGAACTGCATAAAGGTGAGTATTCTTGAGTATATACTCGGTTTCAACCGAATTTATAAGCCTTGCCCGAAGTTCTTGGTGTTTGATGCTTGTTTTCGGGATTTTAGTGCTGAAACCGTGGGGGAGCTTCATACCCGAAGTGTTTTGCTCAAAGGTTGCTTCAGGTGAGTTTCTAGACCCCTCTTTTTCTGGTTTTCGAAGTTTTGGGGTTGTTATGCATACTAAGCAAACATTTTAAAAGGAACCGCATATGTATGCTTGTTGTTGTTCGAATGATGTTCTGTGGTTTTAGCTTTGATGATGGTTTAGAGGTTGTTTGGGGGTTAGAATTGTTGTTAGCATGTTTTAAGGGCCTTAGAATGTTAGATCTGTGTTTGGGTAGTGTTAGAATGATTATCGGGTGTTTTGGGTTGTTAGAAATATTTTCAGAATGTGTTCATGCACCTAACTGACCTTCATGCGCACAACCAGTAGTCAGGCGCCTAAACAGTACCCTCATGCGCCCAAAATGTTGGTCATGAGCCTAAGTGTTGCTCATGCGCCCAAGTGACCCCATGTGCCCAAGGCCATGCGCCCAATAGTGTCCGTGTGTCCAGAATACGTGAAAATGCGACTAAGTGTTGGCCATGCTCCCAAATAGTGCCCATGCGCCCAGAGTTGCCCATGTGCCTAAGTGTTGAAGCGCCTGCATAGTTGAAAAACGCCTAAGCAGTGCTCATGTGCCTGCATAGTTGTAATGCGCCCAGGCTGTTTATACTTAGAATTTTATGCTGATGTGCCTAGAATGTTCTGATGTGCCTTGTTCTAGACTTAGGGTTTTCTAAGGGCTTTAAGAGGTGATGTTTGAGACAGGTTCATTGGTGTTGTGTCGGTTTATGCTTGATGTATGTATGATGTTGTGATGGGGTCTTTGGTGTGTGTGTGTGTGATGTGTTATCTTTCTTCGTTAAACGGTTTTCAAACGTATGTATTATGTTATATTATACGTTATGTATGATGTATGACTTTACGTGGTTTGGTGTATGGCTATGAATGAACTTAAAGTATTATGTAACGAAGTGGAAGATAACGATAATGAAAAGTGGAACGTAATGAAAGAATGAAAGTCTTGCAAGCAAATGATTGAGGTGAGCGACCATGTTGTCGCAACAGACTCGTCAGGGGTTAAGCCATGAGATTGACCCGAGTGATAGAGTGCAATCATTGAGATTGACTCGAAGGGAGTTCGACCTGCGGGGTTGACTCGAAGGGATTTCAATCAATTAGATTGGCTCGAAGGGAGTCTATTATTGACTCGAAGGGAGATCGATCATTGGGATCGACTCGAAGGGGATCCTTGTCGCGTACCCTGGTACTGTCGGTCTTCGGACATGAGTCGGGTATTGCATGAGACAGGATCCAGATTAAAGTGAAAGATAATGATGAAGGTACGAAACGTACGAAATGAACGATGATGAAGATAATAATAAATATTATCAATGTGTACGTATGATGTGTGATCGCATACGATTACGAAGGTTATCATTTAAAGAATGTAAAGTATTTTATTTATAAAACTAGAACCCACTCAGCGTCGCTGACTTTTTGTATGCATGATAGTTGGCAGGTATTTTGTTGATGCTGAGGAGTTGCAGGCATGGATGCATACGCTACTGGGAACGTTTTGAGTCTGGCATCCACATTTTGATATGACGTTGTATTATGATATGTAAACGATTTATGTAATATGATAATATGTTTTAATTATTAATGAAAGTTTCTAAATTCCTCTGCAAAAGTAATGTTTGTTTTAAATATTTTATGCAATGACGGTCCAGCTGTAAGCGTCCTGAGAACAGGGCCTTACAATATATATATTATATAAACTTGTTATAACTCATCTTATCATTCTGTGTAACGGTACCCAGTTATGTTATTTAACAAATTAATTTATTATAATTCATTATGTACCGCTAGGATAACAAAATGACTAGTAAAAAACATAATGAAATATTTTATAATTGTGTTTTACTTATTTTATCATTTTATATTATTTTGTCGTTGTTCCTAATTTATTAAATTGATTAGTTGTTAATTTGTTATCGTGCTTTTCACACTAAATATACAGAAACAATGTTATTGCACATTTTTGTTTTTTAAAGTCATAATTTAAGAAAAACATTATAATGTTCGGAGAAGCACAATAACTAACAAAAATACACAATAAACTGCATTAAATAAACAACAATAAAATTTCATATGAGCTACAAAACATAAAACTTTTTAATTTTTTATATGATGATATTGTACTTGTTTTAAAAATAAAAAGCTCATTTTATAGTGTAATTTTTATTAAAACATAATATTATTTAACAAACATTTTAAAAAACAAGTGAACTTGAAAAAAGCAACAAAAGTGGCTACGCCTAAAATATTCATTTAACAAATTTTTTTATTACAATTTAATCTCAAACATTGATTAAGAAGATTGATCGTTAAGACTTCTTATACTTTTTAGATTTATTATCAGTTTTATTTGAACAATTTCCTTAACTTTCAATCAATTTTAGAAACTTTGAGTTATAAACACATAGCAACTAATCAAAAACAAAACAATCATGAAAATTTAAGAGAAATACAACCTTTGTTGAATGTGATGGCTCGTTGATCTAGTGGATGAAGGAATGATATGCATATATCCATGGACGTCCCATAGTGTGAAAAATAAGCTCTTGCTTAGGGCCATCAAAGTTTTAGATCACAACTTTAAAAACTATGATTTATAAGTAATATATATGTATATAGAGGTTGTTATTTGATTATTTTATATGAAACATTTCCTTAGTTTAGTGGTAATACCCATTCGCTTAAGAGTTCAAAGTTCGATACTCGTATCTTTACCTTTTACTGTTACATGATTTTAGTAATATGTTTATTTTTCGTGTTTTGAATTTACTTTTTATTTTTTACATATTTTTTATTTATATTTATTTTCCTACATTTTTACATTAAAAAAGACAATGTTTTAACTGAACAATAAAAAAATCTAATTTTCTTTAATGGTCAAATCACCCACCTTAGCATCATAAATCAAAATGGATCCAACACAAACTTTTAACAAACTTTTCATTATTTTCTAACAAGTAGGTAGTCAATACAATACATCTATTTATGTATTTGTCTTGCGTCTTTTTCATCCTTACTGATCTAGGATGTCGAGACTCGATCAAAAACAAGTTATTATATCGGTCTTAGCTACCTTTATTGTGTAAGAGTAAGTAAGGTCGTCTCCACAGGGAATATGTGAAAAGTGTTTAACAAATACGACTCAGATGACTTAAAGACACGAACTTTATAATTAAAGATTAAAACTTTGGATGAAATTAAGAACACTTTTGTAAAAAGCAATAAACTTTGAAACGAATTTGATTAAATAATAAGAAACAATTACTTCCGAGTTTCCAATTCTACAAGATCAGCAATTGGTACTTTTGAATTTGGGCTTGTAAGAACGTGATTTCAAGATTTCAGCTTTTGATTAAAGTGAGAACAAAAGAACAAGCTTTTAAGATTCATTCGTTCACAAAGTTACCAATTCACCTATATCACATTGTCTAATTTTCTTAATGAGCTCACGATGCAAGGAAACCAAAAACTGATAATCAAGCAAATAACTTTATTTATAAGTAAACCTTTTACATCAATCAAAACATAATGCTTCATTCACTAATCCATTGTTCAATACAAAAACCTAATCAAACATACCAATTGTCTCACTTGACAAGTATTGTACTCCCGAAAGCAATCAAGAAAGAACTAGCCACTCATGATCTTCATCGGATCTTCAATCTTGATTTGATGATGATCAATGATGATTTAGGATGAATGAGAAGGCTAGACATCACCACAAATCAGCTTGGAATCGTCAAGAATTGAGCTTGGAAAGTTGTTCTTTGAATTAGGGTTGGATTGTGTTTAAATAACTTGAAGATCCACAAAATCCAGGTGTTAGTTTAGCCACCAGCATATGATACGCCCAGGGTCGGCGTATCATACGCCTCCCTCAGCTTCCATACGCCCAACTTTCTGTAATTTTTTCCAAATACGCCCATTGATACGCCGCCCATACGCCGATCGACGTATAATACGCCCATACCCGACATATCATACGCCGGTACACCTAAATTTGTGTCTTTTTTGTAACTTTTTAAGTTTACATCTTTAGTCCTTGTAGTTTTGTGTTTGGCTTCTTTTACTTCCAATTAAGCTTGTTTAGGGTTTGAACACCTATAAACAAAATACAACCAAAGTAATCCAATTCCACAATAACAACGATGTAAAATCATATAATTAGATCAATTAAGCCTTGAATTATTATCACGTGATCACATCCCCACACTTAAAATTTTGTTTGTCCTCAAACAACTTACTTGCACAATTCACCTTAATTAATCAAACATGCTAAGTTATCACAACTTTGTATAAATTAAGGTCCCAAGGCATACTTATTTTTCACTTTCATCATGTAAATTTCACAACCCAACATGTAATATGATTTATGTTTTAAACTTATAATCTTTAGTTGGGATAACTTCCACCTTTTGCTTCAAACATTCATGCATTCACATTCCTCACAATGAACACTCCTCTTGGTTTGTTATGTGGACTAGTGATTATATACTAGTATATCCGGAACTCTCAAACCAAGAATGTACATTTTCATCATAAGCTCGTATATTAATCGTATCGCCATCAATTAACACAATATAACACATAAATTAAGAGGTATTTCATGGGTTGTAATGTTATGCTAAGGTTTAAGGTGGGATAGAATAGGGCTTTTAGAGTGGGTAACATGCTAGACGACTTATTTATCAATCTCTATCATCTAGTTGCAATAATATTATCGAATTCTCACACTATTTTTCTTGCTTCATATTTTGGTCATTTTGACCTCATATTTAGCTTTATTTTCTCTTTTTTTTTCTTTTTTTTCATATATTCGTAACTAATTATACTGTTATTGAACTATTACTGAAATGACACTTCTAAACATGTCATGCATTGGACTTCATCACCCTGATGTATCATAAAAAGGCTAAGGCTTTGTAGGCTTATTGTGTTGGGTTATTCAAACGACAAGTTGGGGCTCAACATGGTGTCTAAAGAAAAATTATCAAGGTATGGAATTCAAAGAAAAAGGTTCAAGCAAATGGTTCATTTCGAACGCCTCTATCATATTTATGCACATATTGGTTCATGATCTTGACACGCATCAATTACACGAGTTCTAACTTAAATGCATATTATGATTTCCCTCATTATGAAAAAATATAAAGCAAATCAACATATGCTATGAATTGCTCAATTAGGCTCAAATTCTCACAAAAAGGGTGGAAAAGGGTTAAAAAATGTGAAGCATGTATGTCATCTACAATTCGGTTCGTTATGCTTCCAAAGAGTTCTACCTAATTTTATAAAAATTCATGATTGGAGTGCCTTACTATAATTTCAAAACAAGCATGCCAATGGATCTATACATGCACAAACAAGTGATAATTAACCGTGTATGAAAATTTTTTTAGGTCTCATGTACAATTAAGCTTACTAGAAGATTTATTTTTCAAAAAGGTTCAATTTTTTCAATTCTTCCCTTATCCCCACACTTGAGATACATTTTCCTCAATGTATGGTGGTCACAATTGGTATTTTCATAACATAGGGATGTAGATTCTTAATTTCATTCCTATTATTGCTAATCAAGGTAATTCACTACGAAGGGAGACTAGTATGCCATATCCTAACATCTGATCAATCAATTTCAACAAAAGCAAGAACAGAATATTGTTCAAAACTAAAGTAGTGAAAAGAGCACATGGACCTGATCATAATCATTATCAGAAGCCTTCATCAACCAACTTATGCCTCTCCACACTTGAGTGCTTGCCTCTCTAATTGACTATCAAAATAAAACAAAGCAAACTAAAGAAGAAAAAAAAAAACAAAAACTAATAAAAGAGGCAAAACTCAATTTCGTAGGAATCACGATTGCATTTAGTATATGCAACGAGCCTTTAAACCCCTCGGTAGACTCGAGAGGATGAGTTGTAGTCTCGTGAGGGTTTCTAATGAACACACCCATAAAGTTCTCGGGTTGCCTTCCACAAGCGCTAAGTTTTAGGTCTTCACTAGACCTTACCTGAGACAGTTATGGAGGTCGTATTGAGTGCTTTTCTCCAAATTTCTTTTCAAATAAATGCTTCTCTTGGCTTGATAGATTCTCTTGTTCACTCAAGCTTTAGCCAAACATTGCTTCTTTAATCCTTGAATTCTTATGATCCAGTGGTTTACCCATCTTAACCTTTAGTCTTGGATTTTCATTCCTTGGTGGCTCCACCTTCACATTCTTATCCTTTTCCAAATTATCAAGCTCAAACCTGTAAGGATCAAAACCATTCTTCTTGGTGATATCCTCGCTTACATGTGAAATGTAAGGATAGGCACACTCGTTAGTAGCATCTGATACAAAATAATCATTGTTAACTACTTATGTAATTGATTTTGAAAACACATTAAAGAACAACTTACGGGTTTCGAATGTCATGTCGATGATTCCATCTCGGCAATTAATTTGAGTTTTGGCTGTTGCCAAGAATGGTCGTCCTAAAATTACCTTTGGTTACTCATTCATCCTTACTGGTGCATAATCAATCACTATAAAGTTCATTGGGTAGTAGAACTCTCCTAGATTGATGATCACATCCTTAACCATCCCACAGGGTTGTTTCCATGTTGAATCAGCAAGCACCACTGTTTTTTCAGTTTCATGTATGGACCAAAGTCATATGGTCATACAAACTTCCCGGAAGGATGCTCACACCAGCTCCATAATCCAAAAGTGCCAGCTTGATTTTAAATTCCCCAACTTGAATGGGAAAAATTGGTTCTCCTAAGTCACTTCCTTCCACTTAATCAACTTCCTTATCGTTACCTGCAACTACTTGTGAAAGAGAGGTCAAATCATAATCAATACATTTAGATTTAGGAACGATACTAACTGAGTTGATGTGCATATTCTTTGAACTTGATGCTTGATGTTGAGGGTTTTTGGTTATGTCACTTGGAAGCTTCCCTGGTTTTCGTCCAGACAATTGTTCAGCTAATTATCCTAGTTGCTTGGTAATGGCTTCATTGGTCTTTTCTTGCACCTCTCTAAATTGCTTAAACTCTTTCATCTCCTTTGCAAGATCTTGAATTGCTGACAAAATTGCGTTGTCATTGCCATTGCTAGTGGAAGCACCTTGTTGATGTTGTTGATTCCTTTGTTGATATTGACCACCTTGTTGGTAGCTTCTTTGATTGTAGTTGTTTCTTTGATAACCGCCTTGATCGTATTCTTCTTGTTGGCCTTGATATTAGTTGCTTCCTTGATTTGGTACCTGAAATGGAGGATTCAATTGGTTAGTATTGTTACCATATCTAAGATTTGGGTGATTTCTAAGACCGGGATGATATGTGTTAGAATTCATATCATATGTCTTCTTTTCTCCTTGGCCTTGCAATTGATGTACACTTTCACTCTTTCCCAAATTCAAATAACACGTAATTGACGTGTGACCAATGTCATTACACATGTCACATACTTCATATTCACTAGATATATGTGCCACACCACGCTTTTAAACTTTGAGGCTTACAATTTCTCGTTCCAAAACTGCAATTCTGTCCATGGCCACCTGATCATTCACCATCTTTACATTTGCACCTCTTGACCTTTGACTTGATTGGGCATGTTTTTTAGATATCACACTCATTTGTTCTAATATGTTCCAATCATCATTAGCATGATTCAAGGTAAATGTACCCACACTTGTAGAGTTCACATCTCTTGCATCCTCTGGTGATAACTCATCATAGAATGCTGAGATCAACTCCCACTTAGCTATCCCATGATGTGGACAAGTTCGCAACATCTCCTTGAATCGGTGAAAAGCTTCATGGAACTGTTCCCCTGGTTGTTGTGTAAAACCTCGAATGGCCCGCCTTGCATCACTTGTTCTTTGAGATGTATAATATTCATCTAAAAATAATTGTTGCATTTGAACCCATGTGTTAATACTCGTGGAAGGCAGGGATAAAAACCACTGCTTGATTTGTCTTTGAGTGTAAATTGAAAAAGTACCAACTTAACTTCATCTGGTGAGAAACCTTGGCCACCTATGGTATTACAAGATGCCTTAAATTCTGATATGTGCAAATATGGTTCTTTGGTTGCCATCCCATGGAAGTGAGGAATAATTCCTAAACATTATGGTCTAACCTTAAAAGCTTTCCCCTGTTGTGTTGGTGGAACTATGGGAGATGAGTTGATAGCAATGGCGGGGCGGAAGTGACTGTCCACGCCATGTGCAAGTACATAATGTGGAGCTCTTGGGTTTGCTAGTATACTACTAAATAGTTGACCTCCTATATTGTGAAAATCAGGGGGTTGGGCATAACCATAGTGGTCTTGATTCGGCTGACGGTTCCGATAACTTGGTTGGTTTTCATAGTGTTCAAAATTATGTTGAATTGGACCATCCATATCATCCTGATCTTCTGTCACACCCTCAAAATCTGCGAGCGGGGTTTTACCGCGAGGCGCGTGACATACCAGGATCTCAGTCATTAGTTACCAAGAACTACTCTATATGATTAACAAACAAAACCAGAGTTAACGTTTAAAATACTGCGGAAGCGTTTTTAAAACTAGAAAACTCAAAACAAGTAGTATGTAAAGAGAATGCGCAAAACATACGCGCCCCAAACACAAATGTTTAATAGGAAAATAAACCCAAATGTGTAAACAAACAATGTAGACAACTCAACGATGCTGATGTGCGTGCTCCTAGGCAACTGGCAACCTTAACCTGAGAATAGCATACTAAACAAGTCAACACATGGTTGGTGAGTTCAAGAGTTTGCGTTAAAATATAAACCAATCAACAGTTTCCAGAGCATAAGTAGTGTATTGCAATAGATAGCTAGTCTATTAACATAAAAATATTAATCATAGTGATTTCGCGATCGAAGCTGACTGTGTTACGTTTGTTGCCTCCCGTCACGACTTACCGTGTCGTGACGAATGTGTTAGGACAAAATTGCACCTGTTTGACCTCGAGTCGCACAGGTGGGGCTCGTCAGACCTAGTAGTACTACCCAAGATTTCCCCGCTATTCAATATTAACAATCCGAAAGTGTGAGGACTTTCCATGGTAAACAACACTATATCAATATTATACACACTCATATATAAAAGCGTTTGTGATCAACAGTATCCTATCTCCCCCAAAAGAGATTATGTAAAATGAGTGGGGCAAGAACTCACCTGATGCGCACAAGAATTAACCTAGAGCTTAACTTGAAAGAAAAAGACAACCTTCAAAGGTCACCTAGAACACAAGAGTACATAAGTACGTGTATACAAAATCAACACGAAACCCTAAGTGCTCTACAAACCAAGGAACTCAAGGTTTAAGAAAGACAAGACACATTTGACCCAGTTGACCCGTTTGACCCATTGGTGACATTATAGGTGATAATTCGTTAATACTAACACAACAGTATGTCATACATGATCAACATACAACTTGATTACATATAGCACCTCATTAACCACATGTACTACCTAGATCATCATACAACCAATTGTCATACAAGTCATGCGAATCACAACAGGCCAAAACAGGTAACAAACCAAATCAACATTCATATAACCTAAACAACACATTTAATCACCTTAGAAACCATCCATGAACACACTAGCATGATCCTAATATCCCAAACATGCTCAAATCATCCAATTCAAGGATTTGCACAATTAAAGTTTCCCTTTTGGGAAAGTTCATCCCAAATTCATCAAACTCACACTACATTCATGAATTCATCAATTATATACCAATTCAAGTCCATGACCACATCTAAACATGATCAACAACACTTAATCATCATGATTCATCAACATTCAACACCAAAAGTTACTATTTTTAGCAATGTATGAACTATAACACATCTTCTTGATTTTCAATTGTTCATAACATCAACTTAGCATCTAATCATCATCACAAACACATCCATAACATTCATACATCATCCAATCATCAATTCATGCAAAATAAAGTTACTATTATTAGTAACCTATGAACCATAAATCAAAATCGAAGCTTTCTTGCAAAATCGACGTTAACTAGCATCAATCTAACATAACTAACATAATAACATCAACAAACAACCAAAAATCGACCTTCAATTGCAATATTCGAACAAGGGTTTCGGCCTTAATGTAAATCCCATAAAAACTCGTAAAAATCCAACCTTTATTGCATACTTGACGTTAATTAACATGTAATCTATCTAACAAACACATTAACATCAACAAACAACATGTAATCGACCATCAATTGCAAAATTCGCATGGAACTTTCGGCCAATCATGAACAATCATCAAATCATACAAAAATCTAACCTTTAAACGTGTAATGGCTTGCAATTGATGATTCTAACTTGTTGTGATGCTTGAAATCGATCAAATCCGTGGCTTTGTTGGTGTTCTTGGCCGAAATCGCAAAGGGAGAGGGAGAGGGGATGAAGTCGCGGCCGTAGGTGGTTAGGGTTTGGGATTTTGGTTTTTGATTAAATTTTATTAATGATAATTACCCTTTTAACCCTTATAATTTGTATTTTATAAAGATTAGGCTTTTTGAATAGTTTTTAAATAGTTTTTAACTACTAAACACAATTATTATTAATCACAAATAACAATCATGCATAATTCCCATTTATCACAAAACACACGAAATAAATATGCACGTTTTCACGTTACGCGATAAAATTACAGTTAACATCTAAATCACATAAGCATAACTTAATAATCACATTGTTAACTTAGTTATCATCAATTTAACATTACTGATTACTGTTAAGTCACCAACGTTCAACGACAACTAGTGTGTGCTCCCGACACGTGTATGCAAGACTTAACGGAACAAACGGAGTTTGGTAACGGAAAATTACCGGATGTCACATCTTCAATCTATTCCTCCACATAATTAGTGTGATGACTTCCTTCAACTGAGAAATGGTCCTCATTGCTATGATGACTATCTTCTCCGTTATGCCAAAAACTTGGATTGCGAACCTAGAAATTTAACATCGATTGGAAATTTACGGGAGGAGGTTGGTGTTGTACACCTTGATTCAAAGGGATCGGCCCCTGAGGTTGAGGTTGCATAGGTTGTGGTTGAGGTGGAGGATCATCAGGTTGAGGAAAAACTGGAAATGGGATCTCCCTCAGGTTGGTTGGGTTGTGGCCCTCCTTGGTTATCTGGATTATTCATCCTTCTTGATTGGTTACTTTCAGGTATTCTTTAAAGTCTACTTAGAATCCGATGAGCTGTTGCTAATGATGTACTTTCTTCCGATCTAGTTTAACTACTAATTTGAGAAGTTCTTGAAGTTGATGCTTTATGAAACACACGATTCTTTCTTGAAGTCTTCTCGATTTCCGGATCAAATTGCAATGGTGAGGTCTTTTCTGAAAGTCTTGTATGCATTAACGTAATGGTTACCTGCAAACAAGAAAACATAAAATACCTCGCGTAATACTGAACAAGAAAAACAAATTAAAAAGAAAAACAAAAAAGTAAAATCTTTCTTTGTTTTTTTTATAAATTTTTACAGAAAACAAATAAAAACTATTAAACACTAAGCGCACTAATTCCCCGAAAACGGCGTTATTTTTGATCTAGGTTGTTGAGACTCGATAAAAAAAATTATTATATCGGTCTTAACTATCTTTATCGTGTAAGGGTTAGTAAGGTCGTCTCCATGGGGAATATGTGAAAAGTGTTTAACAAATACGACTCAATTGACTTAAAGACACGAACTTTATAATTAAAGATTAAAACTTTGGATGAAATTAAGAACACATTTTCAAAAAGCTACAAACTTTAAAATGAATTTGATTAAATAATAAGAAATAATCACTTTCGGGTTTCCAATTCTACAAGATCAGCAATTGGTACTTTTGAATTAGGGCTTATAAGAACGTGATTTCAAGATTTTAGCTTTTGATTAAAGTGACAACAAAGGAACAATCTTTTAAGATTCGTTCATTCACAAAGTTACCAATTCACCTATATCACGTTGTCTACTTTTCATAATGAGCTCATGATGCAAGGAAACCAAAAACTAATAACCAAGCAAACAACTTTATTTGTAAGTAAACCTTTTAAATCAATCAAAATATAATGCTTCATTCACTAATCCATTATTCAATACAAAAACCTAATCAAACATACCAATTGTCTCACTTGACAAGAATTATACTCCAGAAAGCAATCAAGAAATAACTAGCCACTCATGATCTTCATCGGATCTTCAATCTTGATTTGATGATGATCAATGATGATTTAGGATGAATGAGAAGGCTAGACATCACCACAAATCAGCTTGGAATCGTCAAGAATTGAGCTTGGAAAGTTGTTCTTTGAATTAGGGTTGGATTGTGTTTAAATAACTTGAAGATCCACAAAATCCAGGTGTTAGTTTAGCCACCAGCATATGATACGCCCAGGGTCGGCGTATCATACGCCTCCCTCAGCTTCCATACGCCCAACTTTCTGTAATTTTTTCCAAATACGCCCACTGATACGCCGCCCATACGCCGATCGATGTATTATACGCCCATACCCGGCGTATCATACACCTGTACACCTAAATTTGTGCCTTTCTTGTAACTTTTGAAGTTTACATCTTTAGTCCTTGTAGTTTTGTGTTTGGCATCATTTACTTCCAATTATGCTTGTTTAGGCTTTGAACACCTATAAACAAAACACAACCAAAGTAATCCAATTTTACAATAACAACGATGTAAAATCACATAATCAGATCAATTAAGCCTTGAATTATTATCATGTGATCACTTACTCCTTACCACGTTAGTATGCACATATTCACATGTTTAATTAAGTTTATAAATACTTTATCGTAAAATAATATTTTCAATCGACCTGTATTGAGGAGAGCTATTCAAAAAAAAACTTTTAGATTTTTATCTTGTTTAGGGCCTGTAAATTATTGAGTTGACATTGCCTCTAGCTACAAGTATACACACAAAAATAAATGGATTTAAAAAGATGCTAGCCACTAATAACGGAATCTAAGACTAAATTCTTGTTTTATTAGGAACAAATCCTTTATTCTACGACCTCAAATCTATGAAATTTTATGTTTATGTGTATACATCTAGAGTGATTCCCAATTCTATGTAATATTTTTGTAAATGTCAAGTGAAACATGCATATATAAATTTTGGTTACTATTTAGTGAATATTTTTGTTTATTTTAATGAAATTTAACAAATTTGGAACTTATTATGAAGTTATAGGTATTTTGTTCTTCACTATTACATCCTAATTCAAATTATTGAGTAAAAAAATTCACTTATTGGTAACAAAAATTCATATGTGTTTCATTTGCCTAATTTAATTTAACAAATTTAAACATTTGTAAAAATATTATGTAGAATTGAAACACATATTAGAAGATGAGTGACTAATATTTATATTAAAACCTTTCACATATAATTATGAGAACCCATTAACTATTTATAATTGGTTGTTTAATTTTTGTTTACAAGAATGAGTGGTCCATATTTAATCTTGGGAAAATGAGTTGTAAAAATTGTTTAAAGGGTAATATACTCATTCTAACACCATTTAATGTGATGATAACAAGTGTTAAATCACATAATTAGTTGTTTTACTCTTTTTATAAATAAAAATTTCACCCATTGTTTTTGTAAACCTTTATAACTTTTTTTTATAACATGTTATTATTGATTTAAAGTATCACTAAACTCGTAGCTTTTTTCTCTTTATTTACATTATAGTCTCGAGAAAAAAGTTTCAAAGTTAAGTTATTACTTTAGTATAAGTAGACCTTAAATTGATGTAGTCACTATGTTTACACTAGCATGATCCTCCTTTCTAGACATGCATTTTCGGCCTAAGTTTTATTAGTACGTGCTACTAGATGTTACATTAGTTGATCGATGTCGAAGTATCAATCAAATAACATGTTAAATTATGTGTTCCTATTCACCTTAGACTAGTTAAGGTAAGTAGGGTTGTCGATCCTCGTGAAATTAGTGGTCGGTGTGTTGTACTTTTGATTTATATGAAAACAAATAACCAAATTATTAACTATTGCCTATTGGCTGTGGATTGGATTTTTGGAATAATTAACAAATTAACTAAGAAAAAAATTTGGAAATAATCAAACTTGGTTAACAAAACGATTACAAAAAAAAGGGTAATCCACTTCGGATCTAAGTTTGGTTTTCAGTAATTGTTTAATTCACTTCATGGAAAATCCTTAATAGAGATTCTGTACATGCGATGATTAAATGATATCGATAATCAAGACTTAATAGGTCTTAATACACAATGCCGATTCAATTAGAAACCAAAACTTGTAATCATATAATTTCCGGAAGATTAAATGATGTTCAAATAAAAGTTTACCAAAATCATTGTTTAAATAACAAAAACACAAGTTAAACTTATGAATGAACTTAACATGTTCTAAAGTTTAATCCCAGCAAAGTTAAACATAAACAAAAACCTAATCACACAAAACCTAATACCCGAAGTAGATCACGAGAAGATTTGCCGCCCATCGTTCTTGAATGATCTTCAAAACCATTGTTGATCTGTATTTTGGATGATTGTATGTTGTTAGAAAGATTTGGAATGGTGAATTTCAGGCCTAGGAACTCCCAAAATTCTTCTCAAATCATCCTAGGTCGAATGGGAGACAAGTGGTGGGTGAAACATAACAAAAAGGCGGTTTTATAGGTGTTCCATAGAGACCATGGCGTAGGCTATGCTGGCCAGCGTAGCCTATGCTAGGATGCATTCTGTTGATTTTTTTCTTGAGCTGGCGTAGCCTACGGTGGCTACAGTAGGCTACGGTGGAAGCCTTTCTACTGCACTTTGAATCTTTGTTTCTTGACCTATCCACTGAATTATTTCACCATGTAAGCTTCCAATTTGCTTGTTTTACCTACAAAATCACTTCCAACATATAGTTAACCTATTCAACTTAATCACATGCATAAAAACGAATAATCATACGTAATATTTAACGTTCAGACACTTAAAACACTATTCTAACACACTCGTATCATTAGTGCAACCCTCATGTCACATTAATGTAACCATTGGTGTAACTATCATGTTAGATTAATGTAACCACTAATGAAACTTGGACAAAATATACAGGTCTAAATCAAGAAGATTACATTGGTATAAACATGGAGATTATAAATGTAAGGCCACACTAGATAACGTAACTACTACTTATACTAGTGTAAAAAATGAATTACGTAAATTTTTTCGAGACTATAACATAATTAAAGAGGAAAATGTAATAAGTTTAATGGTGTGATTTTGACATAATGTAAGAAATTATAAGGGTTTTAAATTGAACGGGGGATCTTTCTAAAAAATAAGGGGATATTGGGTATGACGCGTGCCAGTTTCTTGTTTAATTTGACATTTGTTGGGAGAGTTAATGACTATTTTGCCTTTTTCTTAAAGATGACATATTACAAGATCTTTTGTATTTGGGCATTCATCCACTACTATGATCTATTTAGTGGGTTTTTATAATTTGAATATAAAGTGATTTTTTGATACTAAGTGAACAAAGGATCATATGGATGGAATTATTACGCATGAAGAATTACACTTACGTGTAATTTTCACACAAAGATATAGTTATAATGCAAGAATACTTCAAGCGTTATAATTCTATCTGCGCGTGATTAATTCCACCATTTATGCTATAATTCCATCGATAACAATTCTTTAACATAATTATATTGTACACTTCTCATAAAAATACTTTATTTTATATATATATAAATATATATATATATATATATATATATATATATATATATATATATATATATATATATATATATATATATATGAGGGATCCTAAGAAAACCATAACGTTATCTGAAAACTAGTAAAAATCAATGAAACCGGTCAAATAATTTACAAATTTTTTATAACTGCCCTTTATATTTGTGTATATGTATACATAAATAAGGGTATGGATCAAATGAAAAACTGTAACATAGTTTACATATATATCACATATAGGTTACGTATACGTAACCATTTTTCATTTTACATAGTTTTACGTATACGTAATACTCTTCATTCTCGTATTTATGTTCAACATCTATATAATAAAAACATAAATAACCTTTTAACAATTAAAATAACAAAAAATTTATGAATTATGTTCTTGGTTTCTGTGGTTTTCTTTGGTTTTCATATAAATATTGGTTTTCTCAGGAACCTTTCTTTCTATATATAAATATATATATATATATATATATATATATATATATATACATGGGATGGATCAAATGAAAACCACATTTATAATTGAAAACCATAAAAACCAAGATCAACCAATCATATATTTTTAATACTATTTCCTTATTTAATTCAAAGGGTGTTTTGATAATTGTACATACAATTGAATTTTGGTATTATCAAGAATATTGACTAAGTCCCCCCTTTTTTGCTCATTGCCATTTTGAATTAGTTTTGATCTTATATCTAATCAATATTCACGTAATTTTCAATTAATTATTCATCTGATTTCTAGATTTTACTTTAGAATTTTGGATAACCCTTCAAGTTCATCGAAATTTATAGTTAATTCAAAGATTTAAAGAAAGGAAATACCATAACTGATTTTGATCGGCAATTTCAATATATATATGAAGGTAAGTTCATATGAAAAATCAACGATGATGAATTTTGTGTCTGATTTGTTGTTCGAAGCTTTTATTCGAATGGCTATTTGATTTTGCTAATGATTTTCTTCTTTGATCAGGTTTATTTTTTATTTTCACCAGTTTGATTTCATAGGTTAGAAGGGTTCGAATTAGAAGGGAATAAGAAACGACATCATCGGTTCGCTTATTCTTGTATTCTGGCTGCTGCTACTCCCTTCATTTAATTTGAAGAAAATGAAGATGATTCAAATACGTATACGTAACTTGAATTTGAGTTACGTATAATTAACTAGGTTTATCTTGTTTACTTGATTTTGGGTTTGTAACTGAAGTTACGTATATGTAAGTGGGTCACCGAATGAAAGAACAACAACCACATGCAAAATGGCGAGATACATATACATAATCCATAATATGTACTAAGTAATAATTCAGATAATTGATTACATATATGTATATGTATGCTCCACATATGATAAATTGAAACATATCTAGAGTAGTTCCTTAAGTATAAGTTTCATATATATATATATATATATATATATATATATATATATATATATATATATATATATATATATATATATATATATATATATATATAAATTATAGTTTTTGCTTCTGTTACATATATGTACTAATAATCATAAATAAGACATTTTGTTGTTGTTATATATATATATATATATATATATATATATATATATATATATATATATATATATATATTTATATTTATATATATATTGTAAGGCCCCGTTTCCGGAGGTCTCACAGTTGGTCATTCATAGCCTTATGTAACACCCGAAATTTCATCTGAATAAAAAGAAAAAGAAGAGTATTTTGAAGAAAACTAAAAGAAGAAAAAATTGAGGGGTGCTTTGTGTAAATAGTACCAAAAAGTCAAAAGTGGGTGTATAAAGAGCATGGTCGCCCATGCTCTTTCTGCTGCAGCTTTCCGAAGAAGAAAAGAAAGAAAAGAAAGCTGGTTATTGTGTTTTCTCGGTCGAATTATGAAGAAGAAGAAGATTATTCAAGGTTAGTAGGTTTTTGTGATTAATTGGTTCGGTTTCTTTGAGGTTTCAACCTTAGAAACTGATTTCTATGTGTTCTTGGAGTTTGGGTGTTTGTTTTGGCTTGTTCTAGGTGTTTGAACTCTTGTGCATGCAAGTTGAGAGGAGATTCACTTTTTTGCTGCAATAGGTGAGTTCTAGGACCTCGGTTCTATGTTTTTAAACTTCTTTGAGGCTGAAAATGCATTTAAAATGTTTTACAACCGTTATGTATGATAACTGTGTATGTACGTGTATGAACTTCTATGTTCTATGAGGTTGTAAGCTGGTTCTAAGAGTTTAGCATGATAGATCGATGTTAAGAATGTTTGGGAATGAGGTTTTAGAACTAGTTATAGCATAAGTCTCATTTACAGGTCTGATGGTTCATCTTCATTTACACTGTGATAATTGCCTAAGTGTTTTGTTCACCCGCATTTGCCTTAATTCAGCCTAAGTATCCCTCAGCATTTCATTTTATACATGCGTATTTGCTACAGTGTCCATCAGCATTTCTTTTAGGAGAATAATTACCAAGTGTTCCTCCACATTCACTTTTGTTCATCCGCATTAGCCTTTGTTCATCCGCATTTGCAAGTGTTCATCCGTATTTGCAGTTGTTCATCCGCATTAGTTTTTGTTCATCCGCATTAGTTTTTGTTCATCCGCATTTGCAAGTGTTCATCCGAATTTGCAATTGTTCACCCGCATTGGTTTGTTCATCCGTATTAGTTTAAGACTTAAGAAATTTTTTGGAATTTTGGAAGATCAAAATTAGAGTTTGACCATGGTTGACTTGATGCTTGTATCTAATTATCTTATGCATGTTGTGGCCTGTCCTTATGTGCCTATTATGATATTAGCATGTGACTTTATGTGGATTGCCTATGATCATAAAGTATTATTATTAAACAAGTGGAAGATTAATATTAACGAAAAGTGGAACATAAGGAATGGAAAGACTTGCAAGTAAAAATTTACAGGAGGTGCACGACCATGTGTCGTTAGCTCAACTGTGTACGGTTTAGCTAACCCAAAGGATGTACACAGGGTCAATCTTTAAGATTGAGGGGACCACTGTTGCTGCCCCGGTACTGGTGCCAGCATATATGCACCACGGATGGAGTCTATTTATAGACTTCAAGGCCCAGTACCAGGATTATGCGTATTATATTCGGGGTATAGCACTTTGGTCCATATCGACAGTGAAAGATAATAATAATAAGCAAGAAAGAGAATGGTGATGATGTAATGGATATGATTTGTATGTATGGTGTGTGATCACATCCGAAAGAAAGATAAGATATTTTCTTTAAGAAGTATTTTGTATACAAAACTATCAAGATATTTTTATGATTTTAATATTAGAACTCACTCAGCAATGCTGACTTTTATGCGTTTTCAGTTGGCAGGTAATATTGCTGAGGTTGGCACTCGGGGAGGCTACTCGTCGGGACAAGGCTGACATCCATTCATGAATATAACATTGTTGTTTCGTAATGCAAACTAATGATCTTTTGTAACTATACCAAACATGTATTACTTAGCAACAGCGTTTATAAATAAATGAATGGCTTTTAAATGTTTAAATTCCGCTGCAATGTGATAATGAATTATGAAATGTTTTATGAATAGTGCTGTGAATGTCCAACTGTGAGGTCTCCTGAAACGGGGCCTTACAAGTTGGTATCAGAGCCAAAGTTTAAGAGAAATGGGTAAATATTTTCATAAACCTAAACTTAAACTGAAAATGGGACCAAGTGGAGGAATGTCAGCCCGAGTAGCTATGTGCCATCAGGTAATTCTTTTATAATGTTAACCGGTATTATGTGCATATGCTATTTGATTTATGTGCTTTAGTAGATTTGAATACTGATGTAGTCAGGATAGGAAATGCTTGGGGAACGAAGAGTAAAGTAAGTGGCTAATCACAACTGGCCACTGTAATTAGGGACTTACTATACTTAACATTAACTGAGCTATTACCTTGAATGACCGTGTGAGTGTTTGAATCTTATAGTGTTAGAGGATGGCTGGAGGTAGATCATCTAAGGCTTCTAGAGGTGGTGTATGGGGTGGTCGTGCTGGTAGACCCCGGGCCGCAAGAACAAGACGAGCACCGCAGAGACGGCTACTGCTGGGCCAGATCTGCATCACCCAGAGGGGGTGGATGAGAGTGCTAACTTGAGAACCTCAGTGAAGGAGGCAGTGGTGGAGGAAGTTCACCAAGTCATGCAGACAATCCTACCGTCTGTCGTGACTGAAGTGATCCGAGCTGTGAGGGAGGATGAACGAAAGGAGAAGGAGGAGAGGAGAACGACTGCTGGTAGGAGAGGTGATGTGAGGGATCACGATGAGGAGAAGGAGCTAAATGCTGAGGGGGAGCCTCAAGTGATGATGAAGAGGTGGTGGTGCAGGAAACCGCGAGGGGATGCAGCTACGGGGTATTCCAACGGTGTAAATCCCCTACTTTTGATGGCAACGGTAATGCTGCTACTGCCCACCGATGGATAAAGGAGATGGAGGCAGTATTGAAGATCAGTGAGTGTCGGGAAGACCAAAAAGTGATGTTCGTCACTCACTCGTTTGTCGACTCGGCACTATGTTGGTGGGACAATCATGTCCATGCCGAGGGTGACAGGGCCATCGAGAGAATGAGATGGGGAGAGCTGAAGAAGTTGGTGATTGAGGAATTCTGTCCTCATCGAGAACTCAACAAGATCAAAAGGGAGTTCTTACAGCTGGAGGCGAGAACTATGACCCACCAACAACACACCGCCAAGTTTAACGAAATGGCGAGGTTGGTGCCGGATCAGGTTATGCTAGTATCGAGGAAGATCAATCGGTACGTTCAGGGACTACCGACTGACATCCGCAGACATTTGATCGCTGTCCAACCAAGCACTTTTAGGTCGGCAGTGGATTTGGCGGGAATGTTGTATGATGAAAGGGAAGTAGCGATGGTTGAGGTGAAGAAGACGGGTGGTAATAACAGGAGTTGGAACGGGAAGAGATTCGGGCGTGGTGGTTTCAACCCGAACAGTAAGTGGCCAAGGATGGATGATCATCTAGTGGTTACTGCAAGCTCGGGGTTGAAGCGGTGTGATAAGTGTGGGAAGGAACATAGCGAGGAATGCCGCTTGGGAATGAATGTCTGCTACAAATGTGGAAAGCCCGGTCACATTTCAAAGATGTGTGGAGTCCCACGGTGCTTTAACTGTGGTGAATTCGGTCATATGAACAAGGATTGCAAGAAGCCAAGGGCTGAAAGTTTTGGGTTGAAAAAGAGGCCGGAAGAAGGAGGGCAGAGGGCAAGTGCAAGAGCCTTCACGATGACCCGAGAGGAAGCCCGGGTAGACCCCGACATCGTGTCAGGTGTGTTTCTAGTAAACCAAACTTGTGCCTCCGTATTATTTGATTCTGGTGCTAGTAGGAGTTTCATATCTGCTGCCTTCTGTGCTAAATTGCCTGTTAGTAGTAGGAGCATAGGTGAACCTTTTGATGTAGAAACTGCTATTGGTAAGTCTACCAGAATTTCTGATATGATTGAGGATTGTGGCATAGAGTTAGAAGGCCATAGGTTCTTCGCTAAACTATTTGTGATGCCCCTAGGCGGGTTTGATGTAGTTCTGGGGATGGATTGGTTGGCAGCCTATGAGGCAAATATCGTGTGTCGGAAGAAGATGATTCGGTTAGTTGCAACCAATGGGACTTCAGTGATAGTTTATGGTGATCGTGTCACTACGGTTCCGAAAGTGATTTCGATGGCAGTGGCAGATTAGTGTATGAGGCGCGGATGTTGTGCCTACTTGGCATACGTGAAAGATGTGGACGTGTCGATACCACAATTATCAGAAGTGCCAGTGGTACGTGATTTCCCGGATGTGTTTCCCGAAGATCTACCAGGTGTGCCACCGGACCGTGAGATAGAATTTCAGATCGACCTGATACTCGGTGCCCAACCCGTTGCCAAGGCACCGTATCGGTTAGCTCCGACAGAGATGAAAGAACTGATGGATCAGCTACAGGAACTGATGGGTAAGGGGTTTATTAGATAGAGTATCTCTCCTTGGGGTGCTCCGGTATTATTCGTAAAGAAGAAAGACGGTAGTATGAGAATGTGTATAGACTACCGGGAGTTGAACAAGTTGACAGTGAAGAACAAATACCCCCTACCAAGGATTTATGACCTGTTTGATCAGCTTCAAGGTGCCAGTTGGTTTTCCAGAATAGATCTTCGATCTGGCTACCATCAGCTGAAGGTAAAGGAACAAGATATCCTGAAGACAGCGTTCCACACGCGTTATGGACATTACGAGTTTCTTGTTATGTCATTCGGTTTAACTAACGCGCCAGCTGCCTTTATGGATTTGATGAATCGAGTGTGCCTGCCGATGTTGGATAAATCAGTGATTGTGTTCATTGATGATATCTAGATTTATTCAAAGAGCAAAGAAGAACATGCCGGCCACATACGTGAAGTGTTGGAGACACTTAGAAAGGAGAAGTTGTATGCTAAATTCTCTAAGTGTGCTTTTTGGTTGCGGGAATTTTAGTTTCTGGGTCATGTGGTAAATACCAAAGGAATTATGGTGGACCCGGCAAAGGTTGAGGCGGTAATGCAATGGAAGTATCCAAAGACGCCATCCGAGATTCGCAGTTTCTTGGGTTTGGCGGGTTATTACCAAAGGTTTATCCGAGACTTTTCCAAGATAGCCTCACCTTTGACTAAGTTGACACGTAAGGATGTGAAGTTTGTGTGGGGACGAGAACAGGAGGATGCTTTTAAGGAGTTAAAGGCAAGATTAACTCAAGCTCCTGTTTTGACATTACCTGAAGGGAGTGAAGACTTAGTGGTGTATTCGAATGCCTTCTATTAGGGGCTGGGTTGCGTGTTATTGCAACGTGGGAGAGTAATAGCCTACGTGTCCCGACAGTTGAAAACCCACGAGGTCAATTATCCCACACATGATTTGGAGCTCGCGGCTGTGGTCTTTGCATTAAAGATTTGGCGGCATTACCTGTACGGGGTGAAATGCACAATCTTCACGGACCACAAGAGCCTAAAGTATTTCTTCGAGCAGAAAGATCTCAACATGAGGCAGAGAAGGTGGTTAGAGTTGATCAAAGACTATGATTGTGAGATCCATTACCACCCGGGCAAGGCCAACGTAGTGGCCGATGCCCTTAGCCAGAAGGAGAGACCCGAACCGATTTGGGTAAAGGCGTATCAGTTGGTGATGACCTCAGATCTGATGACGCAAGTTAAAGAGTTTCAAAGTGAGGCGTTAAAAGAAGATCGCTTCAACTCCAAACGAATGAGAGGTCTAGTTGCAGAATTGGGGGAGAATACCCACGGTGTTAAAACCTGGTTTGGGCGAATGTGGATTCCTCGATATGGGAATCTACGTGGGCGAATTATGGACGAAGCTCATAAGACTTGATACTCCATTCATCCTGGTGCTACCAAGATGTATCAAGACATGAAGAAAGACTACCGGTGGCCGGGTATGAAACGTAACGTGGCAGAGTATGTGAGTAAGTGCCTTACTTGCTTACAAGTGAAGGCAGAGAATCAAAAGTCAAACTGGAAGATCCAACCGATGGATATACCCAAGTGGAAGTGGGAGCACATCACTATGGATTTTATCACGAAGCTACCCCGTACTGCAAGGGGGTACGATGCTATTTGGGTGATAGTTGATCGGTTGACCAAGAGTGCCCATTTCCTACCGATCCGCGAGACGTATTCATCTGAGAGATTGGAGGATCTATTCATCAAAGAGATTGTAGCTCGTCATGGTGTGCCGGTGTCTATCGTGTCGGATCATGACACCCGGTTCACGTCAAAGTTCTGGAATAGATTTCATGATGCTATGGGGACGAGGCTAAATATTAGCACGAATTACCATCCTCAAACAGACGGTCAGTAGGAGAGGATGATCCAGACGCTAACAGACGGATATGCTTCGTGCTTGCGTGATCGACTTTGGGGGAAATTGGGATGATCACTTACCGTTAGCAGAGTTCTCGTACAACAACAGTTATCATGCCAGCATTGGTATGCCACCATACGAGATGCTGTACGGTAGGAGGTGTAGAAAGCCCGTGTGTTGGGGAGACATTGGGCAGAAAGAATTAGGAAGCATCGAGGTGATTGAGGCTACGACTGAGAAGCTAGGAAAGATCAAAGCCTTTATGAAGGCGGCGAAGGATAGACAGAAGTCGTATGCCGATAAGAGGAGTAGACCCATCGAGTTCAACATGGGTGATAAAGTTATGTTAAAGGTCTCGCCTTGGAAAGGGATCATTCGGTTCCGGAAGAGGGGCAAGTTGAGTCCAAGATACATAGGGCCTTTCCGAATTATTGCACGAGTAGGAGAGGTGGCCTACCATCTAGAATTGCCCGATCAGTTAAGTGGGATTCACCCGGCATTCCATCTATCTCATCTAAGAAAATGCTTAGCTGACGAAGATATGATTGTACCATTGGATGATATTGAAGTGGATGAACGGCTCAATTATGTGGAGCAACCAGTGGCAATCGTCGATCGAAAGGAGAAGAGATTGAGAAATAAAGTGGTTCCACTTGTGCGGGTACAGTGGAAACACCGAAAAGGATCCGAGACTACGTGGGAGACCAAAGAAGAGATGAGACAGCATTACCCACAGTTATTCGAAGAGTGACAGGTTTCGGGGACGAAACCTCTTTAAGGGGGGTAGACTTGTAACACCTGAAATTTCGTCTGAATAAAAAGAAAAAGAAGAGTATTTTGAAGAAAACTAAAAGAAGGAAAAATTAAGGGGTGCTTTGTGTAAATAGTACCAAAAAGTCAAAAGTGGGTGTATAAAGAGCATGGTCGCCCATGCTCTTTCTGCTGCTGCTTTCCGAAGAAGAAAAGAAAGAAAAGAAAGCTGGTTTTTGTGTTTCCTCGGTCGAATTATGAAGAAGAAGAAGATTATTCAAGGTTAGTAGGTTTTTGTGATTAATTGGTTCGGTTTCTTTGAGGTTTCAACCTTAGAAACTGATTTCTATGTGTTCTTGGTGTTTGGGTGTTTGTTTTGGCTTGTTCTAGGTGTTTGAACTCTTGTGCACGCAAGTTGGGAGGAGATTCACTTGTTTGCTGCAATAGGTGAGTTCTAGGACCCCGGTTCTATGTTTTTAAACTTCTTTGGGGCTGAAAATGCATTTAAAATGTTTTACAACCGTTATGTACGATAACTATGTATGTACGTGTATGAACTTCTATGTTCTATGTGGTTGTAAGTTGGTTCTAAGAGTTTAGCATGATAGATCGATGTTAAGAATGTATGGGAATGAGGTTTTAGAACTGGTTATAGCATAAGTCTCATTTACAAGTCTGATGGTTCATTCGCATTTACACTGTGATAATTGCCTAAGTGTTTTGTTCACCCGCATTTGCCTTAATTCAGCCTAAGTATCCATTAGCATTTCTTTTTATACATGCGCATTTGCTACAGTGTCCATCAGCATTTCTTTTAGGAGAATAATTACCAAGTGTTCCTCCGCATTCACTTTTGTTCATCCGTATTAGCCTTTGTTCATCCGCATTTGCAAGTGTTCATCCGCATTTGCAGTTGTTCATCCGCATTAGTTTTTGTTCATCCGCATTTGCAAGTGTTCATCCGCATTTGCAGTTGTTCACCAGCATTGGTTTGTTCATCCGCATTAGTTTAAGACTTAAGAAATTTTCTGGAATTTTGGAAGATCAAAATTAGAGTTTGACCATGGTTGACTTGATGCTTGTATCTAATTATCTTATGCATGTTGTGGGCTGTCCTTATGTGCCTATTATGATATTAGCATGTGACTTTATGTGGATTGTCTATGATCATAAAGTATTATTATTAATCAAGTGGAAGATTAATATTAACGAAAAATAGAACATAAGGAATGGAAAGACTTGCAAGTAAAAATTTACAGGAGGTGCACGACCATGTTGTCGTTAGCTCAACTGTGTATGGTTTAGCTAACCCAAAGGATGTACACAGGGTCAATCTTTAAGATTGAGGGGACCACTGTTGCTGCCCCGGTACTGGTGCCAGCATATGTGCACCACAGATGGAGTCTATTTATAGACTTCGAGGCCCAGTACCAGGATTATGCGCATTATATGCGGGGTATAGCACTTTGGTCCATATCGACAGTGAAAGATAATAATAATAAGCAAGAAAGAGAATGGTGATGATGTAATGGATATGATTTGTATGTATGGTGTGTGATCACATCCGAAAGAAAGATAAGATATTTTCTTTAAGAAGTATTTTGTATACAAATCTATCAAGATATTTTTATGATTTTAAAACTAGAACTCACTCAGCAAAGCTGACTTTTATGCGTTTTCAGTTGGCAGGTAATATTGCTGAGGTTGGCACTCGGGGAGGCTACTCGTCGGGACAAGGCTGACATCCACTCAGGAATATAACATTGTTGTTTTGTAATGCAAACTAATGATCTTTTGTAACTATACCAAACATGTATTACTTAGCAACAACGTTTATAAATAAATGAATGGCTTTTAAATGTTTAAATTCCGCTGCAATGTGATAATGAATTATAAAATGTTTTATGAATAGTGCTGTGAATGTCCAACTGTGAGGTCTCCGGAAACGGGGCCTTACACCTTATTACATTAAACAACACATATTTCATAAAATATTGCAGCCGAATTAAGTTAATAAAAAAAACCATTCATTCTGTTAATAATTACCATTGTTAAGCAATACATCATTGTATTTAAATTACAAAAGACTCTGCTAATTGCATTACAAAACAACAATATTATTAATGGTGAACGGATGCCAATCTTGCCCTGCCGAGTAGCTCTCCCCGCGTGCCATCCTCAGCAACAATTACCTGCCAACTGAAAATGCATAAAAGTCAGCGTTGCTGAGTGAGTTCTAGTTTTAAAACGTTTAAAATACCTTGTAGGATTTATATATGAAAATATCATTTTCAATAAAATACTTCCTTTACTTTCGCACGTGAGCATTCATCATACATCATCAAGGTATAAACTTCATTATCTTTCATTAACTCACGTATTCGTTCGTTTTGTACATTTTCATTATCTTTTACTATTTCTAGATCCTGTCATAACTTTACCCCCATAGTTGGGCACAAAGCCACCTTATTCTCGGGGTTAAGTGACAAGGACCCCGTTTCGTACGTATGGATCAATCACCAAGACTGATCCCCCAGTGTGTGAACCCTCATGGGTTAGCCAAGATCGCACGCTATAGTACACACAGTTGAGCTAGCAACTCTCAATGAGTTGTGAACCTCCTTCATCATTGCTTGTAAGACTTTTCATTCATTTCTTATGTTCCTCTTCTTTATTAACATTAATCTTTCACTTTCTTTATGATAATACTTTACGCATACGAATATAGACACACCACGTAAAGTCACATTATAAGTAGTATAAAGCATCAACAACAGCCCACAACATGCATCACCACAACAGACATGAACCAGCAAAACATCCCAGAACTTACCTGTTACATTCTACTTCCCAAGCTTCAAAAAAATCCTAAGTCCTTAGACAAATACGGATGAACAGAGACTAATACGGATGAACAATAACTAATGCGGATGAACAATAACTAATGCGGATGAACAATAACTAATGCGGATGAAAGTTTGCAGAGATTATTCCAAGTGTCCAACTAAATGCTGGTAGAACAAATGCGAGTGACTGAAACAAATACACATGAACACTGTAGCAAATGTGCATGAACAAAAGAAATGCGGAAGAACACTTGGGCGCTTGAGCAACTACAAATGTGGATGAACATACAACAAATGCGCATGAGCAAAGTACTTAAGTGTATGTTCAGCTCTTAAATGCGGATGAACTAACCGACCTGCAAATGCACTTATGCAATAATTCAGTCCCTAATCCTCGATCTAACACATCCTTATCATAGATCTAACATGCTTAACATCTAGAGCAGGAATGCAACCACGAAAACACCAACAATTCCTAACCAATCATGCTTATCCATCTGTTCGAAGCTTATACTCAACATCCTAAGCATCAACAGCACATAAACCACCATAAGGCACGAACATAATCACCCATATACATACGGTAAAACATAAAACAGCTGCAAAACCTTTTAAACATGCATTTTCAGCCCCAAGAAGTTTAAAACACATAAAAACCAGGGTCTAGAACTCACCTGTGCAGCCAACAAGTAAAACTCCTCCAAACTCGTGTGCACAAAAGCTCAAACACCTAAAACAAGCAAAAACGAACAACCGAACACATAAAACACATATAAATCGGTCCTAAGGTCGAAAACCCACAAACCGAACCAAAAATACAAAGAACACTCACCACAAGCGAGAATCAGCCTCTTCTTCTTCTTGAAACCGAGAGAAATCGAATTCAGCTTCTTTTCTTCCTTTGCTTTGTCGAACAACAGCAGCAGCAGGAAGATATGGGCGACCATGCCTTTTAAAAAGTGATCTTTTGACTTTTGTACTATTTATACTTAGCACCCCTCAACTATGTTCCCTTTTTGTTTTCTTCATGATACTATTCCTTTCTTTTATTTTGACAAGATTTCGGGTGTTATATATATATATATATATATATATATATATATATATATATATATATATATATATATATATATATATATATATATTGAATAAACTTCTTGTTAGTAATACATGTGGGTTATATTTAAGTATAAATCATGCCTGTAACAAGTGGTGGTTATGTATATGTAATTGGTTATTTAAAAACAGGTGGTGATTATTGGATCATAACACATGTCGATTTTTTCATAAGAAATATAGAATATTGACTATGTGTTTATCTTTTTATAGTGATTTGAAAGTGAGGATGATGAACTTGAAAGGAAGTTGATGATGAACTTGAAGATGATGATAATGATGATGAAGATTATGAAGATGATGATGATAATGATTAAGATGATGATGATTATGATGAACTCGTAGCATTATTGTTACATATACGAATTAATACTGTTACACATACAAAATACTATTTGTTTATTTTAACTTTTCATATGTTTGGTGTCGTATAACTTGTTACTGCGTATAAGAAACAATATTAAATGCCTCTTAATGTTTTCATAGTTTTTAACTTTTTAACCTGATTTTCACTTATAATTTCTAATTTATATAAGTAACAGGAAACGGCTGTATATATGTAACAAGATTTTTCAATGTGATTAAATTCGTAGTATGATTTGAAATTCGTTTTGGTAGTGAAAAGTGAAATGTAAAATGTACATATATGTATGTTAACTTGAGTATAAGAAAATAAAAGACGTAGTAAAACAAGTAAAACTTTTATTACTCTTCATCTTTCTAAGATTCTTCTTGATCTTCTTTTTCGTCACTTTCGTCTTTTATCGACTTCTATTCTAACGAATCATCTAGGATTGGTATAGAGTGTTGCACATGAAATCTTCAAAGTCAAAAACATGAGCATTAGGGGATTGGTATAGAGCGTTATGCATGGAATCTTCAAAGTCAAAACATGAAATTAAATAAAATTGGAACTAAACAAATAAATTTTGGTTTTAATAAACGTAATTGAGTACCTTCGTTTCAACACCAGTTATAAATAATATATCATTTTCAGTTGCAACCTAATTAATCTCGTTGCCAGTAAGAACATGAGTGTTTGTTTTATCGTCAAAATACAGGTATTAATAATGTATGTATAAATGTATTACTAACAAGGAGGCTATTCATATATATAACAACAACAAAAACAAAAAAGTATTTTTATGATTAATTAATTGGTACGCATATGAAACAGAAGCAAAAAAATTACTCCGTATACATACCACAACATTGAGACGTATACATAAACTAATCCTGACATTTTTTTATTTATAATATGGAAACCATACATATACATATACATAATAATAATTTGAACTAATCATTGGTACAATAACCTTTCTAAAACGTATGCGTAAATTATATAATGTTATTTATTGCAATAACTACATACATATAACATTAACAAAAAAAGTCGTGTTACTACCTTCATGTTATTGCTTACACATATGGACCTTACGTGTACGTACCAAGCCATGTTCTGTTCCTAAGAAAGCAAAACCATAGAATAAAATATGCACCATATGTTTACATGTATGTACCAAACCTTGTATGTCCAACTTATAAAATCGATTCGCCCTATTAAACGAACAAAGGCTACATGTATACTTACATATAAAGGCCATACATATATGTACCACATCATCCATTTGATAGCCACTAACTAAAATTAACAATAACCCCAACGTACATGTATGCTAAACTGGAATCATCTTCATCCTTTATTAAATCAACAAAAAATTCATGTTTACCACACTTTATACACAAATATGTAAGCATACATCTTGATTTCAAATTCAAAGCTATCGACACACTCCAATCTGCCGACCTACAACTAGAACAAAATACCAATCGGAACTTCTACTGCTTCGACATCAACCAACAAGTCTGATCGACATTGTGGTTTTAAAATTTCTTTGAAAACCACTTTGTATTCTGTTATTTTTTAAAAAAGAAGATTACGAGAGAGATTTGGGAATTAGGAGAGATCATTACTTATTAAAGAAAGTTACAATTACGAACTTGATTTTCCTATTTCACCCTTCCCCACTGATTTCAAGAATTTACAAAAATGCCATAATAATTTTCTGACCCTTGATCAAATTGATCAATAGTTAAGATTTAGTTTTTTAGTTTTCATTTATAACATTGTTTCTTTTAGATCCTCCCCATATATATATATATATATACATACATACATACATACATAATATATATATATATATATATATATATATATATATACACATACATACATACATACATATATACATATACGGAAACGTTCAAATGCAAACTAAGAGAATCTGAGAAAGCTCTTAAACTAAATCTAAGCCATTGGTTGGTTAAATACACGCTTCTAGTTTTTTTTAATAAAAAAGTATATATTTGTAATTGTGTGGAACCCTTTGTAACATCATCTAGAACCATAGATATTAACTAACCAATGACTTAGATTTAGTTTAAAGATTTCTTATTTTTTTTTGTTTTGCATTTGAACTATATATATATATATATATATATATATATATATATATATATATATATATATATATATATATATATGTATATATATATATATGTATATATATATATGTATATATATGTATATATATGTATATATATGTATATATATGTATATATATGTATATATATGTATGTATATATATGTATATATATGAATGTATATATATGTATATATATGTATGTATATATATGTATATATATATATGTATATATATATATATATATATATGTATATATATATATATGTATATAAATATGTATATATATATATGTATATATATATATATATATGTGTGTGTGTTGTATGTATATATATATATGTGTGTGTGTATGTATGTATGTATATGTATATATACACACACACATATATATACACTAGTGGAAATGCCTGCGCGTTTCGGTATTACGGCTATTGCGCGATTTTTTGGAAATTCGATTTTATTCAGTATCGACTCGGTGCTTTATGACGTAAATTAAAAAATCAATTATAATTATTGAAAAAATTAAATGAAAGAAAACAATTAAGTATATTACAAAAGTATTTAAGACAACTATATTATCGCAATAAGATTAGCGAAAGCATGGGTAGTATTTGTGGTCAAAAATCACTTATTATCAAGTTTTTTGGGGGAGTTTTATTTTGTGAATATAGGTTAGAGTTTTATGATTATCGGAGGCAACTTTCGATGGTGATTTGCATAGACCGGAGAAAGTTAACAGAGAAATTGTCATCACAAATTACCATATTGATTATTATTGAGTTGTTAACAACCGAAATGGAAAGGATAATAGGGATTAGTGCTCAATCGCAATAACTGAACGGCATTGAAAGTAAATGACGGTCTTGTTTTGCCACGTGTATATGCTTTAGCATTTGTATTATAAGCATCATATGTTATACATTATTGTAAGGGCATAAAAAGAATAAAATGGTTAATTTTTTGAAATTTAAGCATGACTTTTTAAATGAGTGTCTTAATCCATATGTAAATTTATCATTTTATCCTTCTTTCAATTTTATTATAAAAGATATAGATAAATATTAAAACTATTAAACTCACAATATGCCCCTAGAAAAATATTAGTATTATAATTATTATAAATATCTATACTTATTAATAAAACAATAACTTTAGTGCCACGTGGCATTCTCTTAAGGCTCTGTTTTTTTTTTAATTCCCGCCTAACTATGCATCTGTTCTCAATGTTCGTCTATATTTATTTAGAGACATTTGGAGAAATTTTGAAAATTTAACCCTAAATTAAAATGCATCTTTTTTTGGAAATGAAATTATAATATCATCTGAAGATTATGAGGCTGATGCAACCAACAAACCAAAACAACCAAGTCTTCCATACATGCACTAAGGAATAAAGATGAACTAGCTTTGGAAGTCTTACACTCTCAAATGTGTCTAAGTGTAAGATCTTCCGAAGCTAACAGTTCAGAAGGAGTTACTTCGGAAGTGTCACACTCAAACAGAAAAATATTCTAAGTGTGAAATCTTTCGAAGCCAAAGACCAGCATCTTCCAAAGCCAAAGATGAAATCTTCCGAAGCTTCAGAGACAAAGTCTTCTGAAGCTGTGAAGATTGATTTCTTCAGAGGACAAAGAAAATATGCTTTCTCTGAATCAACTTTTGATAAAGCTGACACACTTTCTGCTGCCTGCACTGGTGGTTCACCTACTTTACATAAGTTGGTGAAACTTTCATGCTTTATCAAAAAGTAGGAATGGTCTTTCTCTGTAACTTACCTTACTTGTTCCTGTAGACTTTTTGTAGTAGGAAAAGTCAGTGAGCTATGGCATGTCATAGTCACTAGTCAAAAGGCAATCTGCCTTTTGACTATAAATTGATCTTGTTGTCTAGATTAGTCAAATCCCAACTGTCTTTACATGTAAGTGATGGTTGTAGGTTGTAGCATAAAAGTGTCTCAGGTCCTTGTAATTTCTATATGTTTCATAACACTTATAAGAGAACTTCAGATCAATATACGACATCCTTAAAAACTAATCTCGTGTTGATTCTTAGTTCTGTCTCTTTAATTTACTTGTGTTCTTTAGAGCATCTCTTTTAAGTTACCAGTTCCCTATTTGAATTGTTAAGTGATCTAAGATCTCTCATCAGTGTGAAAGTAAGTGTTAAGTACCCTTACCCTGTCCTGCAATTGGTATCAGAGCATTCCAGGCTCTTGATTGTAAGATCTCACCATCTTTAATCCTCTTAGCTTCACACATCACTTAACTCTTCAAATGGCAGCTATCTCTAAGGCTGATATGGAAACTGGAACTATGACAAAGTCCCCACTGATCACTCCTGAGGATTTTGACACTTGGTGCCAAAGAATGGAAGGCTTCATCAAGTCTCAGGATTCCAGGATGTGGGAGTCTGTTGTAGATGGACCTCATGTACCATGCACCTCTTCAGCTGTTGCTGGTGGTGGCATGATACCGAAGGAGAGGGATGACTTTTCTAATGAAGACTGGAAAATGATTGATATTGATCAGAAAGCCATGATAGCCCTCCAAACTGCTCTTCCAAACTCCATCTACAGAGGTTTCAAGAAGTGCAAGACAGCTAAACAGCTATGGGATGCACTGAAACTGATGTACGAGGGGTCCAATGAAGCCAAGGAGAACAAGAAGGACCTCCTGAAGCAGCAGTTTGAAAACTTCACCTTCAAGATCGGTGAAACCTTGACTCAACAGTATTTCAGGTATGTTGAGATTATGGATACTCTGGATGATGTTGGAGTAACTATTGAGAATAGGGATATCGTTAGAAAGTTCATGTCCTCTCTTCCCAGACAATGGACACACTGCTGTGTGGTCATTAAAAGGACTGAAAACCTCAAGAACCTTATTCTCACTGAGTTGTATGGGATACTTAGTGGATACCAGATGGAGATGAAATGCAAAACTCATCTGGTAACTCCAATACTCACCAGAGTTCAGGCCTTCATGTGGGTGAAAGGGATAGTAGAGAACCACAGCGTCATCTTATCTGCTACCCTAAAACTTCACAAAAGGGTCCTTTCATCACCTTCCCAGAGACACCCAGAGAGAGCTACATCCAAGAAAGTCCCTTCCAAGAGACAAGCACCTCTCAAGCCATTGTCTCTACTGATGAAAGTTCAGGCAACTTTCTCTTCACTCTTGAAGACCTGGATTGTATCCATCCAGATGATCTAGAATACATGGAGATAGTCCAACAGATGGATCTTCTCACTCGTAAAGCCCAGAAATTCTACAAGAGGATAGGGAGAAGATTTCCTATCAATGCTGCCAGTGGCATGTTTGGACTGGACAAGAGCAAAGTGAAGTGTTACAACTGTAACCAGATGGGTCACTTTGCCAGAGAATGCAAGGCACCTAAGTCAAACGGTGGCCAAGCATCATCTAGACCAAACTACACTGAGGGAGGGCACCAGAATGAGAAGCCAAGACAGCAAGCTATTATTGCTGTTGAAGAAGGAGGCTTTGACTAGAGCTTTCAGGCTGAAGATGCTTCACCAAACCAGGCACTCATGGTTGACCATGATAAGGCTAAGGTACTAGAACATCTTTGCCTCCTGAATGTATTGCTAAAGTGAATAGATATAGGTCCTACAACATGGAAATAAGATCTGATATTGAGTCCTTGAATATCCTAAAAGCTGATTTTAAAAGAGCTGAAAATGACTATAAATTTAAGATAGAAGATCTAGAGAAAATAGTTTCAACTCTTAAACATGAGCAGACAAATTACAGGACTCAAATTAAAGATCTCATTACCAAGTTGACTGAATGCCAGGCTGAGCTTGTGATCAGCAAAGCCCGGGCTAAAAAATGTGTTCTTGAAGAAAAGACCTTCAAGAACATCATATCCTTATCTCTGCATGCAAAAGTCTATTATCAGAATAAACAGGGACTGGGATATACTGAGATAGCTCCTCCACACACTCAATTATCTGTAAGATCTCCAAGGTGTGGAACTGGTGAAGATGAGCTTCCCCTTATAGACACTAGTGTTGAAGAGGATGAAGAGGAGATGATGAGGGATGACTCTGAAATGAGTGAAGAGAGTCAATCCGAAGAGGGTCACCATGCTCCTGAGGAGAGTAAGAAGGCTGGTATGACAAAGACAAAGAGGAGAATTTGATCAGAAGAGCAAAGAGAAGATCAAAGAAGGCTCAAGAGATCAAGGCTACTTTTGACTCCAAGCAGAAACAAGTGTTTATCTCTGCAGGGTTTAAAGTGGTAAAGGCTGTGGAATCAACTACAAACTCTAGTACCAGGAGTTTTAGCATAGTTCCAACTCATTCCAGCAAAAAGAAGGCTGAATTGTTGTGTACCACTGCTACACAGTCTGAACCATCCTCCTCCAAGAGCAAGTCTCTCCCTAAGAGAATTGCTGCATCATCTGTGAAGAAGAAGCTGGAGAAAGAAAGTGTTCAAGTTCAGTCTTGCTCTCAGAAGAAGACTCCCAGAAGGAAGCAAATGGAATGCATCATGTGTGGTAGTACATCCCATCTGGCTAAAGATTGTATCTACAATCCCAAAAGCACTATCCATATGCTTAAAGAGAAAGCTTCTGGGAAGATGAAGGAAAAGCTAGCTTCGGAGGAAAATCTATTTCCATCGGAAGCTCCAAAATGAAGAAGAAGGCATGTAAAAAATTGCCTTCGGAAGAAAATTTGGTCTCGGAAGAAAGGAATGCTTCCGAAGTACTGAATCTTGCTGCAGTGAAAGCAAGATCTTCTGAAGGTCCAGTCTCCAAATCTTCCGAAGCTGCAAAAGCTTCCGAAGCTTTGAAGGTCAAGCCAAATTTTCCAAAGATGGTGTGGAAGATGAAGGAGGACCGTGTGATTGAATATTCTTCATCAGCAAATGATCCTCAGAGCCTAAACATAGGATCACTTACTGTTTCATTGCCTTCAACTCATTTTAACAAGCCCAAGACCAATGAGGCTTGGGGTTTCCAAATGTAATTAAATCATCTCTTTTGTGCAGGGACAGCCAAAGGCAAACAGAAATATATGGATCATTGATAGTGGTTGCTCCAAGCACATGACAGGCAATGAGTCCATACTTCAAAACTTTGAGAAGTTTGATGGAAGGCTAGTTGCTTTTGAAGGAGATGCAGGAGATTACATCACTGGCAGGGCATGGTCTCAAATGGTAAGCTCAATATTGAGAAGGTAAATTTTGTCAAGGAGCTTGGATACAATCTTTTGAGTGTGTCCCAATTTTGTGACAGAAAACATCACATGCTCTTCACTGAGCATGAGTGTATTGTTCTCAAGCCTGGGGTGGTTATTCCTCAGGAGTACATTCTGCTCAGAGCCCCCAGGAAGGGAAACATGTATAAGATGGATCTGCAAGAAACAACTCCCTCCGGAGAAGTGTCTTGCTTTCTATCTAAAGAAAATAATGATGAGTCTTTCCTCTGGCATAAAAGAATGTGCCATGTAAACTTCAAAAACATGAATAAATTAATTAAAAATGATTTGGTAATTGGAATGCCAAAGAAAGAGTTTACAAGTGATGACCATTGTGTTGCATGCCTGAAAGGGAAGCAGCACAAAGTGTCTCACAAGCCAAAGGAAACCAACTCTATCACTACTCCCCTACACTTGTTACATATGGATCTATTTGGCCCCACCAGTGTAATAAGTCTAGGAAGGACTTCTTATTGTTTAGTGATCACAGATGACTTCACAAGATTCACTTGGGTCTTCTTCCTTAGAACTAAGGATGAGACTCCTGAGATCTTGAAGAACTTCATTCTGAAAATTGAGAATCAATGTGATCACAAGGTCAAAATCATAAGATGTGATCAGGGAACAGAATTTAAAAACCAAATCCTTAATACATTTTGTGATGAAAAGGGTATTTCAAGACAATATAGTGCTCCCAGGACTCCTTAGCAAAATGCTATTGCTGAGAGGAGAAATAGGACACTTATTGAGGCACTAGAACCATGTTTTCTGACTCTAAACTGCCTATCAACTTCTGAGCCGAGGCTGTTAACATAGCCTGCTATGTACAGAATAGAGTTTTAGTAGTTAAGACTCATGATAAGACACCTTATAAACTATGGCATAAAAGGAGACCATTCATTGGTTTTCTTAGAACATTTGGATGTCCTTGCACCATCTTGAATACCAAAGATCAAATAGCCAAGTTTGCTGAGAAATCAGATGATGGACACTTTATTGGATACTCTTCTCAAGCTAAGGCTTATAGAGTATACAATCTCAGAACTAAGATCATTGAGGAGTCAGCCAATGTGACTTTCAATGAACACACACCCTGTGTGAAAGGTTCTGGTCCAGATTGGTTGTTTGATCTTGATTTAGTTACCAACTGTTTTAACAAGTCTTGTGAGAATGTTTCAGGAACTACAGATAACAGATCAGCAAAAGATCCTGATCCAAGATTTGAGCTGAGAAGACCAACCAAGAAGACTACTTCAGCTCCAATGGTAACTAACCCAGCAATTGAAGCTCCTATCAGCACAAGCATTACAAATACTGCTGATTCATCTGAGGTGCCTTCAAATTCCAGCTCAGAGGCTCCAAATCCAGGTGAAGGAATTTCAAATGCAGGAGGAACTACTAGAGGTGGTGACAGTGATCAATAATTTCTTGATGCTGATAACCACTCCATTGAAGACAACATGAATGATGTCACACACTCATTGGATCAAGTTTCTCTTGATAAGTGTGCTGATGTGGTGGGAGACACCTCATTGCCGGATCAGAATTTCTCAAATTTAGATCTGTCTAACCAACTTGCTGTGATCCCTTAACTTCGGATCCACAAGTCACATCCCACCACAAACATCAATGGAAATGTTGACTCAGGCGTAAGAACAAGAGGACAAACTCATGACAGCCATGTTTATCTACATTCTTGTTTCTTATCCCAGATAGAGCCGAAGAAGGTTGATGAGGCTTTGAAGGATGGAAGCTGGATTGAAGCTATGCAAGATGAGCTGCTTCAAATCAGAAGACAGAAGGTGTGGAACTTATGCCCTCTTCCTCAAGGGAAAAGTTTCATAGGAACCAAATGGGTATACAGGAACAAGAAGGATGATAGAGGGATTATCATCAAGAACAAGGCTAGACTGGGTGTCCAAGGATACACTCAAGAAGAATGGACTGATTACACTGATGTCTTTGCTCCAGTTGCAAGACTTAAAGCTGTAAGAATATTTCTGGCCTATGCTACATCCAAGGATTTAAGGTCTACTATCTTGATGTGAAATGTGCTTTTCTCTATGGGGTGATTGATGAAGAAGTTTATATCAAACAACCACCTGGCTTTGCAGACCCAGATCATCCTGATTATGTCTGCAAGCTTGATAAAGCTCTATATGGACTGCATCAAGCTCCAAAATAGTGGTATGAGACACTATCAACATACCTCTGTCAACATGGATACAAAAGAGGTACAATTGATGGGACTCTCTTTATCAAAGAAACAGGAAATGACACACTGCTAGTTCAAATATATATATATGATATCATCTTTGGTTCAACTAATCCAAAGCTCTGTAAAGACTTTAAGATGCTGATGAAGAATAGATTTGAAATGAGTGCCATGGGGGAACTCAGTTTCTTTCTAGGAATTCAAGTGAAGCAGGTTGAAGAAGGCATCTTTATTAGTCAGTCAAAGTATGTACAGGACATACTTACAAGATTCAAGATGACTGACTGTAAGGTTGCATAGACACCCATAGCCAGAAACCACTCCCTTGGTCCTGATCTTGAGGGGGAGTATGTTGATAAATATCTCTACAGGGCTATGATTGGGTCACTTATATACCTTACTGCTAGCAGGCCTGATATCATGTTTGCCACATGTATATATGCAAAATATCAAGCTAACCCTAAGATGTCACACCTAATCACTGTCAAAAAGATTCTCAGATACCTCAAAGGTGCTCCAAATCTAGGCCTTTGGTATCCAAACAATTCAGACTTTAATCTATATGCTTATACAGATAGTGACTATGGTGGCTGCAACATGACTGCAAAGTCTACATCTGAGGGATGTCAATTCCTTGGTGGAAGGATAGTCTCTTGCAGTGCAAAAAGCAATCCTGTGTGTCTACATCAACTACTGAAGCTGAATACATTGATGTTGCAAGCTGTCGTGCTCAAGTGCTTTGGATTCAGAATCAGATGCTAGACTATGGATTCAACTTCAAGGAGACTCCTATCCATACAGACAACAACAGTGCCATCTCTATTACAGAGAATCCTGTGCAGCACTCAAGGACCAAACACATCAATATCAGGTATCATCTGATTAGAGATAATTTTGAAAAGGGATTGATCAAACTAATCAAAGTTAACACAAATGAACAATATGCTGATCTGTTCACAAAGGCATTTGATTAACAGAGATTTAAATATTTTGTATCAGCTACTAGGATTATTAACTCTGAATAGATTTTCTTTAATAACTTAATCAACTTTATTTCTTAAAATCATGTGTCCTAAGTTGTCTATTAGATAACTCATAAGCCCTGTTCTTTTTGGAAGAAAATTAACTTTAAACTGATATTCATTAGATTTGTGAAAATTTCTTTTCGGAAGAACTCAAATTGCATTCGGAAGAAATTTATGTCTTTCAATCGTTTAACAGCTTATCTAAGATTTACCTTCGGAAGAAATTCTTGGGTATCTTCCGAAGCTTAAATTTTTATATAAGCGCTTAAATGCATTCAAAGAACAAATATCTTCCGAAAGCAACTAAGTCTCGGAAGACTTATTCACTTCTTCCGAAACCAAATTTTCAAAATTCTTTGAAATATCTTTCGAAGCTAAAACTGCCTTCGAAAGCTTTGCTACAAAGCTTCCGAAGCCAAAATTGCCTTCGAAAGTTCTATAGCTTTCAAGAAAACTAACTTTTTGGGCACACTTTTTCAGAAGTAGGACCCACTTGAGGATTTCAAAGTTTATCTTTTTGTCATAACTTTGTCTCAAATCCACAGCATATATCTTCCAAACGGTTCTATTTCGTCTCTCTACTCTCACTGATCCTTACCCTAAATTTACCCCTAAATTTCATCTTCTTCTTTCTTTTTTCACTATAAAGCTCCCTTAAATGGCCAATCTTGATCATTGCAACGATCCTAATTTTTCCATGCACCTACACAGGCAACACAATCAAGTTGCCCTGTTACATTCTGAGAAGGATCCAAGCTTCTTAGATGTGTGTAGGTACCTTTCTTCGTCTCACTACTTCATCTCCCTTACAATCGATCCTCCTCTCTATGAGGATTAGTTGCTTGAGTTCTGGAGGACCTGTCAAGAGGTCACCATGGACGGGGAGAAGGCACTGTCTGCTACAGTGCAGGGAAGGATGGTTTTCATCACTCCGGCCATCATAAACACCCATTTGCAGCTGGATCATGAAGCAGGTGAGTTGTCCTTTCCAAAATCTGCTGTCAACCATTCGTTTCAGCAGATGGGCTATGAAGGTGACTTCTCAGTCAAAACCTTCAGGAAGGGGAAGGTCTCATCTCAATAGAAATACCTCATCCATGTCGTCATTCACAGCCTTTCTAACAAGCATGGAGGATGGGATCAAGTTCTAGAAGACCTCTCCTTTATAGTCCATGGGATGGTACAAGGGGTCAAATTCAGGTACTCTTAGTTTGTATATACTAATTTACTTGCGAACTTGGAATCCTTAGAGTATTACATGTTCCCTAGGTATGTTCAACACATTCTCAACTGTGAGTTGGGACCACAGTTGAGGGGAACAGGTAATATTCTTAAAATAGGACTGATGAGGCCCGGCATCTTCAAAATCTTGAAGAAGCCAACTGTCGGCTTCTCTGGGGTAGAAACAGCCCTTGTCCTAAAAATGTTTGGGCTCATTGCTCAGGGTTAAAACCTAGGAGCACCGGCTAGTGTTGGACCAACACCCTCTACCTCTCACCCACCTCAAACACAGCCTACGATCACCATCACCTACAAAAGAAAATCCCAACGAACCCCTGCACTTACTACTAAGTATGTGCAGGGCCCCATATCAGAACCCGTATAGGAGGAAGTGGAATCTCGAGCTCCCACTTCCCCTGAGGAGCATACCACTCCCATCTTTCAACAACTCAAAGTTGAGGTTCCTCTTGCTCGGCCTGATGAGCTCACAACCCTACAAACAGCCTTAAGCCATCACTCTGAGTCTTAATACTCTAGTGATTAACCTTCTGGGGAAAGCTACCACCCCCAACCTCTTGATCTAAACCGCCCCTTTCCCAGCCTTGACTTCTATTCTGATGAAGATTTGGGCTTCAGTGAGTACCATGAGTGTTTCCTCTCTTCCCAGACTCAAGGAGAAATGAGTACTCCTGCTTCCCCCATCTCTAGCCCACATCAGCAAACCCCTATTGAGGTGGATCATCCTGAACTTATTTAGGAAATCCATATGGCAGAGGCTATCACTTTTGCAAGTGATAACATCACTAGGACCTCTACCATGGCAACCTAGCCTCTTAACACTTCTTTGGAAATTGTCATTGGGCAGGGGAAACCCAGCAGCCAAGAAACCCATGCTGGTGGTGAGGAAGAAGACTTAGGTCCAATTATCTCATCCCCCAATGATTCTTCATCTGAAGATGAGGGGAGTCTGCAACAAAAGGGGCACAAACTATCACATCTTTGCACCTATTTTATTTCAAAGATAGCTCACCTGGAATCTCAGGTGACTATCTTATTGAAGAGGGTCAATGACTAGCAACTTGAGATCACCGATCTTAAGGGAAAGTTAGCTGAAAGACCCATGAGGACAACTCATCCATGTCCACAAGAACCTGTGGATGTCATGGATCAATCTCCCAGCTCCCCTATGCAGGAGGGTGATGCTACCAAAAAGGGGGAGAAAATTCTGACAATCACAGAACCTGGGAGTTCTTCCGAGACTATGGACATAGAGAAATCACCATCCTCTCTTGCAGATGTTCATACTTAGTAACCTCCTCTAGACAGTGATCTACATTTGCTCAATCAATAACTGTTTGAGGAGGGAATACCAAGAACAATGTCTGCCCCTTCTGAGAACCCAATCTGGGGTTGGGGGTATGACAAAAATAGGAAAGCTCTTGTGATCCCTAAAGCTCAGAGTCAACTAAAAGTTCTCAACATTTCACACCTGAGTTACTATGAGAGCGTCAACTTGGTAGATCTTCCACTCGTCAACCCAAGCGATAACAGACAAGCAGCAAGATTGGCAGAAAGAATCCAAGACAGTGTGCTAAAGGAGTTTAAATTGAGATCAAAATTATATAGATAGAGGCTAGCAGGTGAAATCTTTGGTCAACTGGATGTTGAGGTAGACCCGGAGATTAGCTTCAAAGGGAAAACCTTGACTGAAGGCCCAGAGGTTGAACCTGTGAACCTTGAGATAGGATCTCCATCTCCACCCATTACCCTCAGTGAAACACCAGCTGGTGATGGTGTTTCACAACCTCTCTCTAGCCAGAGCTTGACAGCTGAACCAAGCAATAAAGGACAAAGCTCTCTCCAGCCTGAGTCACCAAAGCCTGTGGTTGACAAAGGCAAAAGGAAAATGACTCCTAAGGAGATTAAGGAGGAGAAGAGAGAGAGGAAGAGGAAGCTGAGGGGAGAGAGATCAAGTGGTTATGGAAGCTGCAATCAGGGCTGCCCCCAGGCTAAACACTCAGGAAGATGAGTTCAGGGCAGCCAGGCTAAATTACTTAGGAACCAGAAACTACGCATTGATGAACTCATCTCTCTCCCCTTAGATGAGCTGAATGAATTGGCTGACATAGAGCTGTCAAAAGAGAGGGGGGAAGCAGAGGATGCAGCACTGCTCCTCAAGCACAAAGAAGAAATAAGGCTGAAACGACTCTATAAGAACATTCTTGTCCTCTCCCCAGTTCAAGAAAGTCCTGTGCCAGAGACTGTGGCCATTGAACAATCTCAGGTAGCAACTGAAGAAGAAAGACTAAAGATGATTAGCTACCTAAATACCACAGGTCTCTATCAGGCAGATGCACTTCTTCCCTTACCATCTGAGTATATATTGTTTGAATACAATAAGCAGATGGAAGAAAAAGCTAAAAGAGAAAAACAAGCTGAAAGGAAAAGATTAAGTGAAGAAGCTGCAAATTCAAGGGCCATCATCCTCAAAAGCTAAAAGAAGTCTGCTAACATACAAAGGATGATGAGCTTCTTGAAGCTGTATGGGTTCTCTGGAAGGAGGCTTGGTCCTATGTCTCTATCCATAATGGATGAGCACATTAGGGTGATCAAGCAGAAGATAAAAAGGGGAGAGCTGGTGGACTTGCATTCTCCACCAAGTCCAGCTCAACCTGAAGTTGAGGTGCAGGTTGAACCCACTGAGACAACACAACCTGAACCTGGAGCTGCATCTCAGCTAACTTCATCTTCTGATCTACAGCAAGGTCCTCCTATCTCTTCTTCTGAACCTGTGAGAGAGGAGATCCCAACTGAGGGGGACTTAACTGAATAACCTGGTACTCAAGACCAATCCCCTCAGCTAAAATCATCAAGGAGAAGAAAAAGGATGGCCAGAAGATTATTCTTAAAGAAGAAAAGAAGAAAGGCATCCACCTCCCAACCTCAGGATGAGTCAGAGCATCCTGAGGGAGTGCATGAAGAGGTATCTTAACAAACTCCAATCATAGTAGAGCCTCTTACTGTTGGAAGACAAATTATGTCATGGTCTTATGATAAAGATCAAGACAGATGGTATGTTATAAAAGATCAGGAAGGCAGGCATGTCTATTCCTCAGTAGACATACTTAATCTTCCTCTGCATGATCTCTTTGACATGAGAAGGTTCTATGTTAGTCTGAAGGATCCAGACCTAATGATAAAGAAAAGTATGCTGAGGATCCTGATGTGGACTATTAAAATCTAAAGAACTTCTCTGTTTTGATAGCATCAGCCTAGGGGGAGTTTGTAAGATCATCTGAAGATTATGAGGCTGATGCAACCTACAAGCCAGAACAACCAAGTCTTCCATGCATGCACTAAGGAACAAAGATGAACTAGCTTTGGAAGTCTTACACTCTCAAATGTGTCTAAGTGTAAGATCTTCCGAAGCTAACAGTTCAGAAGGACTTACTTCGGAAGTTTCACACTCAAACAGAAAAATATTCTAAGTGTGAAATCTTCCGAAGCCAAAGATGAAATCTTCCGAAGCTTCAGAGACAAAGTCTTCCAAAGCTGTGAAGATTGATTTCTTCAGAGGACAGAAAAAATATGCTTTCTCTAAATCAACTTTTGATAAAGCTGACACACTTTCCACTGCATGCTCTGGTAGTTCACCTACTTTACACAAGTTGGTGAAACTTCCATGCTTTATCAAAAAGTAGGAATGGTCTTTATTTGTAACTTACCTTACTTGTTCCTGTAGACTTTTTGTAGTAGGAAAAGTCAGTGAGCTGTGGCATGTCATAGTCACTAGTCAAAAAGGCAATCTACCTTTTGACTGTAGATTGATCTTGTTGTCTAGATTAGTCAAATCCTAACTGTCTTTACATGTAAGTGACGGTTGTAGGTTGTAGTATAAAAGTGTCTCAAGTCCCTATAATTTCTATATGCTTCATAACACTTATAAGAGAAATTGAGATCAATATACAACATCCTTAAAAACTAATCTCGTGTTGATTCTTAGTTCTATCTCTTTGATTTACTTGTGTTCTTTGGAGCATCTGTTTTAAGTTACCAGTTCCCTATTTGAATTGTTAAGTGATCTAAGATCTCTGGTCAGTATGAAACTAAGTGTTAAGTACCCTTACCCGGTCCTGCAGAAATCAAACCTGATGATTCTTTTTTCTTCAAATAATCCATCTACAAAAATTGCAGTACACTTTCAAATCCATAAAATGCTCGGTTTATATTTGAATCGTGACAAAAATTACGGGATTTCTTCATCGATTCCTCTTCAATTCAAAGAAATTCATGGGTATCTTTCTTTGGAAATGAAATCATAACCGATTTTGTAACACACAAATTGAATAAATAAAATATCAAATAGGTTGTATAAAAATTTAGAAAATATAAAACAATATTTTCATATAAAATATGATTAAATTAAATATGTAAATATTTCAAGTAAAACAACAATAATATCTTTTTAAACTTTCGTTGATAAAGTTGTTTTTTTAACTGTTTCTTGAAAAATAATTTCATTTTGTTTAAAAATCATCCTTCAAATCTTTAAAAAATGGTATCTGTTTGGAACACTCGCAATTTGTCTTTATAAACTTTGATGATAACGTCTTCGACAGACTTCATCAACGTTATCATTTTGACTTCGGTTTCTTCAAGTTTTCTTCAAGAAAACGTATTTATTGTTTGTTATATTTGAGCTTTCATCCTCTGTGATTGTGTTTTTGGATTGATATTATTTTTTATTCATATTTTTGATTTGAAGGTGAGCCGCTTCGACAATCAATCTTTGAAGATGTATTACATGCTTCTGATTTTTAAACTTCTTTATTTCTTTTTATGTATACTGTCATATTATTATTATGTCTGATTGGAATTCTTTTGATATGTGTAAATTGTTTTGATGCATCTGTAGTTGGGCAAATGATGATGAATTTGTTTTGAAACTCTATCTTAGCTTTCTAGATAATCTATTCAACACGTTTTGAAACTCTATATCTTGAAATGATTATAAGATGTTGTTTTGTTCATCACTTAATCTTTGATTATGTGATATTAAGCTTTAAAAAGAATTGAATAGTATTATTTGTTTACTTTGCTTAGGATTAAAATGTTATCTCATATGTTTCCTAACATTTACTTTAAATTATTATGTTTTTTTGTTGTGTTTGTATCGTTTTATCTTACTATGATGTAACATTTAGTTTAAATTATTGTGGTTTTTTGTTGTGTTTGTATCATTTTACCTTATCATGAACATCAATGAAGCACATTCTTTGACTTTCCACTTAGTCATACACAATAGGGTGTTTTAGATGCTTACTTTATCTGAGTTGTATTGTAATTGTTTAGTTATGTGCAAGTGTCAAGTTATCGTTCCTTTAGCTATATATTACTTAAGATGGTTCAATCATATGAGCAAACTATTATTTTAGATGCTTACTTTATCTGAGTTGTATTGTAATTGTTTAATGATATACAAATTTCATTGTTACTTTATCTGTTGTTTGATATTTTATCCGCAAGTTGAGAAAATCATAACATATATACCTGCAAGTTTAAACTTATTATGTACCTTCAAAGATTATTTGATGCATACTACAACCTGCAACCTGTTTATGTACCAGCAAGCATTGTATATCAATTCAAATCTTTAATTACTTTGTTGTTTAATTAAATCGATACATTGTTGTTTATAATAATTTTGTATCTAAATCCATATGCTAATAATATTTTTATTATTTTAATTAATTCATCTGTTGACCATACACCTACGGGTTGACTATATGCTGGTCAATTTTAATTATGCATGAAATTAGTTTATATATATATAATATTATGTACAACTATCTATACAATTCACACAACCTTTTAATCAGGTATGTATGAAATGTTATGCAGATTAACTAAAGAGTCAAATTTTATACTCTTTTTAACTTATTGTTTGTATCTGTATACTATGATGTAATATTTAGTTTAAATTATTATGGTTTTTTATTGTGTTTGTATCATTTTACCTTACTATGAACATCAATGAAGCATCTTCTTTGACTTTCCACTTACTCATATACAACAGGTTATTTTAGATGCTTATTTTATCTGAGTAGTATTGTAATTGTTTAGTATGCGCTACTTTCGCTATATATTACCTTAGATGGTTTAATTATATGAGCAAACTGGTGTTTTAGATGCTTACTTTATCTGAGTTGTATTAAAATTGTTTAATGATATATAACTTTCATTGCTACTTTGTCTGTTGTTTGATATTCTACCTGCAAGTTGAATATAACCTATATACCTATATGTTTAAACTTATTATGTACCTACTAAGATTGTTTGATGCATACTGTAACTTGCAACCTATTTATATACCAGCAAGCATTGTATCAATTTAGATCCTTAGTTACTTTGTTTTTTAATTGAATTAATATATCTAAATCCATCTGCTAATAATATTTTCATAAAAGTCTATATACAAAGTATTATCAACAACATTATAACTTATGAACCTTTTTAAATAACAACAATATTTTTGGATTGAACCCGTGTGTTACACTGGTCTTTAGCCTAGTGAAGATATATACAAGTTATAACTTAAAGATTTAAATAACATAATATTTAATTTAAATAGTATTTAGTTATAAATATACAATTAATAAATATAAATTTAAATATCAATTTATAGTATCATAAATAAAATAAAATTTAATAAAGTGAATTAAATAATATCGTATTATTAAATAATATATTAAAATGGTTATTAAATACATGAAAGAGACAAAAGCAAGAATATATAAAATTTAATAAATAAATTTATCATATTATCCCTAAAATGTCTTTAAATATTAATCAATTCTATATTCTATCTATCTTAAATGTCTTGCACTCCTTTGTACATATTATTTTAAAACTTGTATGCTTGACAAAATTAAATCTCTATCCAAAGATATGTATTATATAATAGTATAAATATAAATATTTAAATAAAATAATACTTAATTTAAATAGTATTTAGTTATAAAAATATGATTAGTAACTATAAATTTAAATGTCAATTTATATTATTATAAATAAAGTTTAATGAAGTGAATTAAATAATATCACATTATTAAATAATGTATTAATAATGTGTATTAAATAATACAATAATTGGAAGCAATTGAAGTATAGATTATACATACAAACATATATATATATAAGCAATTGAAGCAGGATCCCATACAAAGCACGCAGTTTGTAAAAAGCATATGAAGCAATCATGTTGACATATGACATCTCATTAAATTAACAAACATGGGAAAATTAGTAATTTTGAGTTATGTTTGAACTAATCGATCCCTATGATTATGGTAACCTATTTGTAGGTTTTTTAATAATTTGTTTAATTTTTCCCATCATAAGCGGATCAATTAATTCTTTTCAAGCCATATCAATTTGTTTTTTAATGACCTATCTTCAATTGCCATGGCTTCATCGAGCACCAACACAAAAGTCGCAGGCAATGGTACGTATTATTTAGAGTTGATTATGTTTTATGTTTATTCTGATAATTGTTGTCGGATTTAATGAATGCTCTATGTTGTTTACAGAAGATGAGGCAAATATAGAAGATCATGTGCATGGTAAGATTTTTATTTATATCAAAGTGTTGTTAATTGTTCATAATTGTTGGCAGATTTAATGAATGTCCTACATTGATTAGAGAAATGCTGTAAATAAAGAATATCAAGTGCATGGTAAGATTTTTATTTATATTTGTTGGGTTTTAATCTTGATGGGTCAAAGTCACGGGTCAAGTAGAAAAGTATTTAATAAACTAACAAATCACATGTTTGTTTTCCGGTTTATTAGAATTAAAGTTGGTGTCAAATTTCAGGGGCGGCCCAATAGCTTAAAAAAATAAGCTAGGGCTTTAGGCCCACCCATTTAATAGGCCACCAAAAAATAAATTTTATTGTATAGCCCATCCTCAATCTAAGCCCATTCTCAATCTAAGCCCAAAATAAACTAAATAAAAAAAAGAATGAATGAAAGAAAGAAAGAAACCTCGGTCGACAGGTCATAGATCTTCAACACAGGCTATTGGTCAATTCCTGATTGGGGGTTTGGGGCGGGGGGAGATGAAACGAAGCGACGAACAAAGTCAGAAGGTTAAGATGAACAACCGCGAACCTTCGATTTCATCATTCGCCTATGATTTTGCTTGCCCAAGGCTAACCCAACCACATAGAACTTCGATTTCTTCACTGGAGTAACGAATAATAACCCCCCATAACCTTTGTTTGCTTCTCTAATTTCATCCGGTGGAATCACAATTTGCTTCTTTGATTTCGTTGAATTAAGAAGCCTTTAAACTTCGATTTCATCCGGACATCTAGTGGAGTAACGCACTCACGATTAGGTACTAGGCTAAGCGGGTTCATGTATTGCTAATTGCTTTTCTTTAATTCTTGGTTCTAGGGACAGGTTGTTAATTACTAATTGTTCTAAATTTGTTTTAGCTTTGTATATGCTTCTATTTATTTGATTTGCAAATTGCTAATTGTTTATTTGTTTTAGCTTTTTACTTGTTATAGTTTATATTAAAATATAAAATCATTGAATCAATTAGGATTTGCTTTGATTAAACTGATTTAGGAATCAACTAGTGCTTGTGCTTCAAAACATGAGAAGTTTTTAAAGATAAAGTTTTAAAAGGCCTCCGATTTGATTTTCACTTTAGGCCTCTAAAAATGTTTAGACGCCCGTCAAATGATAGTTTAGTTTGACCGGGTTCTTAGGAAGATGTGGGCTAAGCTGATGAAGAAATCTTAGTACACGTTGGGTAGAAGGGTTGTTTAGTGGAAACATGACTAAGTAGGTAGTTTTTTTATTATATTTTGTTGTTATTACCATGTTCCCATGTTTTCTTCTGTAAGGCTATATATAGCCCATTTAATATGAATGAACTACAGCGCTTTTCATCTTTCTTTTTGTCTTTTACAAGTTACTTCCATATACGTACGTGAGAGTTTGTGTGTGTTTAATTGGGCCTGAACCTTCATTTGGTATCAGAGCCACAACGCTCGACAAGAAGAAGAAGGGGGTGATTCCATGTGAATCGCAGCAGAAGTGAAGACCGAGAAAGAAGACCGCGTCGGAGTTTGATTTCCGGCGAAGAAGAAGACCGATCTGCCGTATTAGAGACCGGCGGCTGAGTCAAGAAGACTGTGACTGGCTGGAAGGAGATTCCAGCAACCTGAAGACCCAACCCTGGTGAAAAGGACCGATTTCTTGCCGGAGAAAGTCAAGAAGACCGTGACCGTAGCCGGAGACTGAATTCTGGCGTGTGAACATCGACCGACGAGGTGACCGCAAGGCTTGAAAGAATCCAGACTGAGACCTAGAAGACCGACTCAGGTGACCGAACGAAGAAAGAAGAATGTCAGAGGAAAATCAGAATATTGTTGTCAAAGAGGAAGGTACTAACGTCCCGTTCCAGTGCACGAAGTTGACCGAGACCAATTACACTACTTGGTCTATTATGATTGAGACCGTGTTGAGAGCTTATGGTTATTGGGATGCCATAACCAAAGATGAGCTTGATGAAAAGAAGAACTTTACCACTAAAGGTATAATTTATCAAACCCTTCCCGAGGATGTTCTTTTGCAGGTTGCCAAACATAAAAATATGAAGGAAGTTTGGGAATCCATTCGGGTTCGGTATGTAGGAGTCGAACGAGTGCAGAATGCAAGGTTGCAAACTTTAAGGAACGATTTGGAGATGCTAAAGATGAAAGAAAATGAGTCAATCAATGACTTTACGGGAAAGATTAGTCGTATTGTTGCTAAATTTAAAAGTCTTGGTTCAACTCTTGAAGGTGAGGTTATTGTGAGAAAGTTTCTAACTTCTGTTCCTAAGAAGTATTTGCCAATTGTTGCACCAATTGAACAATTTTTGGATCTTAAGAAAATGACATCTGAAGAGGCGGTTGGTATAGTGAAAGCTTATGAAGAAAGACTTCAAGAAGGGAAAGATGATGAAAATGGTCAACTTTTGATGGCAAAAGTTGAAAGTAGTGGTCGAGGAAGAGGGCGTGGAAGAACGAATGATCGAGGTGGAAGAGGCCGAGGTAGAGAAACGGGTCGAGGCGACAAGAGTGGGATTCGTTGCTATGATTGTGGAACATTTGGGCATTTTAGCTATGAGTGCACAAAATGGAAGGATAAAGACAACGAATCAAATTTGATCCTAGAGGAAGAACCGACATTGCTTTGATGAAAGAACCTATCAAGATTAAGGGGTGAATGTTGGGTTTTAATCTTGATGGGTCAAAGTTACGGGTCGAGTAGAAAAGTATTTAATAAACTAACTAATCACATGTTTGTTTTCTGGTTTATTAGAATTAAAGTTGGTGTCAAATGATAGTTTAGTTTGACCGGGTTCTTAGGAAGATGTGGGCTAAGCTGATGAAGAAATCTTAGTACAAGTTGGGTAGAAGGGTTGTTTAGTGAAAAACATGACTAAGTAGGTAGTTTTTTATTGTATTTTGTTGTTATTACCATGTTCCCACGTTTTCTTCTGTAAGGCTATATATAGCTCATTTAATATGAATGAAGTACAGAGCATTTCATCTTTCTTTTTGTCTTCTACAAGTTACTTTCATATATGTACGTGAGAGTTTATGTGTGTTTAATTGGGCCTGAAGTCCTGAACCTTCAATATTAAAGTGTTATAATTTTTTTAGAAAAAATATATGATATACTAACAGATTTCAATAAGTGATCAACGCACAGATTGAAAGGATTTCATCTAGAAAAGGAAAAAAAGAATTATAGACCTGACGTTGAATGTTCTGTCAAGCCTGAGGTTGGGATGATTTTTAGGTCATTAGATGAGGCATTTAACTTTTATGTTAGATATGCGAAGAAAGCTAGTTTTACTGTTTGTAAGAATACACAATTTATAAAATGTGGTGTTATTATGCTTAAATATTTTATATGCTCTAAAGAAGGCTCATTTTTTTTTTTTTCAAAAGTAGACATCTTATGTCAAGATTCGGGTGGAGAAGGTAAAGAGAAACTTACGAGGAATATCACATCTATTCGAACGGTATGTCAAGCACACGTACGACTTCAAAGGTGTGATAACAACATATATAGGTGAATGACTTTTTGGAAGATCATTATCATCATTTTATTGATGCTCATGATTACCATCTTTTAAGTTCTGCTAGAAAACTGACATATGACCAAGAACAACTTATATATAGTTTGTCTACGTTGAATATCGGACCTGTAAAGGCATTTAACATAATGAGAACACATTGTGGTGGGTTTGAAAAAGTTAGGGTTACACAATGACAGTATAAATATTAAGAGAGATATTAACTTGTTTATCGGTAAGTACGATGCTGAGATGGTTGTACTTCGTTTAATGCGTAACAAGGAGTACTAAAGTGATTTTTCATGCGAGTATTTTACTAATTCGAAGGGAGAAGTCGGTGGGCTGTTTTAGGCTGGTGCGGACATGAAATGCAATTACAATATGTTTGGTGATGTCATGTCATTTGATGCCACATTTTGCTCAAACAAGTGAGTTTTCATTATTCAGGTATGATATGGTATTTGTCTCGTTTACTATTGTCATTCAAAACTGATGATTCTTATAAATGGTTGCTGCGATCATTCAAGGAAGCATTTGGCAAGGAAACCCGTGTGGTGGTAACAGACCGACATCCTTCAATGAAAAAGGCTATTGAAGGGGTTTTCAAAACCAACAAACATAGGGTGTGTATATGGCATATAATGAAGAAAGTAGCTGAGAAGGTTTGAAATCTGTTTTAGATTTTAAATTGTTCTAATGTGCTGAAAACACTATATGTGTTGATAACATCTTTTAGTTTGAAATTCAATGTGGTAAATAACGATATGTGTTGATGTTATTAGAAACTATATATATAATGAACCAAAGTCATCTAGCCTATATAAGCATTTGTCTAATATGTTAATAAGCATAAAATGCATGCTCGATATGTTGTAATGTATGTTAAACTATCTTGGTTTAAGTGTAAAATATAACTTCATATTCCAAACAAGTCTAATCTTTGTTTGCATTTTTATGTTATTTAGGTTGGTAAAAATCTAAAGAAAAACAAAAATTTTAAACATCGTATTTGTGATATAGTATGGAATGACTATATTTAGCCGAATGAATTTGAAAGCAAATGGCTGGAAATCATGTCAGAACAAAATTTAACTTCCAGTGTGTGGTTGAATGACATGTATGCTATCAGACATGACTGGATTGCTACTTACTATTGTCATGAGCATATGTCGGGACAAATGCGAACAACGTCACGACCTGAAAGTGAGAATCATTTTGTTAGTCAAGTATCTAATGCCATTATAAGGTTGGGTGAGTTTCTTAGCAACTTTGTAATCGCGATGGAGTCCTAAAGATTTACACACTGAAAGAATGATCATCATACAAGGGAGACAAATCCAGATTGGGTTTCTGATTATGAATTGGAGAGAGAAGCCAATGAAATATATATAAGGAATATATTTAATGGCATACAAAAAGAGATATATTATGCTGTTAATAAATGCATGTCTTCTAGTGCTAGTGAAGCTTGTGTTTTTGTTAATTTTAAAATTAAAGAGTTTGATCATCATGGATCATGCACGTTTGAGGTATGTGATGATTAACATTTTTGTGTTGCTTATATGATTTAGACTATTGTGTGAATTAGTTAAGTTTGTTGGTCCATGTAATTATAGTTTTAATCAAATTCCATTGGCAGGTTTTTTTTTAGGGAGGTTGATATGATCGTGAATTGTAGTTGCGATAGTTTTAAGCAATATGGGCTGTTATGTCGTCACGTTTTTTATGTGTTGAGAATTTGTCAAGGTATTCCCAAAAAATTATATTCCGAGGAGATGGACAAGATATGTTGTTCCCAATTTATATACGCCTGGTTTGATTAATAATGATGATGCTAATATCAACGTTGAAGGTGTTAGTGGTGTTAGGACACCTTTACTCGGGACATTGGCATCATCATTGTTAATCAAACCAGGCGTATATATATGCTGGGAACAACATCTCTAGTCCGTCTCTTGGAATTATAATTTTTTTGTGAATACCTTGACTTGACAAATTCTCAACACATAAAAAAAGTGATGACATAACAGCCCATATTCCTCAAACCTATTGCAACTACAATTAGCGATCATATGCTCCTCCTTAAAAAGAACCTGTGAATGGAACTTAACTAAAACTATAATTACACGGACCGGCAAACTTAACTAATTCACACAATAGTCTAAATTATATAAGTAACACAACATGTCAACACAAAAATGTTAATCAACACATACCTCAAACATGTAGAATCCCTCTTGATATAACTCTTTAATTTTGAACTTAATAAAATCACCAGCTTCACTAGCACTCACATACATGCTTTTATTAACAACACAATATATCTCATCTAATACGTCATTAAATATTTTCCTTGTAATATTTTATTAGCTTCTCCCTCCAATTCATAATCAGAAACCCAATCACAAATTGTCTCCCTTATATGATGGCCATTCTTTTGGTGTGTATCGAGAAACATTAAATCACTAACACATAGGTTATTATGTTATATATTTAAAAATAGTACAAGTGAAAAGGAATGAAAATAAAAAAACGACTAAAATGGCATTAACATTAGATTTTTTTTGATAAAACATAAAACGTGTCACATTATGAGTGGTGAAAATGGTTTACTAGTTTTCGTAATTTCCAATGGTTTTTATTTGAACTAATAAACCAAACCTCTATCATTAATTAGATTATGATTAGTGGTCCTGATTTATTTGAATAAAACATATACATTATATATTTTAGTGGGACCTTATATATAGAAAAGAAAAAGGGGTAATTTGATTTTTCCCCAATCTATTTTTTTTTGACATGTCAAGTACTTAAAAATGACCACCAACATACCATTTCTACACTAATCTCTCCCTCTTTAAAACGACTAGATCTCCTTGTTCTTTCTCTAAATGTTAGAAGATAAGAGAGTGATCAAGAGAGAATAGTGAGATGTGGAAGCTTCCATCGGTAGCTGGCCACCATTTATGACGGAGACGACTATTTGGTTTTTTTTTTTTTGTTCAAATTAGATCTGGGTATTTTGATTGTTGTTCAATATCAAATCCATAAGAACTTTTCGTTGGTGTTCAAGGTTAGATCTGATTTTTTTATCTGTGATGTTTATTTGGGGAATTATTCAAACATTCTTTCTTAAAATATAAGTTGGTTAGATCTATTTTTTATGTTGGTTAAATCTAATTTTACGTTGGTTAGATCTATTTCATGTTGATGCTTAATTATATATTTTTTTTATGTTAGTTAAATATATTTTTACTGCAATTTTGAAATAAATACATGTAAAGTGAGATTTACACTTATATAGTTGGTGATATTTTCTAGGAACTACTCAAACATTTTTTTTTAAATAGTTATTAACTAAAATTAATAAATTATAAAACGATCTTTTGATATAAGATATGATTGTCGTTACGTACGAATAATAAAATGACGGTATCCTTTTTTAAACTTTTATTTAATTTCTTTAATTTTCAAAAAAATTGGTTTTTAAACAAATAATTACAAAATTAACCGTTTTTAAAAAAGTTTTATTTTTAATAATTTCTTTATTATAACTTTGAATTTTAATTATTTTTGTTTCAATTCATAAGAATTTCATTTTTCGAAAACATAGGTTTTAAAATATATTGTTTTTTTAAAGTTTGATATTTTTTCTTGAAAAAATTTCTTATTTTATAAAAAAAATATTTCTTTAGAATTGAATTTGTAGAAAGATCTCTTTTTTAGTTTAACAAAAAAATATTTTTAATACGGAAAAGAATTAAATAATATCATTAGTAGTTAATATGATATTTGTTAGGAAAAAAAATGAGAAAAAAAAATTTAAAAAGCCTAGAATTATGCCATGTGACATCCAAAAATATTATTTTATTAGTATAGATAGAGTTATTAGTATAGATAGATTATGGTAGATTTATTAATATATATTTTAGAGCTCAAGTGAGTGAATAATAAAGTCTTGTTACTTTTAAAATTTTGACCCAATTAGTTTTATTATTTATTTTTATAATTTTGCCGCAAATAAATGTTTATGGTTTTTTTTTTAAATTTTATATTCATCCTTCATTTTAATACAGTCACGTTATAAACCCGTTTCATTTTCTAATAAATTAGTTTTTATGTAATAAATTCCATTCATTAGCTCTTTCATGAAATGGAACACGTGGTTTTATTTAATTTCTTTTTGTGCATGTTTCAATAATAAGTTTTTGAAAGCGGATTTGTATTCAAAATTGAGTATTTTTTTGTATGTAGGCTATATTTAACCTAAACTGATTATTAGTGAAAAATGTCGTTACCGGTATTAGTATTATTGAAACCAATTTCGGTATCGTTTTTATGGTTTTGACGAGACAATACGATACAAAAAACTCACTCCCGCGTAGTGTGAGTTTAAACTAGAAAACTGTACAAAAGGGATTGTCAGCATGTAAAAGGAAGATTCAGCCCCGGGCGTGAAAGTGTACAGGGTGACTTTGTTTATATGTTATTGGTAACAAATTTATTTTGCATTTTAACGTTTGACAAAGTACCCTATATATGTTAGAAAAGCGGTTTGATGAGACAAGACATTGTAAAATTAGAAAAACCCTATATTAAATTTTGACAAAGATAACATTAAAAATTTAGAAATGAAACGGTTTTTATACTAATAACGAAAAATAAACAAATCTAATACGACCAAAAACATTGTAAATGGCTAAGCATTGCAGCTAATAAATCTTACTATAAATTATAGTACATATTATTAAATAACCAGCAGCTAATAAATTTCATTAGTTAATCATACTAAGCAGCTAATAAATCAAACTCATAATAAAGTATGCAACTAATATTCATGTCACTGCTGATTTCCAAACAATATATAAAACAAATTATACATGAAAACAAATAATTAGAATGTAACCCAATGAGCCGTTGATCGCCGGCTGCTGCCACCTCTTTGGCCAGCAACAACATCCACAGCTTTATAAAAACCATCACTTGGTTTAATATAATCTCCCCTCAAGTTGATAATATTTTAGTTTGGTTAATCGCGCTCTTGATCAAAAAATAGATTAAATGACGAAGTTAACGCTGAAACAACGTGTGAAGATTGCTGATGAGACAAAGATGAACACAGATTCTATAGTTGTCACCAAGCCAAAACGTACTCGCAAAACGGTACCTCGCGATTCACCTCCTCGACGTAGCTCGATCTACCGTGGTGTTACAAGGTATAGTTGTTTTTCTATTGTTTATAGTTACTTGTAATAGCTTTTTATTAACTTGTAATACAATTTTATGTTTATTTTTTAAATTTGGGTTTAGGCATCGATGGACTGGAAGATATGAAGCTCATTTGTGGGATAAAAACTGCTGGAACGAGTCTCAAAACAAGAAAGGCCGGCAAGGTTGTTTTTTCATTTCTTGAGTTTTTTAATTAATATTTTTATTATTTTTCTACGTTGGGTAAAAACTTCAAACTAGAAACTAATGCATTTGTTATTCTTTTTGATCACGATGGTGTTTAATTTGGTTGAACTCTGATGCAATATCAGTTTATCTTGGTAAGTTTACATATATTTAAATCATAATTTGAACTCCATATATGTACTTAATTATTATAGGTGGCATTATTAACGGATTTTATGTGTCATTTTAAATTCATTTAGGTGCTTATGATGATGAAGATGCTGCTGCTCATGCTTACGACTTGGCAGCACTTAAATATTGGGGTCCTGATACCATCTTAAACTTTCCGGTAAATGATACTATAACTATCGTGTTTGTATACATAAATGATTATTTAAATTAACAGAAAATTTGTTTTGATTGTTTATATATTTTAAAATATCCTGTTTATTAATATTGTAAGTTATTTATCTTTTATTTTTTAGTTGATGACATATCATGAGGAACTGAAACAAATGGAAGGTCAGTCAAGAGAGGAATATATTGGATCACTAAGAAGGTTTTCATCAATAAACTTGAACAATATGACGTGATAAATATTTTTGTTAATTTTCATGACGTATTTTTATTTCTGAAAATGTAGAAAAAGCAGTGGATTTTCTCGAGGAGTTTCAAAATATAGGGGAGTAGCAAGGTACTATCATTTAGTTAATTATATACGGGGTGGTTTATTTTGAAAACACATATAATCATGCAAATGATAGAAAGTGTTTCATCTGAACGAAACTTGCAAGCATCTAATGATAGAGGGTAAAAGCGTCCAAAATATTGAGAAACTCACCATGTACAGAAACACCATGACCAAGCAAAAAAAGTCCCGCACAAAAATTGATGCACACATTTGTGATGAACTAAACTTTATATTGTAACTTGGTGTCAAATATATATCACCAAGGAAAATGGAAAATGACATGTTTAAATTTACCTCTATAAGTATAAAATGTCATGTGCAAAAAATAAATAAAACACCAAGTAAAAAAATGCTAAAACCCTAGTTAAAATGATTCTCTAAAAGAAAATATATCAACGTCGATCATGTTTATATTAATTACAGATAAAAAGGTTTTGATTTTATAATATAAATTAGAAAAATAATTTCATATAAAGAAGTTATTAACATATAAAAAATGAAGGGAATTGAACTGTTAAATGTCAAAATTGGCTAACTATTTTTATTGTACACGCCTTTTGTTTCAAAGTCTTCCCTATAACATAACGCACTTATGTTCCTTGATTGTTCAAATCGACGACTTGTAAGTGTTTTTATTTTAACCTCTATCCGTTTTACATAAAAAGAAAATTATGATTTTTGACAGATAACTCCTAACATACACTTGTGTCATTAAAAGTGTAAAATATATTATAGAAATGATCTGAACAACTCCAATAGTGTTTTTTCTTCTATGATCAAAAGAAAAAAAAAAGAAAATAATTGGCTTTTAAACATTATATGTTTATAAAACAAACAGGATGTTTAACAAAGAAACACTAACAAATTCAATTTATTAGTATATATATTTATTTATAATGTTCGTTTATGTTTGTTTATTTATATTTGCTTTTTGAGTATACATTAATTTTCTTAGCCAACACATGACCAAGAAAATATGTTTCTTTTTGTTCTTTAGTTTGAACATTTAAGGTAAATCGAAAGAACACTAACAATTCCTGTTCGTTTTCAATTGATACGTTTATATACCTAATAAGAAATGAAACAAAGAAGTAAATGAATCAAAAAATTTAATTTCATAACTGTTAAGTTAACAACTTATATTAATTTTAATTTATTGTTTCCTACGTTTGACGTTTTGTCAACCATCGATGGCAAACAGGCATCACCACAATGGAAGATGGGAAGCACGAATAGGCCGAGTTTTTGGTAACAAATATCTTTATCTCGGAACATATGGTAAGTACTCAATCTTTTAATTATATATATATTATATACATTTTCTTGATAGAAATATTTTTCTTATGGATGGTTATTTTAATAAACACGAAGTAAAATACTTTTTTAAGACATTCATAAGGTTAGAACATCTAACTAAAACTGATCAATGACTTTATTAGAACGAATAACTTTATAAAATAATTACCAAACTTGTTTTCCATTACATGAATTTTATCCTAAGAAAGGTACTTAGGGTTTATTACATTTGGAAAAGAGCATGATTAACTTTTTAAATAAAACAGAATCATTTTTCTTTTTGAATGACCAAAAAATAGTAAAAGCTTAGTCATCTAGGTATACCTTAATTATATATATATAATTATGCAGCCACACAAGAAGAAGCTGCGGTGGCATATGACATGGCAGCAATAGAGTATCGTGGACTTAACGCGGTCACAAACTTTGACCTCAGTCGTTACATCAAATGGCTTAGGCCCGACAACAATAGCACCATTGACGCACCACCAAACCCTAATATCGATATTATTAATGCTACTTTACCATCAACAAAAAACCATGACAACATAAGATTAAACCATCTCCACACCCACCACGAAAACCAGCCACCGAAGCCACCAACGTCCATGGTGTCACCCACTGTGGCCGCTGGGGCGACTTATTCCTCACGGTCAACTACCGCCACCTCAGCTCTAGGGCTCTTGCTACAATCTTCTAAGTTCAAAGAAATGATGGAGATGAACACCGCGGTTGAACTCACCTCAACATCTTCTGATTCAACTGTTGCACCACCACGAAACAACTTCCCTGAGGAACTTCAGATGCATTTCGAGAATCATGATTTTGGGGGTTACAATGGTGGTGATGATTTTATTTTTGGTGATTTGAGTTTCATGCATAACATGGTACATTCTGACTTTCACAAGTGAACATTGTGTGATATTTGGTCCGATTATACCCAATGACTGCGGACCATCGTATCGCCGAACACCAGCTAGCAACACAGTTCTAGTTGCTACATGGTTAGATTATGGAAACTAATGCAAGTTAAACTAAATAGTATTTTTCATTTGTGCGTATTTGCATGTCAAATCATGGATTTGCATGCGAGCTAATAAGAATGGAACATTTAGTACCCCATATAAGAAAGGAAATTCTTCTGTTTTATGGAGTGGGAAGAAATCCATTTAGGTAATTAATTAATTTTTGTTGGCATTTTTTGTAGATAAAATAAGATGTAATTTATAATTCCTATATATTGATAATAATTTTTGTATTTTATTTATGTACCAGTTTATTATTTTCTCTCATCTTTTTGTACGTACGTGACAGACGAATTATAAGTGCTTCACAGGGGTAGTAAAACTGGATTTCAGAATCATCTAACACAAATTGCATGCTACGAATATGTAGTATATACTGCATAGTTGTATGACTTTATCAATTATTTCGTCATTTTGCTATGTGTTTAATTAGGTGCATACATCTTTGTAGAATGATTACATCACATACTTTATAATTCTACTTTTAAAAATATATCTTTTGTCCATCATCATACTTCAATGTTTAGTCAATTGAAAAAAAATATATTTTTTACACACCTTGTTATCCTTGTTACCGTTATACAATATGCCCTTTAATAGGTTACCTTAGATTCGTTGTGGAACAACGAGTTTATATAAAGAAAATAAAACTAGTGGGGAATGAGATACAATACAATACATAAGAACACAAGAACGAAAGGAATATTTCTTGTTGGGATTTTATGAGAACGTTCTTTAAATTTTTAGCAATGTGAGCTTTAAACTAATATCATTCTAATAACTTCTAAGATGTTCCATCGAAGGATTAATTGCAAATAATGAGCACTGCTACATGTTCACAGCTGCATTACTCGAAATTGGTACCATAGAAATAAACAAAGTATGCCGACTCAAAAAGTTCCTGTATTGTTTGAAGCAGACTTGTCAAAATTGGTACCATGAGTTCAATGCTGCATTTTGTACTTCATTTCAAGCAATCACCTGGTTTGTACAGGTTTGTCATTACATCTATATAGATTACGTGGTTATTATGGGCAACAATTCTAAAAAGGTACAAGAAACTTGATCGATGTCGAAGTATCAATCAAATAAGATGTTAAAATGTGTGTTCCTATTCACCTTAAACTAGTTAGGGTAAGTAGAGTTGTTGATCCTCGTGGAATTAGTGGTCGGTGTATTGTACATTGATTTAGAAAAATAATGATTAATTAAATTAACAAATTACTTAACTATTGTCTCTTGACTGTGAAAATTAGATTTTTGGAATAGTTAACAAATAAACTAAGAAAACAACTTTGAAAGAATCAAACTTGATTAAGAAAACGATTATAAGAGAAAGTAATCCACTTCGGTTCTAGGTTTGGTTTTCAGCAATTGTTTAATTTAACTTCAAGGAAAATCCTTAATAGGGACTCTATAGTGTGATGTTAAGTGATATCGATAATCAGGACTTATACACAATGCCAATTCAATTAAAACCAAAACTTGCAATCATATAATTTCCGGAAGATTAAATGATATTCAAATAAAAGTTTACCAACGTCGTTGTTTAAATAATCAAAACACAAGTTAAACTCTTAAAAGAACTTAACGGGTTCTAAAGTTTAATCCCAACAAAGTTAAACAAAAACAAAAACCTAATCACACAAAACCTAATACCCGAAGTCGATCACGAGAAGATTAGCCGCTCATTGTTCGTGAATGATCTTCAAACCGTTGTTGATTTGCATTCCGGATGATTGAATCTTGTTTTTGAGAGTTGGAATGGTGAAAATTGATCTCAGAACGCCAAAATTCGTCTCTAAACATTCTAGGTCGAATGGGAATCAAGTGGTGGCTGAAACATAATAAAAACACGATTTTATAGGTTTTCAAAAATTGTCCTGGCGTAGCCTACGCCAGCCAGCGTAGCCTACGCTGGGACCCTTTCTGCTGAATTTTTTCTTGAGCTGGCGTAACCTACGGTGGCTACAATAGGCTACGGTGGAAGCCTTTCTGCTGCACTTTAAAACTTCGTTTCTTGACCCCTCCAATGACTTGTTTTATCATGTAAGCTTCAATTCCTTGTTTTTCCTACAAAATCACTTCAACTCATAGTCAACCTATTCAACTCAATCACATGCATATAAACGAATAATCATATGTAATATTTGACGTTTAAACACTTAAAATCTCATTCCAACGCACACACATCACATCCCCACACTTAAGCTTTGCTTGCCCTCTAGCAAATCTAATTCAAAACATTTAACAACATTATAAACCAAAATCCCTTGCACGCATTAGCGATAGTCCAAAGTCATGCCCATTCCAGAATTGCAATAATCATATTTGGCTAGCAAGTAAAGGATGTTACATTTAATTCAAAATAGAATCCGACTAATTAAACCTAACAAGCTTCCGGCTTTTATTTCATGCAACACACCCCTCACCATTTGTCACTCCTCTCGGTTTATTTTTGGATTGGTGAAAATTGCACCAATATATCACTCAAAAGGTCCACATATAAACTTTGTTATCATATGCTTGGGTGACAATCAAATTTTCACGGTAATAATTGACAATGCACACATCAAAAGGACTTACGGGTTTTGGGCTTAGGTTAAGGTAGGAATGATTGGCTGTGAGTGTGGCTAAAATATAAATTAAGGTAATACCAACTATTGACATCTTTATTGACATAACTATTATTCAAACAAAGCAACCGCATGGGTGCATATTTAACCCATAACCAACAATTTGCATATTTCTTTTCTTTCTCTCTTTTTTTTCTAGTTTTTTTATTTTTATTTTTTTTTGCTTTTATCATAAATCAAATACTGAAGCTAGTTTGAATGTTATCAACAGTGGTAACTTGGTCACATTAGTTAAAATTTGATTTGGGTTTTATTGATATGGGTTTGTCAAAATAAACGGTTTAAGGCTCGAAAGTGGCTACTAGGGGGAATTTTAGGTAAACTGATGCATCACAAGAAATGGTGTTAAAAGAGAAGGGAATCCTAGATTGCCTCTATCATCTATGTGTATTTATCAAATTCACCGTCTTGGTATGTATCAAATCACACAAGTTCTAAAACAAAGACTCATATGGCCTACACTCAACAATTGAAACACTTTTTATGTGAACTAACAATCTAGTAAGCTTCAAAATCTCACCAATTAGGAATTAGGGTTGCTGACGTGTGCATGCTTTTATTACACCATTAGCCTGTTAACCCTAACTAGACAGTTCTTAATTTTTTTGTAAAACCTTGCTAACATAATTATTTTTGCTACCGTAGAATTAGGCCATGACTAAGGACCCTTACATCAAACATGACAAGAATCAATTGGTATGCTTGTTGTTTTCATGTTCGATTGGATTGCTTAAAAACAATAAAAAAAAAAATTTCAAAAATTTTCAACTCTTTCAACTCTTGCCTTGCCTCACCCCATCCCCACACTTGGGTTACATTGTCCCTAATGTATGGTGTTGAGGTTAAGTGTGTGATGTTTTCTTTGCTTTGCACATCAGTTTATCCAAGAAATCAACCCAAATGACTTTTCCAACCCAAACCGACCCGGACAAAAATATAACCATAACCAACATACCTTTTACCCATTAACATAAATTGTCTCACACCTCCCGACCACCCAATTACCAAACAATTAACGCTATTTAATATTCAAAAAACATTAACAGATAAGAGGAGTACATGGACCTGATCATGGATCAACGAGTACTAAATAGTAAGGTTTCTGTGGATCGCCAAAGATGCTCCTCATTGTGTCTGAGAATGTTCCAAAGTTGAAGGCATCCGATGAGCTTCCTTGACTTTGTTGTTGCTGTTCATCTTGAATAGGGTCGAGCCATGGTGAGTGATGCACTGGTGGGACCGGGTAGTGCACTGTTCCATCATATGGGGCAAGAGTGGTGTAGTCTACAATCTCTGGATGTTCAATCACTGGTTCACCTGCTTGCCAAGCGTTATGCATCTGCCTCCTTTGATCATCTTGCCACCTTAAGTTCACTTCACGTTCTTGATTCCATGCGTGGGTGCGATTCCAGTGTTCCTGACGGTTGTGGTTTAACATGTTGTCCCAATGTAGCTGCTCAAACCCGCGAGTGTTTTGATCGTAGGTTTTGATCGTAAGGTGGCCTGTTGTCCACGAATCAAAATCTGTCTGGCCTTTGTTGAACAACAAATTCTTCCATACCTTGGTAACCCCCATAAGTATCATAGTAGTTAGGCATACCACCAAAGTAAGGTGCTCTTGCTCCACCGTCTTCCATCTCCTCATCACTAACTTCCTCTTCCCCACTATCCGGTTCATCCATTTCCCCCTCGTCTAACGGTTCAGCATCCAACCTTAATGCTCTCCATTTTTTTCCAGCGTTTTTCAATTTGTGATAATGGGCTGTTTTTACATATGACCAACCAAACGTGCTCAACCCGGATAGATTAAAAACGGGGATGTCCTCCTCATGGAAATCTGTTTCTGGTGTGATGACTCCTTGACGTTTAAGCAACGCGGTGATTAGTCGGCAATATGGGATTATTTTTTTATCCACTTTGTTGCGTGAATACCAAATGTTCATCATCACTAGATGTTTGAAGGATATCCTTGGTGACCCCGTCATGAGGAATGCACTATCTGCACATCTGGATGCCTCAAATACCCTCGATCACTTCTACGAGGTAGGATGTTTTGTTGCACAATCAAAAGTAGCAACCTTGCTTGCATTTTCATCTGGTCTCGCCTCATCCTCCCATCATTGTGGGTAAAAACAACTCAGAAAGCATTTGATTCCATTGAGGATGTAAATGACACTTGTCGAATAATTCCATCGAGGATGGGTATAAGTATTTGCTTCCTCCACGCCTATCCGGTATAGAATCAAAGTTGGTAATTTCTTTTAGTGTGTAATGAGACATTATGACTTTTCTGCCTCCAACATCACCAACCAGTCTCATGATCTTTGGTGGTGATCGACCACCCTCATACTTCAATAAACCCACCCATTCCATTACGGGGTTCATATACTTTCTGTCAGTCACTCCATCATAGCAATTCAAAACCGCTTCCCAGCCGATAGCCTTAAATTTTTGCACGATACCAAAAGCTCTGAATTCATTCAAATTAACTACCATCTCATATAAGAATCCGTTATGAGGGTCTTTCTGATTAAGCATCTTGTCTGCGAATAGTTGCTTATGAAACATCCTATCCTTCTTTTCCAGAGATCCCGTCTTCCACACTGCTTTGCCCTTGGATAATCTCCGATACGGGTTCCTCCATCATCATCTTCCTGACCCTCCACTCTCCTTCGTTGTGCTTCGGGTTCGGCTCTAGATGGTCCAGCAGGTTCTTTTCCTTTTCGTCCCATCTACACACATCAAACGTATTCAACCAACAAACCATGTGAAATTAACATTATCAATTGAACCTTTAACATCTAATAAGCAACATTCATGACCAACAACCCCCTCCCCACACTTATTTCTAGCATAGTAGCTATTGATTTCTTTTGATTGGTTAACTCAATTAATAGCAATGAGAATTCTACAGGTTTGACTTATAAAAGTCAAACTATCATATTCAATAATGTTATTCAAAGTTCACTATCCTTAACTTGTATCACCATCACCAATCTTCGTCATATTCTAGCATATCAAGACAATATGTAGCACCAATTTATCAATAAATTCCATACAATCATCCCAATCTAAGTGCAATGTATATTCAAGTATTCAACTTTCTAGCAACATACCCGAGTCATCATATGCAAAAGTGAAAAGATCTTACCTTTGTTGTTGATACGTTGTGGAACACTTGCAAGAAAATTGCTTAAAAATCAAAAACCCCAATTTTGGAAATTAGGGTTCGTCGTGCTCGTTTGATTACACAAAAACAAAGGATTCGTGTAAAACTAACACTCACAATGCGTTCCTTGCAGAAAAACTAAGCGAGAAGCACTACTTATTTGTTAGATTTGGTGGATGGATGATGAAATTGAAGATGAAGGGTAGCTATGGAGGTTGTGGTAATTGAAGAAGAAGAGAGATGGGTTATGGGGGTGAAAGGGTTGTGTGGTTACAATTTAAGTCAAATTCCCATCCACCAGTTTTGAACCTGGCGTAGGCTACGCTGGACACTGTAGCCTATGCTAAGGAGTATTCTGAAATTTCAGTTTGAAGGCCATTGTAGCCTACGGTGGGAGGGTTTCTGCTGTCACCGATTTCAAGTCCACCGTAGGCTAAAGTGGAGGATGTTCTGCCTTTTTTTTTTGTTTTTTTTGTTTTTTTTGTTTTTTTTGTTTTGGTTATGATTTGATTTACATGCTCCTCCCACCCCTTCGCGAAACTTAAAGTTGCCCTCAACTTTAACCATAGTTTAAAAGTACCCGGCCTTTACCAATCGCAAGCGTCAAGCAACACGAGTTTGGCTGAAAAACATAGTAAACCAAAACATAAATGAAATAAAGAACTTAAAATGAAAAGTAAACACGAACAAAACCGCGGGTTGTCTCCCGTAAGCGCTAACTTTTTCAAGTCGTTAGCTGGACTTTCGAGAGATATTTAGACCTGTAGATCGAAAGTCGGTGAACTTATTACTAAATTCACCGCTTCCTCTAACTTCGTGTTTAAATCTGTGTCTTCTAAGTATGGTTTTAACCGATGACCATTCACAACTTGTCGTAAGTGATCATCCAGCTCCTCAATCTCAATATCGCCATAGTGGCCAATACGCTTGATCACATACGGTCCCGTCCACTTACTTTTAAGCTTACCTGGAAAAAATTTCGAACGTGAGTTAAATAGCCAAACTTTTTGACCTACCTCAAATGTCTTTCTTTGCAATTTAGCATCGTGAACTCTCTTCATCCGTGCCTTATATGAGCTAGCGGTCGCATATGCTTCATTTTGTAACTCCTCCAATTCAACAAGACTTAATTTTCGTTGTTTACCTGCAACATCATAATCCACATTAACCTCTTTAACCGCCCATAGAGCACGATGAACCAATTCAACTGGTAAATGGCATCCCTTGCCATAAACCAATCGATAAGGTGTAGTACCAATAGGTGTTTTGTATGCAGTACGATACGCCCATAATGCATTATTAAGTTTTGTGGACCAATCCTTACGGTCGGTACGTACTGTTTTTTGTAAAATCTCTTTAATTTGCCTATTTGATACTTCCACTTGCCCACTAGTTTGTGGATGGTACGGTGTTGCAACCCGATGATCTACCCCATATTGTTTAAGGAGTTTTCGAAAATTAAAGTTTTTAAAATGAGATCCCCCATCACTTATGATCACACGGGGAACACCAAACCGAGAAAATATGTTGCTTTGAACAAACTTACAAACAACACTATGGTCATTTGTTTTGGTGGAAATTGCTTCTACCCATTTAGATACATAATCAACTGCCACAAGAATATATGAATTACCAAACGAATTTGGGAAGGGGCCCATGAAGTCAATTCCCCAGACATCAAATATGTCAACAACTAGAATTGGTTGCATGGGCATCTCATTCCTTTTTGAAATGCTACCAATCTTTTGGCAATTTACACAATTCTTAGCGAATGCATATGCATCCCGAAATATAGTTGGCCAAAATAACCTAGCACATAAAACTTTATATCCTGTTTTCTGGCCACTAAAATGACTCCCGCATGCAGAAGTGTGTACATGTCCCAAGACGTCTTTAATTTCAGAATCTGGAATACACCGCCTGATAACTTGATCAGGTCCAACTTTTAAAAGATCTGGGTCATCCCATATATATTGTTTGACTTGTGCCAAGAATTTTTGTCGCTTCCATTTTTGCCAATGTTCTGGAATAACACCTGCAACATAATAATTAACAATATCAGCAAACCAAGGTAACTCGGAAACTGTAAATAAATACTCATCCAGGAATGTCTCATTAATTTCCAAGGTGTTATCTATGTCATTGTTGATAATCCTTGATATATGATCAGCCACCACATTCTCACTACCCTTCTTGTCTCGAATTTCTAAGTTAAACTCTTGCAGTAATAAAATCCATCTGATCAATCTTGGTTTAGCATCCTTCTTCTCCATCAAATAGCGTACGGCACTGTGATCCGAATAGATAATGACCTTGCTCCCCTAAATATAAGACCTAAACTTATCAAGAGCATAAACAACTACAAGCAACTCTTTTTCAGTGGTAGTATAATTCAATTGAGCACTATCTAGAGTTTTACTAGCATAATAAATTGCCACGAATTTCTTGCCTACCCGTTGCCCCAACACAGCCCCAATTGCAAAGTCACTAGCATCACACATTATTTCAAAAGGTATTGAACAATTCTGTGCTTGCAATATTGGGGCTTCAACCAATTTCTGTTTTAACATAGTAAAAGCTTTAAGACATGCGTCATCAAATACAAAAGGCACATCTTTCAAAAGTAAGTGGCATAATGGTTTTGTAATTATATCGAATCCTTTTATGAATCGTCTGTAGAAACCGGCTTGTCCTAAGAATGACCTAATGCCTTTTACATTCGTGGGAGGAGGTAGGGTCGATATAATCTTAATTTTAGCATGATCAACCTCAATGCCATGTTTTGACACTACATGACCTAAGACAATCCCTTCTTGAACCATAAAATGACTCTTTTCCCAACTCAACACTAAATTTGTTTCAACCCACATCTTTTTAAAACCTTTGTTAATTGAATTAAACAACTTTCAAAAGATGAACCAAAAATTGAGAAGTCATCCATAAAGATTTCCAAAGACTCCCCAATCATATCCGAAAAGATACTCATCATGCATCTTTGAAAGGTGGCTGGGGCATTACAAAGTCCAAATGGCATTCGCCTAAATGCGAAGGTACCATATGGGCAAGTAAAGGTAGTCTTTTGTTGATCATCAGGGTGAATTGTAATCTGATTATATTCTGAATACCCATCCAAAAAACAATAAAATTTATGACCTGATAACTTCTCAATGATTTGGTCAATGAACGGAAGTGGAAAATGATCTTTGGATGTAGCTGCGTTTAACTTTCTATAATCGATGCACACTCGCCACCCAGTGACGGGTCGAGTGGCAATATGTTCACCATCCTCGCCTCTAACAATCTGAATGCCTGATTTCTTAGGCACGGTTTGAGTAGGGCTTACCCATGTGCTATCAGAAATTGGATACACGATCCCGGCGTCTAACCACTTGAGAACTTCTTTCTTCACTACTTCGTGCATGTTGGGATTAAGCCTTCTCTGAGTGTCTCTAACAGGTTTTGCACCTGCATCAGTGATGATTTTATGCATGACAATAGATGGACTGATACCTTTGAGATCCGTAATTGTCCATCCTATTACTGCTTTATGCTCCTTTAACACATTCAGTAACATTTCTTCTTGATCTCTTTCCAAATTGGATGCAATGATAACTGGAAGGGTGTGATTCTCCCAAAAATACTTATTTTAAGTGTTTGGGAAGCTCTTTCAATTCTACTTTTGGTGGAATCTCCAGTGATGGCTTTAACTGAGAGTCAATGTGCTCAGGTAGAGGCTCCACCTGATGGGTCCATGGTGGTCTTCCTTCATGTATGGAAGACACTTCTAGTTTCCTTTCTTCTTCCTCCAACTCATATGCATGATCAATACCTAACCTGTCACAAATAACACACGTCTCCTCGATGTGTCCCTTATTTTTATAAGGTTCACACCCGTCAATAATATCCGCCATAAAGCATTCATTATTAACAAAGGAGTTAGTTACTTTGTCATACACATTGACACTTAATTTACGATTACCAAAAGTCATGTCAACTGTTCCATCTCGACAGTTAATTTGTGCATTAGCAGTTGCTAAAAATGGTCTACCAAGTATGACATTAGATTGTTTAGTTTTGTCAAATGAAGCATAATCAAGAACTAAGAAATTGACCGGATAGTAGAAGTCATCCACCTTGACAATGACATCAGTTACTATGCCACGCGGGAGTTTCATTGTGAGATCGGCCAACATTACCATGGTATTGGCTTTTTGCAAGGGACCAAAGTCATATTGGTCATATAAACTCCCAGGTAGAATACTAACACTAGCCCCAAGATCGAGTAGCGCCCGAGCAACTTTAAATTCACCAACTTGAATAGAAATAATAGGCGCTCCTGGATCCCTAAGCTTAGGTGGAAGATCACCTGACAAGATGACACTTACATTTGCTGGGACATCAAGCTTCTTAGGAAACTTGTGAGTTTGTTTTTGAGTGCACATATCTTTCAGGTATTTGGCATAAGCAGGAACTTGTTTTATTGCATCTAAAAGAGGTAAATTCACTTTAACTTGTTTAAAAATTTCCCACATCTCATCTTGTTGTGGACCTCTTTTATTTACTATCTTTTTTGGTTCAATTAAAGCTAAAGGATAAGGAATGACATTGTTCTCCAATGCCTTATCCTTATTTTTATCTACATTATCTTTTAAAACCGATTTAGTTACCTCTTGAAATGTTACCTTTTTCGTTGATTTTGTTAAAACAGGTTCCTGTTCATCTTCACTATCATTATTGACATCTTCCACCACCCCCTCTACGAATGGTGGTGGAGAGCCAACCTTGTTATCATAAACTTTACCATTACGAAGGGTACTTACCTGATTGATTTGCACATTTCTGACATTCTTTGTGGAAGTTCCCTGATGTTAAGGATTGATTGTGGTGTCACTTGGCAGCTTCCCAGGGTTTCTTTTGATTTGAGCCACAACTTCTGCTAGTTGACCTACTTGTATGTTTAATGCTTCGTAAGCCTTATCTCTGATTTCATTTTCCCTTTTATTCTCTTGCATATTTTCCTTCATCATATTCATCAAAGCATCCAACTTTGCATTTGTAGATTCTTCGCCCCCAACTACTCCAGTTTGAGAATTATGTTGATGGTTTCATGATGAACTTCCTTGTAGGCCCCCGTGGTTGTAACTCCCTTGATTGTTTCCTTGAGCATACGAAGTTCTTTGATAACCACTTGGATTGTAATTCCCATGTGCTTGGTTAGGGTATGGGGGAACACCTTGGTTATTACCTTGAAAGTTAGGATTCATTTGGCTTGAAGCATTCCCATACTTAAAATTAGGATGGTTTCTTAGTCCGGGATGATAAGTATTAGAATTCATATCGAATTGCTTTCTGTCTCCGTAAACTTGATTAACTTCCTCTTTTCTTTCTATCACTAACTGACACGCATCAACATTATGACCTAACTCACCACATTTTTCACACACATCGTATCCTACAATTGCAACCTCCTTTGTACCCGTTCGTCCTAACCTTGCCAATTGTCTTTCCAATGCTGCAATCCGCTCCTTAGTCTCATAGTCAATAGTGGTTGATCGTACCGAATTAGGTTTAGATCGTCTACTGGCAGAGGCTTGCGCCTTGGAGTTTCTACACATTCTTTCTAAAAATTCCCAGTCTGCATCTTCATGATTGGAAAGGAATGTGCCATTGCTTGTAGAATACAAATATTTTCTTTCCTCAGTCGTCAATCCATCCGAGAAAGCCTTTATCAACTCCCAACGTTCAATTCCATGGTGAATGCTTCATGAAATTGTTCCCCTGCTTGTTGTTGGAAAGATCGAATAGCCTCTCTTGCGTCACTGGTCTTACCCATAGAGTAATATTCATCTAAAAATATTTGTTGCATTTCTTGCCATGTGTGATTACTATTGTGAGGCAAGGTAAGAACCCATTGCTTAGCTCTATCTTTCAAAGTGAATTGAAACAATTACAACCTCACTTCATCTTGTGTGAAGTGATTCCCACCAATAGTGCTACATATTGCATCAAATTCAGCAAGATGCACATATGGTTCTTCTGTTGCAGTACCTCTAAATGCAGGAAGAATAGTGAGATAATGAGGGCGTACATCAAAAGCTCTTCCTCTACGATTTGGAGGTGTGATGGGATTTGGATTTTCAGAAATAGCCGGTCTAAAATGGCTATCCACACCTTGTACTTGAGCTCTTTGAGGTCTTCTTGGCTGATTGACATTATTATTAACCCTGCCCCTTTATTGGTTGATAGGTGGTGCATTCCACCCATGTTGATCATTCCCCCAATTGTTATTTCTATTTTGTCCATCACCTCCACCAAAATTTCCATTCCAAGCATCATAATTTGCACCGTTATAGGGTTCTCCATTGTTATCCCATTCATCTTCATAATTCTCATCATCCGTGTGAACACTATGCATGCTTACATGATCAAAGTCGTCTCCTTGATTGAGGTTATTTTGATTCATATTATTGTTGGGAGGTGGTTGATTTAGGTTGTTGTTGCGGTTGTTATTTGGTGGTGGGGGTGGATTTGGGTTTTGGTGTTGGTTATTGGGAGGAGGGTTTGGATTTTGAGGTGGTTGGTTGTTTGTATTATCTATGTTAGTTGAATCAGACAAACTATCAGCTACTTGATCAATGGCTTGTGAAATTGATGTAGTTGGTAACCCTGATCGATGCAAGACACGATTATACCTTGCTGATTTCTCTATCTCTGGATCGAATACTAGTGGTGATTTCCTACCCGAATATCGAGTATGCATGCAACCTGTCACCTGCACACCGAAAACACCAAGCGTAACACGAAAATAAAAACAAATAAAATAAGACAAGTAACAAAAAAGATTTTTTTTTATAAAACAAATAAAATAACAAAACACCAAGCACACCGATTCCCCGGCAACGGCGCCAAAATTTGATCGATGTCGAAGTATCAATCAAATAAGATGTTAAAATGTGTGTTCCTATTCACCTTAAACTAGTTAGGGTAAGTAGGGTTGTCGACCCTCGTGGAATTAGTGGTCGGTGTATTATACTTTGATTTAGAAAATAATGATTAATTAAATTAACAAATTACTTAACTCTTGCCTCTTGGCTGTGAAAATTAGTTTTTTGGAATAATTAACAAATAAACTAAGAAAACAACTTTGAGAAAGTAATCCACTTCGGTTCTAGGTTTGGTTTTCAGCAATTGTTTAGTTTAATTTCAAGGAAAATCCTTAATAGGGACTCTATAAGTGTGATGGTTAAGTGATATCGATAATCAGGACTTATACACAATGCCAATTCAATTAGAAACCAAAACTTGCAATCATATAATTTCTGGAAGATTAAATGATATTCAAATAAAAGTTTACCAACGTCATTATTTAAATAATCAAAACACAAGTTAAACTCATAAAAGAACTAACGGGTTCTAAAGTTTAATCCCAACAAAGTTAAACAAAAACAAAAACCTAATCACACAAAACCTAATACCCGAAGTCGATCACAAGAAGATTAGCCGCTCATTGTTCGTGAATGATCTTCAAAACCGTTATTGATTTGCATTCCGGATGATTGAATCTTGTTTTTGAGAGTTGGAACGGTGAAAAATTGATCTCAGAACGCCCAAAATTCGTCTCTAAACGTTCTAGGTCGAATGGGAATCAAGTGGTGGCTGAAACATAATAAAAACGCGATTTTATAGGTTTTCAAAAATTGTCCTGGCGTAGCCTACGCCAGCCAGCGTAGCCTACGGTGGGACCCTTTCTGCTGATTTTTTTCATGAGCTGGCATAGCCTACGGTGGCTACAGTAGGCCACGGTGAAAGCCTTTCTGCTGCACTTTGAAACTTCGTTTCTTGACCCCTCCAATGACTTTTTTTTATCATGTAAGCTTCCAAATTCCTTGTTTTTCCTACAAAATCACTTCCAACTCATAGTCAAGCTATTCAACTCAATCACATGCACATAAACGAATAATCATACGTAATATTTGACGTTTAAACACTTAAATCTCATTCCAACGCACACACATCAAAACTAAAGCATTTTTGGATGAGAAGTTCGGCATCTAACACCATGCGGTTCTTAACGTTGGAAGTGAATCCTAAAAAGTTAAAATGCTAAATTGAAAGAAAGTTGAAAGCTGATTTTGGAGGATTTTTAGGAAGTATTTGTAATTTGAGTAAAAGTCTTGGTTAATAATTAGTATATTTAATATTAGTTTGAATGTTTAGATTTATCAGTTTAGTATTTATTTGTTTTACGAATTTATCTGGTTATTTTAATGTTTTAAAAGTAGGGATTTGAGTTTGAGTAGTTTAAGATTTTGTCTATTATTAATAGGGGTTAAGGTTAATGTATTATGTATTTTTTAATCGTTTATCAATAAAGAGTCATAGTTTGGTTTCTGTAAAAGATTGTAATCTATTTTTTTTTGAGATTTGATTGTTGGCATGATTCCAACACTTAAGTACTTCTTGGGTATCGTAGTTTCTCAAACACCAAACGATTTGATTTTAATCCAAAGAAAATATACGTTGGATGTCATGGAGGATAGCGACAACCAATTTTCAATTAAACTAAACTTAAAACTAGATAAAGGTGGTGAGAAAACCCAATAGATACAAACTAGTATAGAAGGTTAATGGGGCGACTATTAGACCTTCAAGCAAGTAGACCTGACATTGCCTCTTTAATTAATGTTTTGAGTTAATTCGTAGCTAATTCAAAACAAATTAAACCACATGGATGTTGAGATCTGGGTCCTTTGTTACCTTAAAGCAATGCCTAGACAATAAATACTCCTTACAAAGGATGGTGGAATGAATCTTACAGCTTTCTGTCATTTACATTAGCTCGCATTCCCTTATACTAGACGATCTTGAACAGGTTATTTACAACTTCAGGAGGAGCTACGATCAAATAGACTTTAGTGTCTTGACCCTTAGTTGAAGTAGAATATCATGCCATGGCTAAAATAGTAAGCAAAGTCCTATGGGTATGATGGCTTCTTAAAGAACTTGAAGTGTAACCAAGCATCCTACTCCCCTGTTTTATGATAACTAGGCTGCCAAATATATAACTAATAATGTTTCATTCCATAAGAGAACCAAACATTTTGATAGAGACAACAATTTTGTTAGGTAAAAGGTGGATTTAAAATAGATTGAACCAATAAAGTTGAGTAGCAAAGCTTAGTTCGCCTATATTCTTACTACCTTTATGATAACTAGGCTGCCAATATATAACTAATAATTTTGTTTGATCTGGTTGTTGAGACTCAATAAAAAACAAGTTAATATATCAGTCTTAGCTACCTTTATTGCGTAAGGGTAATTAATGTCGTCTCCAAAGGGAATTTGTGGAAAGTGTTTAACAATTGTAATTCGATTGACGTAAAGAGAGAAACTTTGAACTCAAGATTAAAAGTTTGAATGAAGTAATGAACAAACATGCATAAAGCAAGAATTTTGAAACTAATTTACTTAAACAATTAAAAAACAATTACTTCCGGATCCTCAATTATGCATCAACAATTTATATGCTCAACTAGGGTTTGCCAAAACCTAATTCTAAAGACTTCAACTTTTCGGTTAAAGTAATAACACATGCTTAAACTTTTAAGACTCATTCATTCAAAATGTTATTAATTCATTTATATCAAATTACCTCTCGATTTTAGTGAGTTCATGATGCAAGAAAACCAAAAACTGATATTTTCAACAAGCAACTTTATTTATAACTGAATCTCTTAACTTAACCAAAAGTTGAACTTACATTCAAAAACCATTGTCTAACAAAACCCTAATGAAAACACATAAAAAGTTTTACTTAGCATAATCAATTCTCCCGAAAGCAATCACAAGAGCACAAGCCACGTATCATCTTCTTGAAATCTTGAATCTTGGATTGAATAGAATGAAGATTAAGGATGAATTTGAATGATTTGAGAAGCTTGGAAGCACAAAGAATCCTTTGAAAAACACTAATATTTAGCTTCAAAGAGTTTTTTCTTCGAATTGGGTTGAGATAACTTAAATAAGCTTGAAATCCCACAAAAAAGGGACTTTGTTAGTGACTGGCATATGATACGCCGACCTTGGGCGTATCATATGCCCAGCCTTGTTCTTCGACACCCAACTTTCTGTTTTTTTCTTCAAATACGTCCACAAATATGCTGCCCATACGCTTACTGGCGTATGATGCGCCCATACCCGACGTATCATATGTCGGGGTGGTTCTTACTGTGCCTTTTTTGTAACTTTCATCATTTGCAACTTCAGTCCTTGCGGATCCGTATTTTGCTCATTTTTCTCCAAAATAAGCCTTCTTTAATTCCTATCCCTATAAATCAAAACACAAACAAAGTGAACTTGTTCTATACTTATCGTGATGTAAACACCTTTAGGTTAATTAAGCACTGAATTATTGGCACGTGATCACATCCCCACACTTAACCTTTTGTTTGTCCTCAAACAAACTAACTTGTAAAAATTCACTTTAATTAATCACCATGCTACATTATCACAACTTTAGATAGTTTAAGATCTCGAGCCATAGTTATTTTTAAACTTTCATCATATAAGATTTACAACCCAATATGTAATATCATTCATGTTTTAAACATAGAATCACCTTAGTTGGCATAACTTCATCTTTTGCTTCAAACATTTATACATTCATATTTTTCACAATGAACACCCCTCTCGGTTTGTTTTGTGGACTAGCGATTATATACTAGTATATCTGGAACTCTCAAACCAAGAATGCACATCCTCATTATAAGCTCGTATAATAATATATCACAATCAATTAACACAATATAATACATAAATCAATAGGTCTTTCACTGATTGTAATGTTAGACTAAGGATTAAGGTGAGATAGAAAAGGATTTTAGAGTGGCTAATGGTGAATGAAATCCAATTTAAACATGATAGACGTTTTATTTATCAATCTCTATCCTCTAATTGCAATAATATTACCGAATTCTCACACTATTTTTGTTGCTTCTTATTTTGGTCATTTGACCTCATATTTAGCTTTTTCTCCCTTTTTTCACATATTTATAATCAATCACATTGTTATTGAACTACTACAGACACGACACTTCTAGGCATGTCATGGGTTAGACTTCCTCACCCAAGGTTTCATAAAAAGGCTAAGGCTTTATGGGCTTATTGTTTTGGACGTATTCAAATGACAAGTTGGGGCTCAACACGGTGTCTAACAGAAGATTATCAAGGTAAGAGATCCAAAAAAAAGGTTTAAACAACGGGTTCATTCCTAATGCCTCTATCATATTTATGCATATATTGGTTCATGATCTTGACATGCATTAACTACACGAGTTCTAACTTAAATGCACATTAGGGTTTCCCTCATTATGCAAAAATATAACGCAAATCAAAACATGCTATGAATTGCTTAATTAGGCTCAAACAAAAATGGTGGAAAAGGGTTAAATATGTGAAGCACTTATGTCATCTACCATCCGGTTCGTTATGCCTCCTAAGAATTCTATCTAATTTTATAAACTCATGAGGGGACTACTTTTCTACACTTTCAAAACAACCATACCAAGAGATCTATACATACACAAAAAGTGATAATTGGCCATCTATTAAAAATTTTAAAATTTTTAGGTCGTACGTACAATTAAGCTTAGAAGATTTAGTTTTTAAAAAGGTTCAATTTTTTTAATTCTTTCCTTATCCCCACACCTGAGATACATTATCCCCAATGTATGGTCGTTAATCTCATGACAAAAAAATTAAAATCCCAACTTACTTAAAATTCAGATTTGCCAATTCATGTCCCCTCCCCTCATTCATCATCCATTCACTTATTACAATTATCTAATAAGTTGTTTCAATCACACAAACAATATTATTCATAACTGGAAAGGATGGAGCACATGGACCTAATTAGTGTACAACACTCGATTAACGAGTGCTACGATGATTCCTATCCAGTTCATCATACGGATCATCAACCTGCGGTGGTGGTAGTGGCAGCTTGAACCATTTGGTTATCAAATTTTGCATCTCCTGAAAGCTATATGGATCGGTGGTTCCCTCTGTTGGTGGATCTTATGGCTATAGAGAAACCTACTAAGATGGTTGAGATGTAGGTATAGGTAGTGTAACACCCGAAAATTTTAGAAAAATAAAAGAGAAGAAAAGTAAAGGAGCAAACGGGGTGTTATTTCAAAAGCAAGGGGTTAAAAGTATACAAGGGCCAAACTAACCCACTACGAGTTTAAAAAGAAGTATGGCTGCCTATAACCTGTCTTTCTCTCCTGCACACTTTTGGTTAGTGAGAGAAAAGAGCTCTCATCTGGTTTTAGTGAGAGAAAGTGAAAGAAATCTTCAAAAGGTAAAATTTTAATGTGTTTTTTTCCCGGTTTCTATTAGGTTTGACTTATGGACCGAGTTCCATTTGTTTAGTGCTCGTTTTCGTGCGTTTTAGGTGCTAGAACTCCAGGCTTATTCTCGGGTTGTGAAGTTTGCTCGAAAGCTATTAAGGTGAGTTCTAGATCCCCCCTCTCTTATTGGTTTTCTACTTGTTTGGGGCTGTTATGCAAACTAAAAAGGATGATTCTTTACCAAACTATGATTTTCCATGAAAAAGTATGACTGTTTATGAAGTTGAATGTCTTACAAGTTTGCTGTGATGTTGAATGGATGTTTATTATGTTTTAAGTGTATAACTAGTAGATCCACGCTAAGGGTACTTTTAGAAATGATGTATGAGGCTTGAAATTACATAAGTTGCATTGTCGGTTGGTTTTGAACATCCGCATTTATTGAGTGTTCAACCGCATTGGTTGAATTTTCCCTTGCATGTCTTTTGTTATCCGCAGATGATTTGTTCATTCACATTTTCATGTGTTCATCCGTATTTGCATTTTGTTCATCCGCATTTGTTGTGCTTCATCCGTTTTTGTTGGGCTTCATCCGCATTTGTTGGAGTTCATCCGCATTTGCTGAACATTCAACTGCATTGGTTTTATGTTCAATAGCCAAGTCTTTTGTTCTTCCGCAGATGTTTTGTTCATCCGCAGATGTTTTTGTTCCTCCGCAGATGTTGTTGTTCATCCGTAGATGTTTTTGTTCATCCGCATTTGGACTTGTTCATCCGCATTTGGTTCACCCGCATACCTTTAGACACTTAGAATATTTTCTGAAGACTTTCATCCGTATTTACTCATCGGCATTTCTAAACATTCATTCATGTTGGTTTATGTTCATCTACATTTCTTTGGGGGACTTAGGATTTTTCTGAAATCTTGGGAGGTAGAATGTAGTGTTAAGTTCTGGAATGTTTTGGTGGTTTATGCCTGTTGATGTTATGTATGATTGTGGGCTGTGGTTGATGTTCTATATTACGTATTATTATGTGATTTTACGTGGTGTGTTAATACTCTTGTATGTAAAGTATTATTTTAATAAAAGAGAAAGACGAAGTTAATGAAAGTGGAAAGTAATGAATGAAGAAGGAAAGTCTTGCAAGCAAAATGATAAAGGTCCATAACTCAACGAGGTAGTTGTTTTCTCAACTGTGTGCGGTTTAGCTAACCCTTGATAATGCGCACAGGGGTCTAATCCTTGAGATTGACCAAAATGTGATGGATCCTTGTCGTTTACCGGTATTGTGTCGGCTTTTGCATGATGTGGGGGTTTATTTATAAACCCCGGCACAGTACCCACTTTTGTATGACGTGGGGGTATAGCATATGGCAGGATCCAGATAAAAGTGAAAGATGTTAATGAATGAAAGTACGAAAACGAATGATGACTAATGATGACGAATGATGATGAAAGATAATAAATAATTATTATCAAGATGTATGTATAATGTATGATCACGTACGAAGTAAAGGAAATGTGTTAATGTAAAGTAAAGTATTTTATTATAAAACTAGAACTCACTTAGCGTCGCTGACTTTTGTATGCATAATAGTTGGCAGGTAATTGTTGATGCTGAGGAGGTACAGGCATGGATGCATAAGCTACTGGGGATGATTTGAGTCTGGCATCCATATTTTGAGAATATTATTGTACTAATACAACTTTTGAGATATAAATGAATGATATGATGTATTGACATGTTTTTAATTATCAATGAAAAGTTTAAATTCTGTTGCAAGATTAATGTGTCTTAAATGTTTTATGCGATGATTGACCAACTGTAAGCGTCCCGAAAATGGGTCCTTACAGGTAGATTGCCTGCCCATCATATGCTGGTTTGGCTCCAATCTGTTTCTCTCTGGTATGGCATGTATTCTCTCCCCGTATAAAAATCATGATAATGTCTTTATTGAGTTAAATCATTGTACCTTTGGTTGAGAAAAAAATGATGTTGGTACTCCTGGTTCCTTGCATACAAGTTTTGTCTTTCCATTGCCTCCCACTGTAATGCCATTGCTTCTTCATGTCTGTCTTTTGCAAAGATTGATTCCCGGTTGGTCATGTCACATTGGTATTGAGCAATGGCAGACCATTGCCCATACTCATTGGGCCTCATCCTCCTCATTCTTTCTTCTATTGATGGTGTTTCAGAAGGCCTCCGGATGGGATGGGTGTGTGTTTCGAGCCGCCCCCTTTTTTAGTGAATCCTTCATCCTCCTTATTTTCTGCATCTTCTCTGTCATCTTCTTTTTCTTCGGAAGATATGGGCTCCATCTGTTCTCCGGGTTGTAGAGGTGATGCATTTGGCCTTCTTCCTATGAGTACTTCCTTAGTTCCTTTATCCTTTAACATAACTTGGGTGTTGGTCTTCTTGTAATACCAAGACAGTTTGCTGAATTTGTCAACAATAAAAAACTTATGTGGTTTGACAATATATTGTGTTGTTTCCCAACACCCCTTGTGTTCTCATAAGGGCTGTGATTAATCGGCAATGAGGAATCATTTTCTTATATCCGCTCTCCCTATTATCCCATACATTCATCAAGATTAAGTTCCTTAATGAGAGCAGCCTTCTTCCTATTAGCAAGGCATGTATTATGCGCACATCCGTTTGCCTAATAGTGTTCTTATCTCCCAACTTTGGTATTATGTTAAACATGCTGATCATGTTCAAGATTTTTGGCATGATATGCATATGAGTCCCTACAAACCAACCCCCTGCCGTTTCTAAGAACATGTCTTGTAATATGGTAATGTCTTCTTGGGTGCTAAACTCACTGTTCCAAATGACTGCTTCAATAGGCTATTCATACTGATCTGATGGTCTAGAGTCAAAATTCACAACTTGCCGGATGGTGTCAAATGACATTATCATTTCCTTTTTTCCTACCCGCCCCTTAATGCGATTGTATGAGGATGTTTGTCGCGATCCTCCCTTTCCATTTTCGACATCCATTCTAGAATCGCCTTGCTTGGAATCTTATCGTTATGGCCTTCATCATGAAATGTCAATACTGCCTCCCAACCAAACCTCCTAAACTTTTCCACAACCCCTAAAGCCTCAAAATCTTCTAAAAGTGCAACCTGTTCATGAACAAATATGTTATCTATGTTCTTCACCCCTTTTTCAAAATCTTCTAAAAGTGTAGCTCCTTATGCCATCGTGGGTCATGCTCGGATAGTTTTTTAGCTCAGGTAAAGGTGGGTTTCGGCCCTCTACCTTGATCCACAGGGGTAATGTCTTCATCTTGAAACTCACTTTGACTTTGTTTCTTTTGTTTTTTAGATGATCGTGACGATTCCGGTTGCTTACCCTTTGATTTGATCATGAAAAGATGCACCTTCTTGAAAAAACACGCAAGACCATAATTACATTAAGATTTCTAAGTGTTAGGCCAACCTTTGTGCATTGGTTCATTAGTCTGTTTTCATTGTGTGAGGGTTCACTTGACATCTTGTGGTTATAGCATTCATTATCATGAAGACATACTTTTATCTTTCTTTACATGAAATTTCCCATTTGATTAAAGTTTGTTTAAACATAATGCTCTGGTGAAATTCTCAATTCATGTATGCCATAGGTTGTCCCAACATCATCAAAATCCTAGGTTTTCATCCTAAAGCCTACCCTCCTCGATGTATACAAGCACCTATCACTCCTACGGATGTAATAATATGTTCTATGCTTACATTCATATCCATATATAAGGGAATCATATAGAAATCATCATATAATGAGTTATAGATCATGTGATTTGAGTTTAGTGTTAGAAGATATACCTAGAAGATGTTAAAACTTTGAGAGTATCAATTTGTCTTGAATTGCAAAGACCCCTAAATTACCCGAATGTTAATCTTCTCAAATCTTACAAACCCTTGTGAGATTTGAAAATCTGAACCAAGATTTGTGTTTCTCTCGAAAAATTATCCGAAATGCACACAAAAAATGTTTGATTTGGTTGAGAATCGGAGAAGTTATGAATGTTTCAAGTTAGGGTTTCTGAAAGGGGAAAGATGAATTTTGAGATGAAGATGATAAAAGTGGGGGAAAATGTGATAAAGTGGTGTTAAATTTGTGGATCGGGTGATAGGCGATGAGTATGTGGTGTAAAATTGGTCAAAAAAAGTAAAATTTTAGGGTGGGCCTGCAACCCGGCGTATGATACGCCCACCCCCGGCATATCATACGCCAATTGGTGTATTGGGGACGTCTGAAGCAGCATATTTGCAAAACATTCCAGTAAATTTTCATAGGGCGGTGTATGATACGCCCACCCTTGGCGTATGAGACTCCGGTATGGCAATTTGTGCTTTGCTTGCTTTAGTGTAGGAAAATTACTTATCCGCCACCCCCCGAATACCCATGCTTCATCTTGAAGCATATAAGGGACATAGAACATACCTGAAGTTGCTATCAATTCCCACACTTGTGTTCAACCATCAAACGGACGTGAATTACGAGAATTTGGAAAGTGCAAACTAATAATGCAATTAATGAAAAACAATCAAAGTAGTTAAACCTAACTCACTGTCATAGGAATCAGGGTTGCATTTAGCGTATGCAACAGGCCTTTAAACCCCTCGGTAATCCCGAGTGGACGAGTTATAGTTTCATGAGGGTTTCTAGTGAACACACCAACAAAGTTCACGGGTTGCCTCCCGTTAGCGCTAAGTTTAAAGTCTTCAGCCGGACTTGGTACCTTGTGTGCTACGTAGGAGTAAGGTTCTCCAAAGTGCTTAGCACGAAGCTTTCAGATGTGTGAGATGGTCCGTTGATATCATGAGCTTCCACATATGGTTTTAGGCGATGGCCATTCAGCTGGACTTGGTACCTTGTGTGCTTACGTAGGGGTAAGGTTCTCCAAAGAGCTTAGCATGAAGCTTTCAAATGTGTGAGATGGTCTGTTGATATCATGAGCTTCCATATACGGTTTTAGGCAATGGCCATTCACCACTTGCCAAAGATGATCTTCAAAGTCCTTAATTTCAACGTCTCCATAGCTTCCTGCACACATAACAAGGTATGGTCCCGTCCACTTTCTTTTGAGGTTCCCAGGAAAGAGTTTTAACCACGAGTTGTATAGCCACACTTTTTGTCCTTCCTCAAAAGTCTTTTTTCATAACTTTGCATCATGCACTACTTTCATTTTATCTTTGTATACAGAAGCAAATTCATAAGCTTCGTCCTGCAATTCTTCCAATTCACATATTTGAAGCTTTCTTGCTTTACCTGCGACATCATAATCCATGTTAACATTCTTAAAAGCCCATAAAGCTCGATGAGGTAATTCGACTGGTACATGATATCCTTTACATAGACCAATCAGTAAGGTGTTGTGCCAATTGGGGTTTTATAAGCCGTACGATACGCCCATAAGGCATCATCAACTTCGTGGACCAATCCTTACGATCGGCTCAGACGGTCTTCTATAAAATTTATTTAATTTACCTATTAGACACCTCAACTTGCCCACTTGTTTGTGGGTGATAAGGTGTGGCTATCCAATGATCAACTCTATACCGTTTAAGCAATTTGCCAAATTTAATGTGTTTGAAATGTGACCCACCATCACTGATGATCACACGAGGGATTCCTAATCGTGAAAATATATTTGATTGAACGAATTTGCAAACGACAGCTGATCATTTGTTTTGGTGGCGGTGGCCTCTACCCATTTGGACACATAATCCACCGCCACCAAAATGTATAAATTACCATATGAATTAGGGAAAGGTCCCATGAGATCAATTCCCCAAACATTGATATTCTCTACTACGAGAATCAGTTACATGGGCATCTCATTCCACTTTGAAACACTACCTATCTTTAAACAAAGTGGGCCAATAAAGTCCACATGATAATACTTTATACCTCGTTTTCTGGCCACTAAAATGACCACCACATGCAGATGAATGCAAAGGCCCCAACACCGATTGTATCTCATCATCGAAAACGCATCGTCTAATAATTTGATCCGTCCCCACTTTAAACAAATCTGGTTCATCCCATATGTAATGCTTTGCTTGTGCCATGAATTGTTGCCTTTTCTTTTTAGTCCAACGGTCGGGAAATATTCCTGCAGCCAAATAATTAGCAAAATTAGCATATCATGGAATGGTTGAACTAGATAATAAGTGTTCATCTAGAAATGTTTCTTTAATTTCTTCACTCTGAACATTGTTTTGGTACACAACACGTGACAGATGGTCGGCTACCACATTGTCACTTCCTTTCTCGTCACGAATTTCCAAGTTAAATTCTTGTAAAAGAAGAATCCATAGAATTAGACTTGGTTTAACATCTTTCTTTTCCATCAAATATCGTACTGCACTATGATAAAAATAAATAACTTTACTTCCCCAAATGTATGACCGAAATTTATCTAACGCATGTACTACTGCAAGTAACTCTTTTTCTGTAGTTGTATAGTTTAACTGTGCACCAGAAAGAGTTTTACTTGCATAGTATATAGCTACAGGATTCTTATCCACCCATTGTCCTAAAACTGCACCGACCTCATAATCACTTGCATCACACATAATTTCAAAAGGTAAAGACCAATTTTGTGATTGAAAGATTAGGGCCTCAATTAAATTTTGTTTTAACATGTTAAAAGCTTGGACACAATCATCATCGAACACGAAAGGAATGTCTTTTAGAAGGAGGTTGCACAAATGACACTAAAACTTTTTATGAATCTTTCATAAAACCTGGCATGCCCTAGGAAAGATCATACCCCTTTAATGCTAGTAGGTGGGGGTAAGGTAGAGATCACTTGAATTTTAGCATGATCTACCTCGATTCCCCTACTAGAAATCACATGACCTAACACAATTCTTTCTTGAACCATAAAGTGACTATTTTCCCAACTTAAAACCAAGTTTGTTTCAACACACCATTTTAATACTTTTGTTAATTGAGCTAAGCATGACTTAAAAGACTTGTCGAAAATAGAAAAATCATCCATGAAGATTTCCAACGACTCCCCGACCATAACTAAAAAGATACTCATCATACACCTTTGAAAGGTGGCCGGGGCATTACATAGTCCAAATGGCATCCGCCTAAACGCAAATGTCCCATATGGGCAAGTAAAGGTAGTGTTTTGTTGATCGTCCGGATGAATTGTAATTTTGTTATACCTAGAATACCCATTTAAAAAACCATAAAATTTCTGACCTGAGAGCTTTTCTACTATCTGATCAATAAATGGTAACGGGAAATGATCTTTAGAAGTTGCTGCATTCAATTTTCTATAATCAATACAAATGCGCCACCTGGTTGCCGGCTGAATGGCAACTTCATTATGTCACACCCTCGCTTGAAGAGAAAACACGAGGATGTGACGGACGGGATCATCATAACACATTGGGGGTATAAGAGAATCACTAAAGGCGTTCTCCGTTAATAGGTCATGATGTCCCTCGACACAAAGAACAAGTGTTAAGAACAATCAATACCATAACGTTATTCCATATATGCACAAACAATCCAAAAGTTCCAAACCAAAACAAGCAGTACTAGATAATATGTGACATCCGTCACAATCAGGTTCGTTAATTGACTCGAAGTTCGTTAACTCTCCTCGTGCATTTATTATCTTTGCATAATTATTTCGTTTTCGAATCGAAACTTGTCGTACCTGCCTTGCGTGTTAACCCTAATATTATAATAAGATGAATTAGACAAACATTACATAAACGATAATTAACACAGTTAATCTTTAATAGTATAATTAATACTATTATTATCATTTTTAGTATTATTATTATTACTATTAATATTATTAAAATTATTATTATTAATATTATTAATAATATTATAATTATAATTATTATAATTAAAGTTTAGGGTTTAAATTATAAATAAAGTAAACTCAATGGAAAAATTAATCTAAAGTTAAGGGTTCTAAGTGTAAATATAAATATTATATATATAATTTATAAATCACTGTCAACCCTGATCGCACCCCCCCCCCCCCCCCCCCCCCCCCGCCGGGAACCTTCCGCCGCTGCACCACTGAAACAGCCTCTTCCCGTCGCCGTTAGCCGCCGTTGGTTGCCACCGTCTAGACGTTTGGTTATTTCGCAGGTAACCGATCGTCGAGAACCTTGTTTCGTTTCGTTTCACGGTATTGACTCGTAGTTTCGGTCAGGACGTTTCGGGTTTTATCGAACGTATGTGTGCAGTATGTGTGTGCGTCGCGATCGTGGTGTGTGTGGTGTGTGTGTCGCAAACGTGGTGTGTACGATGTGTGTGTGTGTGTGTTTCATGACTGTTGTGTGTGTGGATAAACTGAAAGGCATGTGTGCAGTGTGTGTGTGTCGAGACTGTTGTGTGTGTTTTGTGTATGTGTATGAACCGAAACATATGTGTGTGCAGGGTGTGTGTGTGTCGCGACCATAGTGTATGCATATGTGTGTGTGTGAGTTACAAGTGTGGGCATATATATATGTATATATGCAACGGGTGTATGTATATAATGTGTGTGTGAGCATTGCAGGTGTGTGTATATATATATATGTATGTGTGGCTGCAGGTGTATGTATATAAATTATATATGTGAGTGACTTTGTGTGTGTATAATCTGTGAGTGTGTGTGTGTGTGGGTTAGTGTGAGTGTGACTGCAAATCATGAGTGTGTGCGCGTGTGTATTGTGTGTGCTTGACATTGTGTATGTATATATATGTGTGTGTTGAATGTATATATATTTTGAATGTGTGTGCGTGTACAGGTGTATATATATGTATAAACTGTGAGTGTGTTATTGATATTATGAGTAAGTGTATGTTTTCGACACTGTGTGTTTAGGTGTGTGTTCCGGTGTGTGTTGGGTGTGTACGTGAATCAAGTGTGTTATCCAGTGTGTGTGTCTAGATTATGAATGTGAGTGTCTATGTAATTAAACATGATTTGTAGTGTGGATGATGTGGGTTTGAGTGTGTGTGTCTTGCATATGGTGTGTAAGTGTGTGTTGTGTGTGAATGTGTGTTCATTTAGTGAATGCGTTTTAATTTAGTATTTTAATAGGTATTTATATATGTGTATAAATCAATATAAAGAAAAAAATTAGAGTACGCGTTACACCCGAAACCGACCGAATGTATCTATCCTCATTGGATGTGTTTTAAGATTTTCTTACCATTAATTATAGGTGGTTGATCATTCGTTGCTCTAATCCGTTGAAGCTTTTGTTCATCTTATTTCGTATCACCTCAAGGTGAGTTTTGCGGCCCCTTTTTCATTTCAATTATTTTATAAGCATAAAGGGGGAAAAGTATGCTCAACATTTTCTTGCTATGAAATGAATTATTCTTTTGGGACTATGTGTTACTGTTTTGCTAGCTTATATCTGGTAAGCATGAGTTTTCTATGTGGTTCTTTATTCACAACTATTTAACTCTGGTGTTGGAGCTGACGGACAGGTATTGATAGTACTATTGGGTTGACACCCCCACCCTTGTTTGTTAGTATACTAGTTGGGACTGACAGTGGCCACGAACGGGCCCTAGGGTGAATATGTTCCGACAAGATCTGTGTGTACATCATAGGTTTAGTTGTGAGGCTCATGATTACATGTGATATTGCTTGCTTATAACTATATGCACTTATGTCCTACTAAACTATACACAGCATCAACATTTGTTTATTATTCAAACCTACGAACTCACCAACAATATGTTGACCTTTTTGATCATATCTTTTCACGTAACAACCATTGGGGATAGCTAGGGATGCTGCCTTAGTGATGACCATAGAATTTGCATTTTAATCTTGTTGGGCGTGTTTGACAATTATGTTTTGGATTATCTTTGTTGATCATGTTTTGTTCACTTGTTCCCGGGTTGTGGAATTTATATTTCTTTTGACTGTTTGGCTATGTTTGTCACGGGATTGACTAACTACGACACAAGTCTCCATTTGTGTCAGGTGACGTCATGAAACGTTGACCATACATCATTTAATGCATCTCTATTAATTAACAATGTGTTATGACGATCCTGTCCGTTACATCCTCGTTTTCGCTATAAGCGGGGGGGCGACAGATTGGTATCAGAGCCATTGGCTATAGAGAATTAGTCGGATCACTCGACCTAGACTATAACCTTTAGGGTTTTATTACATCAACCTCACATACATGTAATATCAGATGCACACAAAACCCTAGATCCTCCAGTTGCTCTTGAGGTGCCTGCTATGTCGGCGATCGCGAGGTACGCCCCCAAGGCGGGACCCTGGGTACCTGGCTATCCTAGAGGACCGTACCGGTTGAACGGCGTAGGATCGGTGAGGTTGATGACGGCCAGGAAGAGGGTGTTCTCGACCAACCTTATTAGGTTCCGGCTGCCAGCAGATGAGGCCAGTCTGTGGGGTGACTACCCTGACCAGCCCCCGAGTCCAGTGACGACGGCCAGAATTGATATTACACGAGCACTGGTGAAGAAATGAAGACTTAAGAAGATTTATTTTTGTTATTTCGTATTTCGTATTTAGATCTTGTTTGACTATGGGTACTTGCATGTTTCGGGATACTATTTTAGTATTTGATCATGTTTGGGATATTATGACTTATGGAACTTGGAAATTATACGGTTTGCACTGATATATTAACTTCTCATGGATGACTGAATTATGATAAACCTTGATATGATTGAAGCTTATGTGTTATCTGTGATTGATTAGAAAATGCGCCCAGAAGAATTACTCGCAGTAACAGTCGTGGTGGAGCTGCCCTGAGAGGCAGAGGTAGAGGAAGAGGTGCTGGTGGTAGAGGTGGAAGCACGTGGTGGAGGAAATGAAGGTGGTCCAGCTGGTAACAACCATGGAGCTGGAAATCCTAACATAGCTGCTATGATTGCCCAGCAGTTAGCTACGCTCATCCCGACCATAATGGCACAAGTAAGTGACAACATCATAAACCATGACAATGGGGTTGGCAACAATGGTAATGGCAATAATGGTGGGAATGGTGGTGATGAAGAGAATGGTGAGAATGGGTATGAAGGGGAGAATGGCAATAACAATGAAGAAGGAGATGGATTGGGTAACGGAAATGGTAATGAGAACACGAATGGCAATGGTGGTGGTCTGGGCAACAGAAATGGAAACGGACCGAACAATGGTAATGCTAATGAAGGTGGAAATGGGAATTGATATGGTGCTAAAGGGAGAAGGAGAGGATGTACTTACAAGGAATTTGTGGCTTGTAAGCCTAAGGAATTTGATGCAAAGGTGGAGCAATAGAGTTGACTAGATGGCTTGAAAAGATGGAAGCAGTGATCGACATTAGTGAGTGCCTGGATAGCCAGAAGATCAAGTATGCTACATGTTCACTGCAAGGAAAGACATTGACTTGGTGGAATACTCAAGTTCAAGCAAGAGGTAGGGAGGCAGTGATGCAGATGACTTGGGATGAATTTAAGGCTTTGATCACCGAGGAGTATTGCCCTAATAATGAAATGCAGAAGTTGGAGCATGAGTTCTGGAATCATGCTATGGTGGGAGCTGGGCATGCGGCATACACGGATCGATTTCATGAACTGGCTAGGCTTGTTCAGCATTTGGTGACCCCAGAGTCGAAGAGAATAGAAAGGTACATCTGGGGATTGGCTCCTCAAATCCGAGCAATGGTAACTGCACCTGCCTTTCCTACAATCCAAAGTGTGATTCTGAAAGCCGGTACTTTGACTGATGAAATGGTAAGGACTAGAGTATTGGGTAAAGGAGGAGAGAAGAGGAAAGATACGGGGGAAACAAGTAGACAGGGCGCCGGAAGGTTTGATAAGCAAGTGAAGACAACAAGAAATTTTTGTGGCAGTGAATCAAGGAAGAAAAGATTATGTTAGGCCACACCCCAAGTGCAATAAGTGTAACTTTCATCACCCTCAAGCTGCTTCGTGTCGGGTGCGTGTGAACTGTAGACGCCCAAGACATTTTGCAAAGGTCTGTAGGGTGGCGCCGAACTTGGCTGCACCGGTAAACACAGTTAATCCGGCGGGAAACTTCAGGGTTTGTTATGAGTGTGAAAGCCCTGATCACTATCCGAACGTGTGCCCTAGACTGAATCGGGCAACGGGCCAACATGGGAATAATCAAAATCAAGTGTTGGTGATAGCTGGTAATCAAGGCCAAGTGAATCAAGGGAATACTGCCTGAGGACGTGCATTTGTGATTAGAGCAAATGACGCTCGTCCCGAATGTTGTTACGGGTACGTACCTTCTTAATAACCATTTCGCATCTGTATTATTTGATATCGTGGCAGACAATAGCTTTGTTTCCTCTGAGTTTGCACCTCTACTTGGTTTGGACCCTAGTTGTTTAAAGACTAGTTACTCCATAGAAATGGCTAATGGTAAGTTTGTAGAAGCTAAAGAGATAATTAGAGGTTGCATAATAATGTTAGAGGATCATGCCTTTGATATAGATTTGATACCTTTTGAATTGGGAAGTTTCAACGTAGTAGAGGGAATGGATTAGTTATCGAAATGTGGAGCTGAAATCGCTGCCGAGAAAAAGTGTTGAGAATCCCTATGCCTAACGGTGATGTGCTCAAGATCCAAGGAGAACGACCAGGAAGAAACCTAAAGCTTATCTCTTGTATGAAGACTCCTTAATGTTTACAGAAGCAATGCTATGCATTCTTAGCGCACATAGTAGAGAATATAGAGGAGGAAAGGAAGCTGGAAGATATTTCGGTGGTGCGAGACTTTTCGGAAGTATTTCCTGATGACTTGTCCGGTTTACCTCCCCCTCGACAGGTGGAATTCCAAATAGATTTAATTCCTGGAGCAACACCCATAGCAAAGACGCCATATCGATTAGCATCATCAGAAATGTAGGAACTATAGAGCCAACTGCAGAATTTATTGGATAAGGCTTTTATCCGTCCTAGCCATTCACTATGGGGAGCACCGATATTTTTCGTCAAGAAGAAAGATGGATCATTCCGAATGTGCATCGATTATCGTGAGCTGAATAAGTTGACCATGAAGAATCGATATCCCCTCCCTAGAATCGATGAGTTATTTGATCAGCTACAAGGGGCGTCATAGTTCTCCAAGATTGATCTTTGATCGGGCTATCATCAGTTGAGAGTTCACGAGGATGACATACCGAAAACAACGTTCAGGACTCGTTATGGACAATATAAGTTTCTAGTCATGCCATTTTGGTTGACAAACACTCCAGCGGTATTCATGGATCTGATGAACCGGGTTTGTAAGCCATACCTGGATAAGTTTGTAATAGTGTTCATAGATGACATCCTCATCTATTCCCGATCAAAGGAAGACCATGAACGACATTTAAGAATGATATTAAAATTATTAGGGGAAGACAAACTTTATGCCAAGTTCTCTAAGTGTGAATTTTGGTTGCGCGAAGTGAAATTTCTAGGACACGTGGTGAATGAGAAGGGAATTCACATTGATCCTGGAAAGATCGTAATAGTTAAGAAGTGGGATACTACCGGTAATTTATTGCAAACTTTACAAAGATAGCCCAACCATTAACAATGCTCACGCAGAAAGACAAGAAATTTGATTAGGGTCATAAACAAGAAGAGGCCTTCCAAACGCTAAAGGAAAAGTTATATAACGCACCCATATTGACACTCCCTGATGGACTTAATGACTTTGTCGTGTTCTGCGATGCATCACATCAAGGACTGGGTTATGTGCTAATGCAAAAGGACAAGGTGATTGCTTACGCCTCGCGTCAGCTTAAGGTTCATGAAAAGAATTATACAACACATGATTTGGAATTAGGCCAGTGGTATTTGCACATAAGATATGGAGGCATTATGTGAATGGGACTAAGAGCGTTATCTACACTGATCATAAAAGCCTTCAACACATTTTTGATCAAAAGGAATTAAACATGCGCCAGCGACGATGGGTGGAACTTCTTAGTGACTATGATCGCGAGATCTGATATCATCCTGGAAAGGCGAATGTGGTGGATGATGCTTTGAGTAGAAAAGAACGCGTAAAACCCTTATGCGCACGAGCCTTGGGAATGATCATACAATCATACCTAAAGGGACAAATCCTAACAGCACCGACTGAAGCATTAAAAGAAGTGAACATTGTTGGTGAGGAGTTCCGTGGTTTGGATAAACAGATGAATTGTAAGGAGGATGGTGTACGGTACTTTGTGGATCGTATATGGGTACCTAAGTGGGGAGATGTTCGAACCCTAGTTATGGACAAAGCTCATAAGTCCAAGTATTCTGTTCACTCTGGTGCAGACAAGATGTACCAAGACCTTAAGGAATTATATTGGTGGCCAGATATGAAGAAGGACATTACAACGTATGTAAGTGAATGCTTGACTTGTTCGAAAGTCAAAGCCAAACATCAGAAACCGTCAGGACTATTACAGCAACTGGAAATTCCCGAATGAAAATGGGAAAACATAGCGATGGACTTCATCAGTAAGTTGCCTAGAAAAAGTAGCGGGCATGATTCGATTTGGATTATTGTGGATTGAATGACGAAATCCACTCACTTTTTACCGATTCGAGAGGATAATAAGATGGAAAAGCTAGCAAGATTATATGTAAATAAGATTGTGACTAGGCATGGAGTGCCTGTGTCAATTATATCAGATCGTGATAGTCGATTTACATCACGGTTCTGGCAGACTCTACAGAAGGCAATGGGCACTCGGTTAGATTTAAGTACTTCCTATCATCCATAGACGGATGGTCAAAGTGAACGTACGATACAGACTCTCAAAGACAAGCTTAGGGCATGTGTGATCGACTTTGGTGGTAGTTGGGATACTCATTTACCGTTGAACGAATTCTCTTATAATAATAGTTACCATACGAGCATTGGATGTGCTCCATTCGAGGCGTTGTATAGAAGGAAGTGTAGATCCCTAGTATGTTGGACTGAGGTAGGTGAAAGTCAATTGTCAGGTCCAGAGATTATTCAGGAAACAACTGATAAGATATTTCAAATCAAGGATAGACTTAAGGCAGCTAGAGACCGCCAGAAAAGTTACGCCGATAATCGACCAAAACCTCTGGAATTTAGTGTGGGTGATCGTGTCTTGTTGAAAGTTTCTCCTTGGAAGGGAATCGTACAATTTGGAAAGAAAAGGAAGTTAGCCCCAAGGTATGTGGGACCATTCGAGATCATTGAAAGAGTTGGTCCTATGGCGTATCGATTAAAGCTACCCCAAGAGCTCAGTGGTGTGCACGACACATTCCATGTATCGAACCTTAAGAAATATTTAGCCGATGGATCCCTTCATGTTTCGATTGAGGAAATCAAGATTGATGTGAAACTTCATTTTGTGGAAGAACCAATAGAAATTATGGATCGGGAAGTTAAGCGATTAAGCGCAGCAAGATTCCAATTGTCAGAGTGAGATGGAACTCTAAGCGAGAGTCAGAATTTACTTGTGAACAGAAAGACCAGATGAAACTTAAATATCCGCACCTATTCACGGATACAGCTTCGGGATCTAACTCCAGCTGAATTTCGGGATGAAATTCTGTCAACTGTGGGATACTGTGACATCCGTCACTATTAGGTCCGTTAATTGACTCGAAGTTCGTTAACTCTCCTCGTGCATTTATTATCTTTGCGTAATTATTTCGTTTTCGAATCGAAACTTGTCGTACCTGCCTTGCATGTTAACCCTAATATTATCATAAGAAGAATTAGATAAACATTACATAAACGATAATTAACACAGTTAATCTTTAATAGTATAATTAATACTATTATTATCATTATTAGTATTATTTAATATTATTATTATTACTATTAATATTATTAAAATTATTATTATTAATATTATAAATAATATTATAATTATAATTTTTATAACTAAAGTTTAGGGTTTAAATTGTAAATAAAGTAAACTCAAGGGAAAAATTAATCTAAAGTTAAGGGTTCTAAGTGTAATCTTCCGGTCGCCGTTAGCCGCCGTTGGTTGCCACCGTCTCGTCGTTTGGTTGTTTCGCAAGTAACCGATCGTCAAGAACCTTGTTATGTTTCGTTTCGCGGTATTGACTCGTAGTTTCGGTCTAGGCGTTTCGGGTTGTTTCGAACGTATGTGCGCAGTGTGTGTGTGTGTCGCGACCGTGGTGTGTATGATGTGTGTGTGTCACAACCGTGGTGTGTGCGATATATGTGTGTGTGTGTGTCACGACTGTTGTGTGTGTGGATGAACCGAAAGGCATGTGTGCAGTGTGTGCCGCGACTGTTGTGTGTGTTTTGTGTGTGTATATGAACCGAACTCTATGTGTGCAGTGTGTGTGTGTGTCGCGACCGTAGTGTATGTATATGTGTGTGTGTGAGTTGCAAGTGTGGGCATACATATATATGTATATATGCGATGGGTGTATGTATATAATGTGTGTGTGTGTGTATGTATATGTGTGTGTGGCTGCGGGTGTATGTATATAAATGATATATGTGAGTGACTATGTGTGTGTGAAACCGTATGTGTGTTGTGTTACTGTGACATCCGGTAATTTTCCGTTACCAAACTCCGTTAGTTCCGTTAAGTCTTGCATACACGTGTCGTGAGCACTCACTAGTTGTCGTTGAACGTTGGTGACTTAATAAAATTAATAATGTTAAACAATAATTTCTATGTTGATTATTGGTTGTGATTATGCGATTTAAATATTAATTGTGAATTTTATCGCGTAACGTGGAAACGTGTGTGTTTTAATCCGTATGTTTTGTATCTAGTGAAGATAATGTATATGATTATTATTGTTAGTTTATATGTTTATTATTTTAAGTTTAAACCTTTTAAAAAGTAATTAAAAGATTAGTTTTAATAAAATACAAATTATAAGGGTTGAAAGGGTAATTATGGATTATTAAATAAAACAAAATCCCAACCCTAGCCCCACACCCTTGATCGGCCGCGACTTCACCTTCAAACACACACACACTTCGGTTTTCATCAAGAACAAGCAATTCCATTCGATTTTGGACCGATTTCAAGCATCACAACAAGTTAGAATCATCAATTGCAAGCCATTACACGTTTAAAGGTTAGATTTTTACATGTTTTTGATGATTTTTCATGTTGTCCGAAAGTTCCATTCGAAACCTGCAATTGAAGGTCGATTCTTGGTTGTTTGTTGATGTTTTATGTTAGCTAGGTTAGATTGATGCTAGTTAACGTCGATTATGCAAGAAAGCTATGATTTTGATACGTTGTTCATAGGTTACTAATAATAGTAACTTTATTTGCATGGATATGGTGATTTGATGATGTATGAATGTTATGGATGTGTTTATAATGATAATTAGATGCTAGATTGTTGATATGAACATTGGGAAATCGAGAATGCACATTGTAGTTCTTACCTTGCTAAAAATAGTAACTTTTGATGTTGAATGTTGATGAAACATGCCAAATAGATGTTGTTGATCATGTCTAGATATTGTTATGGACTTAATTTGGTATGCAAATGGTAAATTTATGAATGTAGTGTGAGTTTGATGAATTTGGGATGTACTTTCCCAAAAGGGAAACTTTAATTGTGCAAATCCTTGAATTGGATGATTTGAGCATGTTTGGGACATTAGGACCATGCTAGTGTGTTCGTGGATGGTTTCTAAGGTGATTAAATGTGTTGTTTAGGTTGTACGAATATTGATTTGGTTTGTTACCTGTTTTGGCCTGTTTGTGGAAAAATCATGGTATGAGTCATATAGGTAAGCTAGGACTTTTGTTGATTGATGGTTGATTAAGAATGAACATTTTGGATGATATGAGCTATGGAAAATTGGTATGTTAATGATCATCATACACACGTGCGAATCTGAGGCCCCTACTTAGTAGGATTGGCAGGGTTTAGGGTGTGAAGTTGTGAGTGGCTTCACATGGCATGTGATGCGTGATTTGATCCTTGTATGGTGTATTATTTGTGTTATAGTTGTTATGAGCATGATAATAGTTTGAGATTTGCATGACTTGTATGATATCTGGCTGTATGATGATCTAATTAGTACATGTGGTTAATGAAGTGTTATATGTAATCAGTTTGTATGTTAATCATGTGTGATAGGCTGTTATGATTGTTTGAATGGAATCTCACCTATAATGTCACCAACGGGTCAAACGGGTCAAATGGGTCAAATATGTCTTGCCTTCTAAAACTTTGAGTTCTTTGGTTTGTAAAGCACTTAGGGTTTCATTATGATTCTGTGTACACATACTTATGTACTCTCGTGTTCTAGGTAACCTTTGAAGGGTTGTCTTTGCACCTATCATCAGTTCTCTTTAGTCATTATCTTTACACACCAGGTGAGTTCATGCCCCTCTATTTTTATAAACCTTCTTTTTAGGGGAGGTAGCATACTTGTACTCAAATGCTATTTTATTATTATAAGCTGTGTATGTTTTAACATAGTGCTTAATACCTTGAAAGTCCTCACACGTTCGGATCGTTAATAATGGTAACTAGCGGGAAATCTTGGGTAGTACTACTGGGTTTGACGAGTCCCACTTGTGCGACTCGAGGTCAAACGGGTGCAATATTGTCCTAGACACAAATATCGTCACGACCTGGTAAGTCGTGACGAGAGGCAACAAACGCAACACAGTCAGCTTCGATCGCGAAATCACTATGGTTATTACTTGTGATATAGACTAGCTATCTATTTCAATGCACTTCTTATGTTATGAAAATGTTATTGTTTATGATAAACGCAAACTCTTGAACTCACCAACCATTATGTTGACATTTTAGTATGCTATTCTCAGGTTGTTAACTCTGCTTGCCATTAGGAGCACCACACGGGTCCAACATGCATTCTAAGACTCTATTTTAAAGACATGTTTGTTGGTGTCTATTTACGAGTGTTTAAATGTTGGGTTGGCGCATGTTTTGCCAAATATGCATTTTTATATTTCGGGTTTGTCTTATTTACAAAACGCTTCCGCATGGTTTTATAGTTTGAACTTTGGTTGGTTCTATTTTAAATGTGGCATATAGTGTCGTTCTGAGTAACTATTGACTGTGATCCTGGTTTGTTCACACGCCTCGCGGTAAAACTCCGTACATGGATTTTGAGGGTGTCACAGTTACAGTGTGTGTGTGTGTGTGTGTGTGTATAAACCGTGAGTGTGTGGGTTAGTGTGAGTGTGAGTGCAAATCGTGAGTGTGTGTGAGTGTGTATTATGTGTGCTTGACATTATGTATGTATATATATGTGTGTGTTGAATGTATATATATTTTGAATGTGTGTGCGTGTTCAAGTGTATATATATGTATAAACCGTGAGTGTGTTATTGATATTATGAGTAAGTGTATGTGTTCGACACTATGTGTGTTTAGTTGTGTGTTCCGGTGTGCATTGGGTGTGTACGTGAATCAAGTGTGTTATCCAGTGTGTCTAGATTATGAATGTGAGTGCGTATGTAATTTGTAGAGGTTGAACCTATGAGGCTCGGGAAATCAAATCCAGATGAAGATGAAGATCATGTCACGCGACAACCTAGAGTTATCGCGCGACAACTACCAGTCGCGCGAGAACTTCTTTTGTTATATATAGAAGTTTTGCTTTGTAATAGTAAGAACTTTGATAGAGAGATTTTCATTTTCCTGATTTGAACTAATGCACTGTAATCAAATTAGAGATCTATTGATTTGGAAGTTTATTTACTCATGTGTTCATCTTTTCTATATTCAATCTTGTTACCGTGATAATTACATTCCGCATTCTCATCACGAGATCGATCTAATTGTATTGTGTTCATCCTTACAATTGGTATAAGAGCCTTGTTGCTCTAGATCGATTTGTTGAAGTTTGAAGAAGTGTTTTGAAGAGCTAGTGAGCATTAAACTCACGGTTATTCTATGTTTTTCTACTTATTCTTGCTGAGATTGATCATTTGAGATGTTGAAGCTAATAAACTTCATGTTTTTGTTTTGATTACCTTTTTGAGCTTGAAACGAGATTAATTGAATCAATTAGAGACAATTAGGATCTAATTTGAACCTAAATCACTAATTGAACACTTAATTAATCAAAGTTTAATCAATTGGGTGAAAGATTTGAGGCTGAAACACTCAGAATCACAGAGAACAGTTCAGGCGAAAACTTAGTTTTCCGTGCGAAAAGTTACCTTTCGAGCGAGAAGTTGAGGATTTCGCAAAAGTTGGTTCCAAGTTTGTTACAACAGAATCTACTCGCGCGACAACATTCAGTTTTCGTAAGATTTAGTTACAAAAGTTTCCGCGTGAGAAGTTTGCTTTGTTCGCATGAGAACTTTGAAGATTTCACGCGATAAGTTGATCATTCGCGTGAGAACTTTGGGTTTGAAGAATTTGTGAAGAATTGGATTTTCAAGTAAGAACAATGGCTAATCTAAAGCACATCACTGCCACTTTGAATCTCGACAATGAGATTGGTACGAGCAAAAAGCCACCTTGTTTGCTCAGTGAAGAAGATTACCCAGATTGGGCGTTTAGGTTTGAGAACCATGTCATGTATACTGAACCCCAGATGATGCGATCTATCAAGCAAGGTTCATATATTCCGGTGTATAAAAATGATAAGGGTGATTTGGTCCCGAAACCTGAACATTTATGGGACGAGGAAGACATGAAGATGAAGGAACTTGATGACAAAGCCTATGCTGCCATCACCATGGCACTCACAACTGAGAATGCATAGAAGTTTAAAGAATTTACCAAGGCTAAGGAATTATGGGAAGCAATGGAGGAACAAATCATACGCAATAAAGACATGAGAGAGAGCAGAAAAGAAATGTTGAACCAAGAGTTCAATATGTTTAATCATATACTGGGCGAAACTTTGGAGGCTCAGATGTCTAGGTTCATGAAACTAGTCACTAAAATGAAGAGTGCAGGAATTACTTTGGAGAATATAACAGTTAACAAAAAACTATTAAATTCTCTACCATATAGCTGGAACAACAACTGCACCAGCATTAAGAGAACCAATGATCTGTTCACCTTGACACTCAGTGATATCATCTCAACCATTAAATCCTATGATATGGATGATAAGCAGAGGGCTGCAAACTACATCAACTCAATGGGAGCTGAAGCATCAACATTGTATGCCAAGATGGCCAGTAACCCAAACTATTATGCCAGTTATTCACAACTGTGCCAACAACAACAGTCAGCATCTTCTGCTCATCCTACTATCAAAGACCAAACCTTGCCCCAATCCTTGCCCCAATATCAAGCTACTCCTCAAAATTCTTATGTTCAAGCTCAATTGCATTTCCAACCTCAAACCTACCCACAGATTCAAGCTTCCCAATCAACCCAACAAGCTTATGTTGGTAACTCCCAGCCAACCAAACAAACCATCCAAATCACTGAAGAACACCTAGCCTTATTCACTACCTTCATGAATAGTTATGAAGTATTTTCAGCTGGAATACTTAGTGTGCCTAACATCTTGGTGGATGATCTACAACAGGTTAATCCTGATGATGTTGAAGAGAATGACATCAAATACCAGATGGCTATGGTGGTCTATAGTGCTAAGAATTTTGCTAGGAGAACTAGAAGGAAGGTGATTGGAATGACCAACTCCAACAAAATAAGGTTTGATAAGTCCAGTTTGAGGTGCTACGACTGTGATAAACCTGGTCATTTTGCCAAAGAATGCCCTGAATCGAGATCTAACCAGAGTGATCATGGAAAGAAGTTGGTGATAGTGGAGGTTGAAAGTAAGAAAGACCAAGAAAGCACATCCAATAACAAAGCTTTGGTGTCTCAGACCAATAAGGATTATGATTGGTCAGACCAAATGGAAATTCTTGACATTAAGTTGTCTACTGCTTTATTGGCTGAGATTGAACCGGTAGAACAGCCTCTTGAAGACAACTTGTTTACTGAATTTGTTTCTGAAGACGTGTAGATGGGGTGTTTGCTGAGGAAGAGAAGATTGAAAAAGAAATAGTGGAGATGTGTGTGAAGGATCAAGAGGAAGAGATGAAAATTGAAGCAGTGGTTGAAAATGATGAAAAAGCTGTTGAGTTTACTCCAGCTAAAGTTGAATTGGTCAAAGAGAAGACTACTAAGTTTACTCCAGTCCAAACTGAAGAATGATTTAAAGCTGTTGAGCTTGCTCCAGCGTCTGCATGTGCAAAAGAGCAAAGTACTGTTGAGATTATTTCAGCAACTGAAGCAAATGAACCAAAAGTGTTGAAGGCCTTCATGGTGAATGTGGTCCATGAAGAGACAAAGAAGATTGAAAAAACCAATGAGGTATATATTTCTCTTTGTTCAGATAAGTGCAAAGAAAAGGTACAAAGATACAGAGTTCACAACGAACGTTTGATTTTAGAAGTTGAAAAACTTCAATATCAAGCTCGTAAGTATAAAACAGATGAGAAAATTTTTAAAGATAAAATTGATGGTTTGAACAAATCTATTTACCAATCAAAACTAAGTCTTCATGATAAAGATTGTAACATAAAAGATTTAACAAAACGCAATGATGAATTATCTTTAGAAATTAACAAACTTACTAGTGAACTCTTATCTACAAAATTAGTTGTTTATAAATTTGAACTCTCATCCCACATGGTTAAAGGTATAATCAAGTCACAGATGACACAAAAGTTAATGGTGGCAAAAATGGAATGGGTTATGCTAACATTGCACCACCAATAAATCATGAGTTACCTCATTGCCTTCATCAATCATAACTCATGATGAAGAGACCTATGGTTTAGGTTTTAAACCAAAATCTAACTTCACACCTTCAGTTAATGTTTCATTGATTGTTGATCCTATCACAAAAACAGAAATTAATATTAATAATGACAATTTGTTTTGCAGAAAGTGTGAAGGTAGATGTTTTAGTTGAAGAATGGGAGAGCGATGGTGAATTAGATTTTATAGAAATAAGATTTGTAATAAAAACCATCTTGTAATTCATCATCAAAGTTAAATGAATGTTTGGAAGTTTTAGTTGATTCAAAAGATTGTGCAAAATTGTCAAATAAGGATAAGAAATGAGAATAAAAAATAAACTTTAAAAACAAAGAAAATAAACGTGTCACAACATCTGTGTCTGACTTGAAAGCTCATTTCAACAACAAATTTGTTTCTTCAGGCAACATTGATATTAAGGATCATATTTTTATAGAAACAAATGCTAGTTTCTTTAAAAATAAATCTTCTATTATTGCTAACAAAGTGAAACAAGATGTGTGTAGAACTTGTTCAAAAGACACATCCTAATCCAGTCAAGAAGATTCATACAGCTAAAGCCACAAATCATGCTACATCAGCATCTGTAATAAGTCTAAAAGCTAGGAATTTTGCCTTAATTCCCCCAAAATCAACTCAAGTTAAACAACACGAGAGGAAAGAAAGAGAGACTGTGAAGAATCGAAAGGCCAAGGACATACTAAGGCCAGATTCTGTGATAACTAAGCAAGTTATCCAAAACAGTTTCAAATGCATATAGTAAAATATGTTGTTTTGTGTGTGAAAGCCAAATCACATGGCTAGAATTTATCACTATCAACATCAGTTGACAAGTAAACAAAAGTTTCATAATTCAATTGCTAACAATAGAAAGCATTTCTTTGTTAATGCATTTTAAAAGAAACTTACATCAATCAAATGTTTTTGCTGAAAATAAAACTGATTTAAAAAGGGATAACACAAAAGTAAAATCAGTACAAGTTGATGAAAACAATTTCACCACACCACCAATCAAACAAGTTCAAAGATGGAAAGTTAAAGGCAAAATCTCTGAGCCATTTGTTGTTGAAAAATACATTTTCGATGACAAAAGAGATATGATATTACAAAATGTATCATATTTAGATGAAAACAAAGAGCTCAAGTCAACCATGGCTTGGGTTCCTAAAAATGATTAAATTTGTCCTATTGCGTAGGAACAACCAAGGCAAGCTATCAAAAGTGTTTGGCATGTAGATAGTGGTTGTTCAAGACATATGACTGGTAATATATCTCTGTTAAACTACATTCAACCATACAACAAAGGATATGTTATCTTTGCCGGGGACAAGGGAGGTAAGATTACAAAGAAAGATACGGTGACTAATGGTGTATTAAGCTTTGAAGATGTCAATTTTGTAAAGGAACTTAAGCATAATTTGTTAGTGTCTCTCAAATTTGTGACAAAAAGTATTCAACATATTTCACTGATAAAGAATATCTAATATTAAAACCTGGCTTTGTAATACCTGAAGAATGGATTTTATTGAGAACTTCGAGAGACAAAGACACGTATTTACTAGATATGAATTGCACACATTCATTTGCAACTGCGTCGTGTTTGTTAACTGAAGCCTCGGAAAGTGATACATTGTTATGGCACCGTCGTCCTGCTCATGTAAATATTAAAACAATGAACAAACTGGTTAGAGAAAATCATGTTATTGGCTTACCACTGAAAGAATTTCATTTAATAGAACATTGTCTATCATGTTCTAAAGGCAAACAACATAAACTTCCTCATAACCAGTTGCTCATACACAAATTGACTCTATTCTTCAATTGCTATACATGGATTTATTCGTCCTGTAAGTGTTTTGAGTTTGGGATGTCGTGCATATTGCTTAGTTATTACCGATGATTTTTCTAGATTTACATGGGTTTTATTTTTAGCATCCAAAGATGAGGCGCCTCATTTGCTAATGAAATTCATAACACTTGTGGAAAATCAAAAAGACAAGACAATCAAATGCATACAGAGTGATAATGGCACCGAATTCTGTAATCGTATCTTGAATGAGTTCTGCGATTCAAAGGGGATAGCAAGACAATTTAGTTCTGCAGGAACTCCATAACAAAATGGAGTTGCTGAAAGACGTAACAGAACCTTAATTGAAGCAGCTAGAACTATGTTATCAGTAGCTAAATTACCCTTATTCTTTTGGGTTGAAGTTGTTAACACTGCTTGTTATGTTCAGAATCGTGTTTTAATCAACAAAAAACAAAATATGACTCCTTATGAAATCTTTTTCAAACATAACCCAAAGTCAAATATTTCAAAACTTTTGGATGTTGTTGTACTCTGTTAAACACGTCTGATAATAAATCAAATTTGATGAAAAAGCATATGATTGTTATTTTATTGGTTATTCAGCCAACAAAGTAGCATATCGGGTTTAAATAAAAGAACTAAACAAATTACTGAGTCATTTTATTGATTGGCATGAATCTACAAAACAGATGCAGTTTCTGCTCCTTCATGGGTTTATGATTATACTTCATTATTTGAAACATTAATCGAAAATCTATTGTTTCTACAGCTGATCCACCTTTGACATCCTCAATTCAAGATATCTTTGCTGATGATGTTGGATCTACATCTTCTCAAGCTAAAGGAATATGTTAAGATATACCTTCATCTTCTAATTCTGCAGCTGTTCCACATTTTGTTCCTGCAACAGATTCTTCTCATTTGGATACAATTATGGAACAAGAACTACAAGTTTCTGATCAGAGTTCATCTTCTATCTTAACTGATCCAATTGATACTATTCAAGTACCATATGAAGATCTTTCTATTGGTAATGATAATCAAGACGAAGAAATTGTTTATCAACCTGAAGGAGTGAACACTGTTAAAGAGCCTGTTGGTCATATGTCTAACCTAGATGAAGTTATCTCTGAAGATGCTACTCCACAGCTAAGGGTTCATAGAAACCATCCAACAAAAGCAATCATCGGTCCATTATCCTAATGCATCAGTACTCAAAGTCAATCAGGAGCAATGAATACATGTCTATATTCATGTTTTCTATCTCAAATAGTGCCAAAGAATGTTAAAATGGCATTGAAAGAAAATAGTTGGCTAGAGGCCATGCAAGATGAGCTGATGCAATTCAAAAAGCTCAATGTTTGGCATCTGTGTGAAATACCAAAGGGTAGGTTACCAGTTGGCACGAAATGGATTTTCAAAACCAAACAGATGAAAAGGATGTGATAGTCCGCAACAAAGGCCATACTTGTTGTACAAGGATTCTATCAAATCGAAGGTCTTGATTATGAAGAAGTATACCCTCCAGTTGCGAGACTAGAAGCTATAAGAATTTTTCTAGCATATGCTTCATACAAGAACTTCAAGGTTTATCAAATGGATGTGAAAACTGTATTTTTGTAAGGCAAAATGAAGGAAGAAACTTATGTCTGTCAACCACCTGGGTTTGAAGATCCTGATCATCCTGACTATGTTTACAAGTTAGACAAAGCATTTTATGGCTTACACTAAGCACCTCGAGCTTGGTATGCCACTCTCATTGAACATTTGCTTGCAAATGGTTATACAAGATGTGCTATTGATCAAACTTTATTCATAAGAAAGACGGGTGATGATCTCATTCTAGTTCAAGTTTACATTGATGATATTATCTTTGGATCTACCAATGATGACTTGTGCAAGGAGTTTGAGGCAGTTATGAAGAAGAAATTTGAGATGAGTGCACTTGGAGAAATAATGTTTTTCTTGGGTATTCAAGTTAAACAGGATGAGAAGGGAATACTGATACATCAAAAAAGTATATTCATAGTATCCTGGATAAATACAAATTCCAAGACTCCAAGACAGCTCCTACTCCTATGTCTTCTTGTCCTACTTTGACTCCAGATCTCACGGGAGAAGATGTTGATCAACACATGTATCGATCAATGATTGGTTCCCTGATGTATCTTACTGCAAGCAGACCGGACATCATGTTTCCTGTTTGTCAGTGTGCACGTTATCAAAGTAATCCAAAAGAATCTCACATGAAAGCTGTCAAGAGGATTTTAAATATTTCAAGGGTCAACCCACGCTTGGTCTCTGGTATCCTAAAAATTCTGATTTCAATTTATTTGCTTATACTGATAGTGATTATGCAGGATGTAACTTGGACAGGCAGTCTACCACTGGCGGTTGTCAATTTATTGGCAATAGGTTGATTTCTGGCAGTGCAAGAAGTAGCAGACAATATCCACTTCAACTGCAGAGGCTGAATATATGGCTGCATCAAGCTGTTGTTCACAAATCGTTTGGATTCAACAACAACTTCTTGATTATGGCCTTAACATTTATGATACTAAAATTTTTATGATAATACTGCAGTTTTAAACATTATGAAGAATCCTATTCAGCATTCTAAGACTAAACACATTGACATCCGAATGCATTTCATTCGTGACTATTTTGAAAGGACACTTATTTATTTGGAGTCAATTTCCACAGATGATAACATTGCTGATTTGTTTACTAAGGCATTTGACCAGTCCAGATTCGACTTCTTGGTTAAATCTCTAGGAATGATTAATTTTGGTTAACAATTAGACTTACACCCTATTCAAAACTATTTTTTTATTGTTTTTTTGTTAGTTAAAATTGTTATTTTCTGTATAGATAATCATAATTTTAGGGGGAGAAAATTTAAAAATAAAAAATAATAATAATAAAAATAACAAAAATATAAAAATAAAATAAAAATATTTTTTGATTTTAGGGGGAGTAAAAAGATAAAATAAAATTACAAGAAGATTTTGGTTATAAAATTTGAGAAAATTAAGTTTTCAAATGTACATAGGAAATGATATACATTTCTTGATTTTGAATTGTTGCATCCTAAGGGTTACAATAAACTGACTTGGATTATGTTTGATATGTTGATAGGCTAGATTTTCAAGTATGAAAAGTACTATGTTCTGTGATGCATTAAAAGTAACTTTCTATGACTGAAGTGGGTAACTCATCAAGGTTTTGTGGTAACTCTGATTCCATGCTAAAACAGACTGAGAGTTATAGTCTGGGCATACTCAAGCCAATTACTTTCTAATTCAACTTCTTTTAGATACTGTATATATATGTATAAAGTCAAAATAAAAAAAATATATAGATATACAAATGAAAACAAAATACAAAAGAGAAAAGCAAACAAAATGAGCAAAAAGAAGCCTAAAAGGCCATATAGGAATAAAAGATGCCAATGAGCACATTAATAAAGGATATGTCAAAGACATACATACTATATGATAAATATTTTTCTTTTTGAGAATATGTTCTGATACACAGAAGGCAAAATCAAAAGATGGGGCTTGTAAGTCCGACTTGGCATGTAAGTCCTAAACATCTTGCGAGGGCAAAACATAAGTTCGATTAGCTGTTAAATAAGTCCTAAAACTTGTTAATATTCTGTGTTCAGAAATGTTTCTCAGGCTAGTTATGCTCATAATAGATATTATATTAAAAAATTCGTTCTGAAAAGGTTGATCAGAAGAGAAAGGTTTAAGTCAAATTGGGATGACTTGAAATCTCGAAAGTGTCTTGAAGTTGGATAAGGTTCTACAGCATTTTTGATTATGGGACACACTGAAGACATATTATTTAATCAAAACATGATAAAATCACAAGCTTATGTGTCTAAGTAAACTTGAAGTCTATGTTTAAATTGGACACAATATATTGAAAATAAACATAACCAGTTCTATTTATACTAAAGCTGGATGATGATAATGATCAATTTCTAAGAAATATGATCTTATACTTGAGAATTTATCAAAAATATTTAAGTTAATTAGAATAGTTTTTGTGTCAAATTGATTTTTTTTTAAAAGTATATTTTGATTACTTGTTTTAGTTTTCGTTTTACAAAACGTTCAAAATTAAGGGTGTTCGAATGATTGTAAACACTTAGCTAAACATAATCATTTTTCGTAACAAATCATAAAGCTCAATAAAATCTTTAAAATTCAAAACTTAAAAAATTAAAAAGCTAAAATTTTCAAAGAAAATTGAACTTTTCGCATGAAAGGTTCACTTCATGCGAAAAGTTTCAAAACAGATGCGAAAGGTTAACTTCATGCGAAAAGTTGAAAGCCAAGTGAAAGGTTCAACATGCAAGAAGTCAGAGTACTATATAAAGTACAGTGTGCGAAAAGTCAAGTATTCGCACAACTGTACTTGAAATTTTTCACTTTCAAAATTCTGAATGTAGAAACTTTGTCAAAATTGAAAATAGTGTTCGTTAAGGTCGCCGGTTGATTTCCACACATAAATTAAGGTATAATGATGGTTATAACGTTGATTTGAGTATGTTTGAACTAGCAGAATACTCTAAGACATGAAATATGTTTAAATTGAACAAATAAGCCTTAATAAATCTTAATAATCATCTAGACGACACTTAGGGAACATGTTTTAATGGCTGAAACACTTGAAATTGACAGATTGAAAATTTGAAATGTAACAGACTTTTCGCATGCGAAAAGTTTTTGTGCACATGAACAAAAGCGAGAAGTTTACTCCTGATAAAATTCAAAATTCAAGCGACAACTTGACTTGTCGCGCAAAATGTTTTAATGTTTTCGCGCGAGAACTTGAAAATTCCAAAATTTGTCTAAGTGTTGAAATTTTTCTAAGTGTTGAATTTTTTAGTCTAAACTTCTTGTAATTTTTCTTGTATACTGATCTTAATGTTGTATGTTTCAAATGGTGCGTCCATTGGTTTTTAATAAAAACCATAATGCCATAGCGTTTCTTGGTAACGTTCCTGAAGACAATGCTTTATTCAGATCACTGATTGAGGGACTTAAGACATCCCGAATTCACCATGCTATTTCTGCAAGTCCTACTATTTACACTGATATCATAGATCAGTTTTGGCACACGGCTGCTAACGAGATAAATGAAGATGGAGAACTCTGCATTACTGCCACCATTAAGGGCAAGAGAGTTATGATTACTGCGGAGGTGATAAACAGTGTATTATTACTGGAAGATGTGCCTCATGCACTAGTGAAGATTGATGATGATGCTGTTAAAGACTGTTTGGTACGTATGGGTTATAGTCACCGTTACCCATCACTGGAGAAGAAGTATCTTCCACCCTTTTGGAAGTACTTGTTTCATGTAGTAATCCATTGCCTTAGCAATCTCAAAGCAGGTATGGATATTCTTAGTATGGTGTTCGGATCCCTACTTGTATCACTAGTTGATGATCTTCCATATAGCATATCCACGGCTCATTTCAGAGATGCAGCAGAACGTTATTGCTGCTGTTGGGAAGAAGTTTATCATGTACCCTCGCTTTATCCAGATGATTGTTAATGTTGCTCATCCTGAGCTAGCTATATCTGATTCTTTGACATATGTTGTCATGACTATGAAGAAGGATATTTTTACATATTTGATGGGAGCTCGTGGGAACGCTTAGGATGGTTCTCATTTTGCTAAGCTTGGGCGTTTTTCTGATGATTTTCAAGCAGATGATAGACCTCAAGAGACAGTTGCTCCACAGATTCATAGAGATGTCATATCTGGTGCATCTATATCCACTGCTCGAGCAACTGAGGCTGCTACTTCTATTCCGTCCACGAGTACTATGCCAATTGCACCTGAGAGTTCTCAGGGTGCTACTAGATCTGATATGGACAAGGTAAACACTTGGTTTACTGAAAGTGGAAGCAAGACGGATAACGACCAGATTGGGAATGTACCTTATGTTCTACAGGAACATTCCAGAGTGCGAGAAACTCCAGCTAAACGCACTGCTAAGGAACGTGACACTGATTTTGTTCCTAAGGAATCACCTGTGTCCAGGGGGAGAAGGAAAAGGATGGCGAGGAGAACCGGTGAGAGTCCTCGTGGTAGGGGTAGAGAACGTGGTTTGTTGAGGAAACGTCGGACCCCAGTGACCACTGAGCCAATCATTGAGGAGCCTATTGTTACAGAGACTCTAGTCACAGAGAGTGAGGCAACACCAACTGTACCAACTGAGTTGCCCACTTCTACTGATGACATTTTGAGGACTCCTCCCATAGACCAAATGGATGATATTACCATAAGTATGGATGACTTCATAAATACACATCCTAAGCTGAGACAAGATGCTAGTACGTCTACTAGTTCACCTACACATATTACTCTTGAAGAACGTGTATGCAATTTAGAGGGGGAGATGTTTGAGAAGACTAAGGAAATTATTGTTTTACAGAGACAATTAGCTGATAGAGATAAGAGGATTAAGAATCTTGAACATCAACAAACTTTCTTATTCAGCTATATTCAGTTTACTAATCAAGGAACCACTGAAGTTTGAGAAAGTAGCGGACAACAAACTGCTAATCCAGAACCTGTGATAGACCCAATCATTCTTACAGAGCATCCTATTGATCCTGTTGTTCAGGAAAGGACAACAGAGACTGTTCAAGCCGGTCAAGAGTCACTGTCTACAGATACTCATATGACTACTGAGGACCAGCCTATAGTTCTTATTGGAGAGGCATTTGTTGAGCTTGAACATATGATGCCAATACCAAACTCAGCAGAAGAGGAAGATAAGGGATTAGATCTGATAGATTATGATTCATCTGATGATGGTGATGATGAGGATGATAATGATGATGATGATAATAATGATGATGATGATGATGGTAATGAGGGAGATGGTAATGATGATAATGGTGGTAATGATGATGACAATCAGGGTGGTGATGTGGGTTCAGCGACTACTGGTAATGCTGATTCTTCGAGTGCTGAAAATGTCTCTGGACCAAGTCCCGATGATTCAGTTGATTACACACCTTTGGACCCGGAAACTGAGGCGGCATATGAAAGAGAATTCTATACATTTCAGCAGAGTATGGTTGATGAGAAAATTAAAGAAGAGTTGGGAGTGTTTGATGATTTAGAAGAAGGAATAGAATACACAGATATATTCGGAAACAGTCTAAAAGATTGTTTTCCGATACATTGATTGAAGAAGGAGAGATTGTAGGGGAGATGAGCAGACTGACGAGACAGTGAATGTTACGGGTCAAAGCGCTGTTCGTCAGGTAAGTAATATTATAGTTAATGCTCCTCGGAAACAGTCTAAAAGATTGTTTTCCGATACACACGCTGAGGCATTCCAAACCTTTCACAAGGCACGAAAACTCAGAACCAACTATTAGTTAGGCGTACGATCAAGAAAAGAAGATGTATGTTGTTAAGCGAAAGGGCGGAGCAATAGAGTACTACCAAGACGAGCATGACTTTCATACGCTCAGAGCATCAGATTTATATGCTATGGGTCATGTCCCGTTCTTTAACCCGAGTAACTACAGCAAAGCTAATTGGATCAGGAATATGATATGGAGACAAAGGAAGTCTAACTTCAAAGACTTTAAGACTACAAAATCTAAAGTAGTTGAAGATGAGTCTCGTATCGATCCTAATACAGGCAAACCGATGAAGATCAGGATGTACAAACATCCTAAGTATGCTAAGAAGATTCCTATTCGCGCTCCAGTGCCGGTTAATAGCTTGTCTAAGTTTAAGAGGTGGAGTTGTGAAAAGGATACCAGTCATGCGGTGATTGAATGTAAAGATAAAGAGTTCCGTATCATCGACCCTGTGGATCTGCTACAATTTGGGAAAGAAGATTTGATGAAGCTGCAGACATGTCCTATTACAGCTGATGAATCTGTAGACTTCTTAGCAGCACAGTTTGGTTGGACGATGACGAAGGCCCTGGATAACAAGATGTATGCTTACGGGGGCGCTTATCAGGTTACAGGCATGGACTTCTGAATAGTATTGATTTACCGAGCCTAGGGGGAGATTGTAAAGGCTGAAACTATGAGGCTCGGTAAATTAAATCAAGATCAAGATGAAGATCAAGTCACGTGAGAACCTAGAGTTATCGCGCAAAAACAGCTTCTCGCGCGACAACTACTAGTTGCGCGAGAACTCATGTTTTCGCGCGAGAACTTCTTTTGTTATATAAAGAAGTTTTGCTTTGTAATAGTAAGAACTTTGATAGAGAGATTTTCATTTTCCTGATTTGAACTACTGCACTGTAATCGAATCAGAGATCTATATTCAATCTTGTTACCGTGATGATTACATTCCGCATTCTCATCACGAGATCGATCTAATTGTATTGTGTTGATCCTTACATAATTAAACATCATTTGTAGTGTGGATGATGTGGGTTTGAGTGTGTGTGTCTTGCATATATTATGTAAGTGTGTGTTGTGTGTGAATGTGTGTTCGTTTAGTGAATGCGTTTTAATTTAGTATTTTAGTTGTTATTTATATATATATATATATATATATATATATATATATATATATATATATATATATATATATATATATGTATAAATCAATATAAAGAAAAAGTTTAGAGTATATAATTCAAGTGCGAGACGCGCGTTACACCCGAAACCGACCGAATGTATCTATCCTCATTGGATGTGTTTTAAGATTTTATTACCATTAATTATAGGTGGTTGATCTTTTATTGCTCTCATCTGTTGAAGCTTTTGTTCATCTCATTTCGTATCACCTCAAGGTGAGTTTTGCGCCCCTTTTTCATTTCAATTATTTTATAAACATCAAGGGGGAAAAGTATGCTCAACATTTTCCTACTGTGAAATCAATTATTCTTTTGGGACTATATGTTACTATTTCGCTAGCTTATATCTGGAACATGCATGTGTTTTCTGTGTGGTTCTTTATTCACAACTATTTAACTCAGGTGTTGGAGCCGACGGACAGGTATCGATAGTACTATTAGGTTGACACCCCCACCCTTGTTTGTTAGTATACTAGTTGGGACTAACAGTGGCCACGAAAGGGTCCTAGGGTGAATATGTTCTGACAAGATCTGTGTGTACGTCATAGGTTTAGTTGTGAGGTTCATGATTACATGTGATATTGCTTGCTTATAACTGTATGCACTAATGTCCTACTAAACTAATACACGTTTATTATTCAAACCTGCGAACTTACCAACAATATGTTAACCTTTTTGAGCATATCTTTTCAGGTAACAACCATTGAGGATAGCTAGGGATGCTGCCTTAGTGATGACTATAGAATTTGCATTTTAATCTTGTTGGGCGTCTTTGACAATTATGTTTTGGATTATCTTTGTTGATCATGTTTTGTTCACTTGTTCCTGGGTTATGGGATTTACATTTCTTTTGACTGTTTGGCTATGTTTGTCATGGGATTGACTAACTACGACACAAGTATCCATTTGTGTCGGGTGAAGTCATGACACGTTGACCATACATCATTTAATGCATCTCTATTAATTAACAATGTGTTATGACGATAATGTCCGTTACATCCTCCTGTTTTCGCTATAAGCGGAGGTGTGACATAATACAAATCTAACAATAACATAATGTCCAAACTAATGTTCCAATGTATAATGCTCTTGCAGGAGCGGTCTCGTCTAAAGTCCACTGTCTAAGTACCTAAGCCATTACTTGAAAAGACATGCTCTAAAAAGTCAACATACATTGATGAGTTTACAGGTTTAAAAGTACAAACAATTTGTTGTGTATAACATGTACATAAGGTTGTATGTGAGTAAGAGTACATGGCAGCCATAGATATCAACACAAGTTTACGATCAGTCCAAGTCCAATTAACCGGAATATATTCACCCAAGGGCACGCACAGGCCAGGTCAGCCACAACTAGCATATCGACAACAGGGGTGGGGGTGTCAATCTGTTAGTACTAACAATACCTCGCCATGACAGTCAAGCACAAGTATAGGTACACACTCATTAACGAATATCTAGACTCAACCCATGACCCAACCACATACAATGTTCCAAAATAATCTTTAAGATAGGGCATAGTCCAAAACAATGAGTAAACTTATCCCCCTAGTAAAACATATTAAAAAGGGGTCGTGAAACTTACCTTCAAATAATACAGTTCAAATCCCACAATAAGCAAAGCAAGCACTAAAAGTACAAATCACAAAAGGATTACTAAAAAACAAATGACCAATATGGGTGTAATCCTTGTAGTTGAGTCCTTAATGCCCATCAAGGTTTTTATTTTATGAAAACATAATTTATAATAGTATAGGTCCAATGTCGGATTTAAACTTTAAATCTCGCCATATTTAGGTTTTTAGTTGTCACTTTATATTAATTTATTAACGTCCTTCAATGACATCTATTAGTCCATATTCAATAAATTATAGACATTATTAAATTATTCTTTTAAAATTCATTAACCACTTTTAAATACAAATCTTATCTTTATTTGATTATTTAGTTTTAAATCCTTAGTTTTAAGTTTATCAAAATATTTCAGCATGTAGAGCTGATTGTGCACCGGTTTTGCATAAACTGTTTGGAGCTCGAAACGGTAACGAAACATTGAGTAAAAGGAATCATTTGAAAGATAAAACTTTAAATTAAACTCCAGAAATAGAACAATCACCATTGGATAAAATATGAGAAAGATATGACTCGACGAACACAGACCAACCTGCTGCCCAGATTCGTTAGTTTTGACCTTCAGTTTTGTTTGCCACGTTTGGAGGACCAAACGATGTTGAAATGACACGAGACCACTTAGGTTAGTTAGAGGACTCATTGAAAATGTTTTTAGACATAAAATAAGGCCTATTTGGGCTTAATATGACCTAGTTATGACCCGTAAAAAACGTCCTATTTTTCTGACAGTAAGCTGTCTAGTTTCTTAATCTTGTCCCTTTGCATCCTAAACCTTAATATTTGACCATTATTGACCCGAGACCTTAAATAACATTTATTTCATGAACTAACTGACAAAACATTTTATCAGACACTTAGATTTTCATAAATTTTCAGTCCCAAAAATAGTTAGTTTAGATTTTACTCTTCCGGTTCACATTGTTAATTAATTGGTACATAGTTTTGATTCCCCAACGTGTATATCGATTCAAGAAGAAAGATTAATCTTTTTAACAGCAATCTATAAGTCCAAGATGTCCATTATGGTCAGGTCAAACAAGTTTACAACCTAATTTTGATAGATCCAACAATATACAAAGATTGAGACTACGGTTTTACCAGTTAGAAGGTCCAACTCCCGAAACACCTAGATCTTCATGATCCAACACACAAAATAGAGAATAAAAGAACATTAGATGATGATTTTATGTTTAGATTATGAATATCATCAATAACACAATCCAATGAAAATTAAATAATCAACGAAATGGCTTTTCATACCGATAATGCGTAATAGGCCAATGTTTCAAAAGATGAGTGCTTGAACAATAAAAATTGATCAAGAATGAGGAAGATGATGAGGATTCATGATGAAGATGATAAAGAACAAGAGAAAAACATGTCGGCGGCTAGGGTTTTCTGTAGAGAGAAAATTTGGAGAAAAAGAATAAAAAATGAAAGAATGAGAAAACAAGGGGAACTCCCCCCCCCCCTCCCCTATATAAGGATTCAGCCAAGGGGGGCCATGGGTCCCGGGCCCTTGCCCATCTCATCCAATTTCGTCTCATCCCGATTCGCGTGTCGTCCAATCTTTATGTTTTTAAATTCTTCTCGTGAATACGATTCCAACGGACTATTATATGCTATATAAAACTATTTTAATCATATTCAAAAATTAAATTAAGTCTATTTAGTAGGCTTTAGGCAAAGCCCACTGATATCTGATTTTGTTGCGTTCTTAACGTAAGATGTATATATTTTTACATTTTTAAGTTTTTAGCCCAATTTGAAGCATGCAACCATTGTGCTAAGTCCAAATCGATGAACGCACACTTTCACCATACCCAAGGCCCACTAGAATATATTAAACCCATAATACACAGTTCTAGAAACTTAGTGTATCTACACTCGTCTAATGCACTATTCTCAGACCAAAACAACATTAGGCCAAGTTTTAAGTTAAAATTCATTATTTAGACCAAGTCAAAGTCAATGAGTCAAAGTCAACAGTCAAAGTCGATGTTCAATGCACCTATTTTGATGATGGATGTCACACATTACCTTGATCGTCTTTCACAATTTGAATGTCGGCCCTCTTTGGAACTGTTTGTGTTGGACTTACCCACGTGCTATCCGAGATTGTGTAAATAATTCCTGCATCAAGCCACTTCAACACTTCATTTTATAAAAACGTCTCTCATATTAGGGTTCAACCTCCATTGTGTGTCACGTGATGGTTTTGCTCCTTCTTCCATGATGATCTTGTGCTTAACAATTGATGGACTTATTCCTTTCTAATTAGCAATACTCCATCCAATGGTTGCTTTGTGAGCAATTAGCACTTCCATCAGGGCCGCCTTTTGATCCTTTGTTAGGTTAGATGCATTGATTACGGTAAGGTCTTGTTATCACCTACAAAAGCATATTTCAAATGTTTAGGTAATTCCTTAAATTCCACTTGTGATGGTGAAAATAATGATGGTTTTAAATGAGTATCAATGTATTCTGGTAAGCTTTCAAATTGATGTGTCCATGTTGGTTTGCATTCTTTCATTGCCTCCACTTCCCATTCGTGTTCTTGTGCTTCTAATTCAATGCTCAGCTTTGCTTCTTCCATGTTACATAAAACACACAACTCTGTGGTGCTATCCTTATTTTCATGAGTATGGCACTCATCAATTATGTCCATCATGAAACATTCATCATTGAATATAGTTTTTGGACGGATGAAAATACATTTAGTCTCAACCTTCTATTACCAAATGCCATGTCTACTGCGCCAGTCATACAATTGATCAAGCATTAGGCAAGTTTTCAAGAATGGTCTTTCCAAAATAACATGATGTTGCTTGGCATTTGTAGGACTTCCATAGTCTAGCACAAGAAAGTCCATTGAGTAATAGAAATCTTTCACCTTTACTATCACATCAGTTACTATTTCACGCAGAAGTTTAAGGGATACATCAACTAATACCATAGTAGTGTCTGCTTTTTGCAATGGTCCAAACTCATATTGATCATATAAACTTCTGGGTAAAATACTAACACTTGCTCCATGATCAAGGAAGGCCTTGTTAATTTTAAAGTTGCCAACTTGAATTGAAATTAACGGTGCTCCCGGATCTTGAAGTTTTGGTGGAAGTACACCCGATAAAATGGCATTAACATTATCAAAAAAAATCAAGTTGCTTTGGTAATTTATGTTGCCGTTTCTGGGTACATAAGTCCTTCAAGTATTTGGCATAAGCTGGACCTTGCTTAATTGCATCTGTTAATGGGATTTTGATTTTTCCTTGTTTAAAAACTTCCCAAATCTCATATTGGTTAGGCCCTTGTTTTTTAGAATTTGGTTTCATTGGTTGTTTCAATACTGAGGGGTAAGGGATGGTATTATTCTCCATCCTTACTCCTTGAGAAGCAGATGTGTTCAGTTTTTCCTTTTCCTTAATTGGTTCATGAAAAGTTACTTTCTTTATTGTTTTAGGTGTTTCAAGTTCCGAATCACTATCACTTTCCCCATTTTCTCCAAGGTCTACCATCACTCCCTCTTTCAATGGTTATGGTGGTACGACCTTATTGTCATACGTCTTACCACTTCTTCAAATACTTACCCGGCCCATATAAGAATTATTTAAGGTTGAGGCATGATGTTAAGGATTCTTTGTTGTAAAGCTTGGAAGCTTTTCGGTTTCTCTTCTGGACGATTGTTTAGCTAATTGTCCTAGTTGCTTGGTAATAGCTTTATTAGTTTTCTCTTGCACTTTTTTGAATTGCTTGAATTCCTTCATATCTTTAGCTAGATCTTGAATTGCCATTAAAATTGCATTGTAATTACCATTATGAGTTGATATCCCTTATTAATTCCTTTGTTGATAATAACCTCCTTGTGCCACACCACTCTTTCCAATTTTGAGTCTTGCAATTTCTCGTTCCAACACCGCAATTCTATCCATGGACACATGATCATTCACCATCTTTACATTTGCACCTCTTGACCTTTGACTTGATTATGCATGCTTTTTAGATATTATGCTCATCTGTTCCAATATGTTCCAGTCGTCATCCTCATGATTCAAAGTAAATGTACCCGCACTTAAAGCTCACATCCCTTGTATCTTCCGATGAAAGGCCATCATAGAACTCTGATATTAATTCCCACTTAGCTATCCCATGATGCTACAAGTTCTTAACATCTCCTTGAATCAGTGAAAAGCTTCATGGAATTGTTCCCCTGATTGTTGTGTAAAACATCGAATGGTTCGCCTTGCATCACTTGTTCTTTGGGAAGTATAGTATTCATCTAAAAGTAGTTGTTGCATTTGAACCCATGTATGGATACTTACGGAAGGAAAAAATAAAAACCATTGCTTGGCCTTGTCTTTGAGTGTAAATTGGAAAAGTACCAATTTAACTTCCTCCAGTGAAAAACCTTGGCCACCTATGGTACTACATTATGCTTCAAATTCAGATATGTGCAAATATGGTTTTGTAGTTGCCATTCCATGAAAGTGAGGAAGAATGCCTAAGCATTGTGATCTAACCTCAAAAGCTCTCCCCTGTTGTATTGGTGGAACTATAGGAGATAAGTTGATGGCAATGGCGGGACGAAAGTGACTATCCACGCCATGTGCAGGTATATAATGTTGAGCTCCCGGATTAGCTGGTATGCCATTAAATAGTTGCCCACCCAGATTGTGAAAATCTTAGGGTTAGGCATAACCATCATGATCTTGGTTCGGCTGACGGTTTTGATAACATGGTTGATTGCCATAGTTTTCAAAATTCTATTGAGTTGGTCCTTCCATATCCTCCTGATCTTCAATCCATTCCTCCACATAATTAGTGTGATGACTTCTTTCCACTAAAAATCGTTCCTCATTGCTATGATGACTACCTTCTTCGTTATGCTGAAAACCTGGATTACGAACCCAAAAATTTAGCATTGGTTGGAAATTTATAGGTGGGGGTTGGTGTTGCACACCTTGATTTACAGGGATCGGCTCCTGAGGTTGAGGTTGCGCAGTTGTGGTTGAGGTGGAGGATCATCAGGTGAAGGGACACTAGTAGTGGGATATCCCCTAAGGGTTGGTTGGGTTGAAGCCCTCCTTAGTTTTCTGGATTATTCATCATTCTTGATTGGTTACTTTCAGGTGTTCTTGAAAGTCTGCTTAAAATCCGATGAGCTATTGCTAATAATGTACCTTCTTCCCATCTTGTTTGACCATGAATTTGAGAAGTCCTTGAAGTTGATGCTTTGTGAAACATACGATTCTCTCTTGCAGTCTTCTCGATTTCTAGATCAAATTGCAATGGTGGGGTCCTTCCTGAAAATCTTGTATGCATTAATATAATGTTACCTGTAAACATACACAAAATACCTCGCGTAATACTAAACAAGAAAACAAACAAAAATAAAAACAGAAAAGTAAAATCTTTTTGGGTTTTTTAAAAATTTATAAGAACAACAAAAAAACACTTAAACACTAAGCACATTAATTCCCCGGCAACGGCGCCATTTTGATCGGGTTGTCGAGACTCGACCAAAAACAAGTTAATATTTTGGTCTTAGCTACCTTAATTGCGTAAGGGTAAGTAAGGTCGTCTCCACAGTGAATTTGTGTAAAGTGGTTAACAATTGTAACTCGATTGACGTAAAGACAGAAACTTTGAACTCAAGATTAAAACTTTGAATGAAGTAATGAACAAACGTGCATGAAGCAAAGAACTTTGAAACTAATTTACTTAAATAATGAAAAACAATTACTTCCGGATCCTCAATTATGCAAGATCAACAATTTATATGCTCAACTAGGGTTTGCCAAAACCTACTTCTAAAGACTTCAAATTTTTGGTTAATGTAATAAAAAATGATCAAACTTTTAAGACTCATTCATTCACAATGTTATTAATTCGTCTATATCAAATTATCTCTTGATTTTAGTGAGTTCACGATGCAAGAAAACCGAAAACTGATAATTTCAACAAGCAGCTTTATTTATAACCGAATCTCTTAACTTAACCAAATGTTGAACTTGCATTCAAAAACCATTGTCTAACAAAACTCTAAAGAGAACAAATTAAAAGTCTTACTTAGCATAATCATTTCTCCCGTAAGCAATCACAAGAGCACTAGCCACGCATCATCTTCTTGAAATCTTGAATCTTGGATTGAATCGAATGAAGATTAAAGATGAATTGGAATGATTTGAGAAGCTTGGAAGCACAAAGAATCCTTTGAAAAACACTAATTTTTAGCTTCGATGAGTTTTTCCTTCGAATTCGGTTGAGATAACTTAAATAAGCTTAAAATCCAACAAAATAAGGGACTTTGTTAGTGACATGTGTCACACCCTCAAAATCCACGTGCGAAGTTTTACCGCGAGGCGAGTGAACAAACCAGGATCACAGTCAATAGTTACTTAGAATGACACTATATGCCACATAAAAATAAAACCAACCAAAGTTCAAACTTTAAAACCATGCGGAAGCGTTTTGTAAATAAGACAAACCAAAAATATAAAAATGCATATTTGGCAAAACATACACCAACCCAAAATATTTAAACACTCATAAATAGATACCAACAAATGTCTTTAAAATAGAGTCTTAGAATGCATGCTGGACCCGTGCGGTGCTCCTAATGGCAAGCAGAGTTAACGACCTGAGAATAGCATACTAAAATGTCAACACAATGGTTGGTGAGTTCAAGAGTTTGCGATTATCATAAACAATAACATTTGCATAACATAAGAAGTGCATTGAAATAGATAGCTAGTCTATATTCACAAGTAATAACCATAGTGATATCACGATCGAAGCTGACTGTGTTGCGTTTGTTGCCTCCCATCACGACTTACCAGGTCGTGATGATATTTGTGTCTAGGATAATATTGCACCCGTTTGACCTCGAGTCGCACAGGTGGGGCTCGCCAGACCCAGTAGTACTACCCAAGATTTCCCGCTAGTTACCATTATTAACGATCTGAAAGTGTGAGGACTTTCCAGGTATTAAGCACTATGTTAAAACATACACAACTTATAATAATAAAATAGCGTTTGAGTACAAGTATGCTACCTCCCTCAAGAAGAAGGTTTATAAAAATTGAGGGGCATGAACTCACCTGGTGTGTAAAATAATGACTAAAAAGAACTGGTGATAGGTGCAAAGACAACCCTTCAAAGGTTACCTAGAAGACGAGAGTACATAAGTATGTGTACACAGAATCATATTGAAACCCTAAGTTCTTTACAAACCAAAGAACTCAAAGTTTTAGAAGACAAGACACATTTGACTAGGTGAATTTCCATTCAAACAAGCATAACAGCCTATCACACATGATTAACATACAAACTGATTACATATAACACTTCATTAACCACATGTACTAATTAGATCATCATACAGCCAGATATCATACAAGTCATGCGAATCTCAAACTATTATCATGCTCATAACATCTATAACACAAATAATACACCATACAAGGATCAAATCACACATCACATGCCATGTGAAGCCACTCACGACTTCATACCCTAAACCCTGCCAATCCTACTAAGTAGGGGCCTTAGATTCGCACGTGTGTATGATGACCAACACACATCAATTACCACAATCCAAATCATTCCCAAAACATTCATTCATGATTAACCATCAATCAATCAAAATCCTAACATGCTCCTATGATTTATAAGTACGAACTTCCACAAACAGGCCAAAACAGATAATTACCCAAACCAATATCCATTGAATCCACCCAATACATTCTATCACCTTAGAACTCATCTATAAACTTACTAGCATGATCCTAATGCTCCTAACATACCCAAATCATCATATTTAAGAGATTTCACAATTAAAGTTTCCTTTTTGGGAAAGTACATCCCAAATTCATCAAACTCATATTACATTCCTGAATTTACCATTTGCATACCAATTCCAGCTCATGCAATAACTAAACATGATCAACAACATCTAACCATTATGTTACATCAACTTTCATACCCAAAAGTTTCCACTTTTGGCAAGGTATGAACTACAACATTCAATCCAAGGTTTCTAACATTCATATCAACCATCTAGCATCTAATCATCATCATAAGCATATCCATAACACCAATTCATCATCCAATCATCAATTCATGCAAAATAAAGTTACTATTCTTAGTAACCTATGAACCATGAATCAAAATCGAAGCTTTCTTGCAAAATCGACGTTAACTAATATGCATACAACCTAACTAGCATCATTACAACATCAAACAACCAACATTCAACATCCAATTTGATAAAATTGCATCAAACTTTCGGCTAAGGGTTCATCACCCGAAAGAACAACCAAAACTCCAATCTTTATGCATACTTGACGTTAAATAACATGTAATCTATCTAGTAAACACATTAACATCAACAACTAAGCATTAATCAACCATCAATTGCAGGTTTCGAACCCATGCTTTAGGCCAAACACCAAACACCTCAAAAAAACACAAATATAACCTTTAAATCGTGTAATGAACAAGATTTGATGCTTCCAACGTGTAATCTTGTAATCGACCAAAACCGTGGATTTCTTGCTTGTTCTAGGGCTGATTCGAAGTGTGTGTGTGTGTAGAGGGTGAGTCGCGGCCGAAGGGTTGGGTGGGGGCTAGGGTTTTTGTTTTTTTTATTTATTAATCCCTAATTTCTATTTAAACCCTTGTAGTTTACATTTTATAAAAACTAGGCTTTTAATTACTCTTTTAACATGTTTTTAACTAGAGTAATAAACATATCAACTAATAATAACAATTATATGTCTTATCTTTGCAAGTTATAAAGTTCACCAATCAAATACACACGTTCCACGTTACGCGATAAAATTTACAATAAACATTTAAATCACATAATCACAACTAATAATCAGCATAGAAATTATTGTTTATCATTATTAATTATTATTAAGTCACTAACGTTCAACGACAACTAGTGTGTGTTAACGACACGTGTATGCAAGACTTAACGAAACTAACGGAGTTTGGTAATGGAAAATTACCGGATGTCACAACATGCGTGTGATACGCCGACCCTGGGCGTATCATAAGCCCAGCCCTGTTCTTCGATGCCCAACTTTCTATTTTTTTCTTTAAATACGGCCACAAATACACCGCCCATACACCAGCATATGATACACCCATACCTGGTGTATCATACGCGGGGGTGGTTCTTACTGTGCCTTTTTGTAACTTTCGTCATTTGCAACTTCAGTCCTTGTAGTTCCGTATTTTGATCCTTTTTTTCAAAAATAAGCCTGCATTAACTCCAATGTAACACCCCGAATTTTCAAGAAAGTGATGTTCTCGCGCAGAAGGCAGTTCTCTCGCGACTAGCGGTTCTCACGCGAGAACCGCTGCGAGGAGAGAGAGAGACACTATTGTCACACCCCAACCTTAATGGCGGAAACGTCGAGATGTGAGGGTTAAGATTGTTCATGCCACACAACGCTATTTCAAAGTGTCAATATTATTAATTTTCAAGGTTCATAACATACATTGAGAATAAAACATAAGATTCAAGCAACCATAAATACAAAAGATACCCTAACGTCATGCGACAATATAAATCATTTTATTATTCTAGGTCCAATCCTAGATGTGATCAAGTCTTCAAGAGCACTTAAGCGGTAACAAGTCCTGAAACATGTTAAAAATAAAAGGTCAACATATAATGTTGGTGAGTTTCCATGAATTTGTACATACGTAAGAAAACAACGTTTAAGAGGCAATTCATGTCATAGGTTAAGAAATATTGCAAGAATATAGATAGCATAATGTTACAATCAAACCTTGACAAAGATATCCATTACAAGTTATAACGATTAGCTAAGTGTACTTGGTTCCCATAGTGCTCAAGAATACGACACTAGGAGCCGGCAATAACCTCGGCTTTAGCACCAAATAGGCTTGTCAGGCCCATAGATCTATGACGTCGCTAGGCTAGCAATAGTTAATGATTGTTTTTACAAGATGACTATCATATAAGACTCACAAGCATCTCAAATAACCATGACAAAGTTTATAAATGAATTGCTCGTGCATTTACAAGTATCAAGATGTTTACAAGTGCAAGTTCATAAAGTTAACATGTTTCACCCCAAAAGGTGTGAAATAAAGTAAAAATGGGCATGGAAAACTCACATGGATTACAAGGGTGACAAATAAGAAGGTCTTGCATAAATAATGCCGAGGATTTCGTTAACGTTCAACCTAAATGAACGACGTGTTAAGTTAATCATAATGATTTGGGTATTGTATTTATAAACCATTAGTCCATGATTTTCATGTTATTAAGTAGATACCATTTGTTATTGTTTTGATATTTAAATGATTAGATAAGGTTTTTAATGCCTAACGTTATTAATAAAAGTTAAACTTTTATTATCAAATGGTTGTTATTTACTATTTATTAAAATAGTAATTTTATAGATTTAATTGATTAGCATAATTCCATTAATTATAATAAATGTAAATTTCAAATAAGTACATATATATTTCTTTTAAACATATAAATAGATTTATAAATATGTTTTATAGAAATCTATTAAATTGAAGTTATTTAGAAAATTTATATAGAACTTATTAATATTTAAAATTAATAATAAATGGTATCTTGTAACCATTTTATAATTTTAAAATGAAAGAATTGGAAATGGCTTAATTTAATATTTTAAGAAAATATAAAAGAAAATAATTTTATTTATTTTCTGATTAAAAATGATTTTATATGATTATTAGTAATATTTGAATATTTTTCAGAATTTTAAATATTATAGAAACCTTTAAAAAAAATTGTGGCAGGTGCCCGGGTTCGAACCCGGGACCTCCTGCCCAACATCCATGAGTTAAACCGGTGGGCTAAAGCCCTGACCGGTGTTATACAACAAAATTCATAATTTAAAACCAGTTTCTCAGCAAAACCCCCCAAATTACACGAAGAACCCTAATTTCAATTTGATTCAATTGCACCATGAAACGAATCTGGGGATGAAATTAACCTTGGGGCTTTTACTCCCCTTGAATAATCGTGTGTAAACATGTATCTAGTTTACCTGATTTCGTCTGAAAATTGAGAGAACAGAAAAGTTAACATGTCGTCGGTCGTGGTTACCGTATTCGATGTGTGTGTGTATGATTTGGGAAATTGAGGTTATTGGAGGTTTAAAGGGGCTGCCATGATCATTTGCCCTCTAATTTATAGCTTCCATGTGCTCGACTTCATGTCCAACGACTTCAGGTTTGATCATGGGTGTTACAGTCGAATTTGATGTGAATTGAGCCGTTTTAGATGAAATTAAACGTACTATTTAACTCGAAATGATTAGATGGTCATTATTGCATGATTAATTTCGTAATTTACACGTAGAAACGGATTTTTGGTTTAATATGAGGTTCGGTTTCGAGATGATCGGTTGGAAGGTGTTAATTCAGCTTTAATGGGGTTGAGAGTTCGAATCTCATTCGCGAGATTAGGGAACCGGTTACTAGGGCTGAAAACGCCCTATTTGCGGCGTTCCTTGGCCTTGTCGGAGACCCACCGGCAGTGGCCGAACTTGTGGCCGGAGTTACGGGAATGAGTTTTGAAAATTTACAATTTGGTCCCTGAGGTTTTAAAGATTTATAACTTAAATCCAAAGTTTGGATTTTAGTTTTAATCCAAATTACAGTTTGGTCCCCGAGGTTTTAAATTCTATTATTTTATGCCCAAAACTATTTATTTACTAGTTTCCTTAATAAATAGATTTTTATTTTATATAACCATTTTATTTATTTGGAAAGTTATTTATTATTATTATTATTTTTATTATTATTATTTACTTAATTACAAAAATTTTAATTAGCAATTAAGGTCAAGATAACAGGATTTACAAATAAGCCCTCGTATTTGTGTTAATGATTTAAACAAGCACTTACAAGGGTTATGGAGTTGACAAACATTTAACGAAAATAAGAAAGGTCACAGTCTCCCCAACTTCAAGAAATTTCGTCCCGAAATTTAATTTCAAGGAATCTTATGATAAAAGATGAGGATACTTGAATTTCATTTGGTCTTCACGTTCTCATGCGAATTCTTAGGGCACGTTTAGAATTCCAACGAGTTGTGATTGGTGTTTGGTCACGGGTGAGTCGCTTCACTTTGCGAATTATGGAATTTTTAGAGGTTTCTTGACAAGATGCATACAAATTGAACCCCTCCAGCAGAATGCGAAAATTATCATTTACAAAATAAAGTTTTGAGACACGTGAGATGTTGGATAATCAATGCTGAGTTATTAGAGCAGTTTAAGATTATAAGCCACTTTCTCAATACGCGCAAGCATTTTGAATGAGCTTACATAATGAGATGATAACTTGATGTTGATGGAAAAATTTGTAATTGTATGAAAGTTTTATCAACAAAAAATTAAGAATCCCAAGAGCTACTAAATAGAATGGCTCAAGCTCAACGCATATCTTGAGAGGTTGTATCGTCCTTTTAGCTTCGATCAGCGAATGATGAATTGTACTAAGATTGTTTTGTGTTTTCAAGGACGATATAAAGGTTCGGCTAGAACGAAAGATAAATAGACCATCACGATCAAAGATTTGCAAGACACACCACGGTGGCTGACTATTTCGTTGATGTAGATACGAGTCAATTTCTCGGCTCGATATTCTCAAGAATCGGTATGAATTGCACTGGTTTCGTTATTCGGTCAACGATGAGCCAAGTGTTATTATGATGACTTGAAATAAGAGACAAATTGTGGTGAACTCCATCGATAAATGTTTTCCTTTTACACACAGAAACTTCAAGTTACACAAAGGTTTCAAAGGGATGCTGATGTTCGGCTTTGACTTTTAAGAGGTGAGGCACATGGACATATACCACGCTATGCCTTCTTTTCCTTCATGTCAACCCACGAACACAAATCGCAAAAAAATTCATGAACCTTTCGACTCGCATCGAGATGGGTGTAATAACGAGTCTTGTAAGTCACAATCATGATAGAGATTTAAAGATTTACAAGATTAGAAATTCAAAGACGATCCAAGAACTGACGTAAATAATGGGAACTGTATGGTTAAAAGATGAAACCAAAAATGTCGTTCGTAATCGGGTTTAAACTTGAATTATTCAGGATATCATCGATAAAACAATCACAATTATTTTTCAAGGACGGCTTGCAGAAATGGTTCATCAAACCATGAATGCAGCTGAAATATTGGTACGACCAGGAAGGCATAACATAAATTTATAATGACCTTATCTTGCATGAAAGATTTTTTTAGGAGTGTTATCATCGTGCAATTAAGTTTTGATGATAACCCGAATGAAAATCGGTAAGTAAGAAATAAAAGGTTCCATAAAGCTAGAACAAACGACAGGTTGTAGCATAAAGGCGTGAGAGAAATTCGATTAAGATTTAAATGTTCCAGTCTTGGAACTAAGATTAACCCTAAGGTGGGCAAGGCCTCTTTTGAGTTCAGGAATCATGCTTTAACTTGATAGGTTGGAACACTATCGCTGATAAATCAGTTAACGGTGTTCACCCTTCAAGTTACTACGTGTTTCTTGTCAATAGAAGTCTTAAGACCTTGGTAAAATAGAAATCAAAGAATGAGGATGGTCACCAAGGTATGGATATCACTCCTAACTTGATGGTATAGTTCTCAAACCATGACTCTTAACTACTAAAACAAGAGCTTGATCCTAACTCATTGTTAAGGATCCACAAGAATAAGATGAGGTAACTTACCATTAAGGTAAGGAAAATCACTCCTATCTTAACGGTAAAATTTTGTAAACAAAATATATCCAATTGAAAATCTTCATCAAAGTACATAATTTCACTCCTACGTTGAAGAGGTCATTTCATTTGAGAAAATACAACTCCATAAGATTTAGATGGGTGAAATTATCATCAAGGTATGGAATTCACGCCTATCTTGATGATTGAATTCCATAATAATAAGAAAACAATCGAGAATTGAAATTTGTCAACAAAGTACGGGATTTACTCCTATTTTGATGAGGTCATTTCATTCGTGGAATACGAGTCTATGAGAAAAATGAGTGAAATCTGTCCTCAAGATAAGGAAATCACCCCTATCCAGAGGATGAAATTTCATAAAACACACAATAGAAAAATTTGAAACCATCATCGAGGTACGAAATTTACTCCTATTTTAAGGAGGTAATTCCATTGGTAAAATACGAATTCATAAGAACAAGAAGAAAGAAATGGTCATCAAGGTAAGGGATTCACCCCTGTCTTGATGATGAAATTTCATAAGAACAATAATAGCGAACGGAAAGTCATCAACAAAGTAAGGGAGTCACCCCTGTTTTGATGAGATAGTTTCATTTAGGAGACACGAGTGTCCTTAGTCATAAGTTGACCTATCAACTTTTGCATTTCCTATGGTGCAAAACGGTTAAAAGATTTTATCACACAATATTATCACAAAACTCGACTTAGCAAACGAAAAGAAAGAAAAAAAAATCAGCTAGAAACTCAGAAAACTTCAAATTACTTCAATGTAACATTAATAAGAAAAGAAAATCATGCTCGTTAGGATTAAGGTTACGGTTCGGGATAACCGAATCATTTGTGATAGGTTTTCAAATCTTGAATGGTTTAAATCAGGAAAACAAAATCAATGACAAAAATGATTCAATACAGCAATGAGATGTAAACGTTCGGTTCACAATCCAAAGGGAATACGTTGACTTCTCAAAGTGCTAAGTCAACCACAACTTTATTAAAGACATACGTACTTATAAGCGGATACTCATCTCATGGGTTCCAAGTCAGGTAAACGGATCCAACAGTCGAATCGGATTAATATGTATACATGTCCTAGACAAAATATCTCGAGATACAGGTATCCCACTTTTGCAGTATTCAGTTATGAGACACACTTTAAGGAGATTTGAAAACCATAAGTAACAATTTAAAATTCGATTTAGGCACACAATGCCTTTAAATATGCATTAAGATTTATGTACACGCTGATCAAGGTATAGAGATAGATACATGAGGCACATAACGTATAATAACGTTTGAGCATAGGAATTGAGGAGTAAAACGAGTTCGGCAATAACGAGAACATTCTATAAGATAGAAATTAAGAAAATTTTGGAATTCAGTAATAAACTAGTTCAAGAAATCAAGATTTTTTTTTAAATATAAACCAGATGGTTCCATTTGGTACCACATAGCCAATAGGAACATGACACGTCAAGGTGACTTAATCCCAATTACCTTGAGGAAGATGTGTGTGTTGACCATAATTTTTGCACTCATCCCGGAAACCCCCAGGTAAGCATAACAGGTCTCGTAATGAGATTTATACGAAATGCTTGCCTTAGCCTGAGGGCCTTTTGCCAGGAAATCTAGGATACAGGTGTTTATGAGTCACACACTTCCCTAAAGGCTATTAGAATTAAAACCTCGATGAGATTTTCAAGATTTAGACCTATCGTCTAAGGAATTTTTTTTTCCATTCGATAAGATACGTAGATTTCCACACGTAGTCGAGGATAAGATTTAGAAAAAAAAATTAGACGCGATAGAACGTAGAGGCATAAGAAGAGGTTTAGGAAGTTGGGGTAAACAAGGTCTAAGGCATATTTCTAAGGCACTATTTTCTACATATAATCAAATAGCACATAAGGGAATGATCACGTAACATGTAACAATATGTAATAGGCATAAAAGCATACTTACAAGATCATAGCAAAAGTTAAGTAAAGGGTCCCTAGTTTAACCATAGTCTAGGCCATCATTTCTAATAACCTAAATCCCTATAGTTATGGGCTCTAATACCAATCTGTCACACCCCAACCTTAATGGCGGAAACGTCGAGATGTGAGGGTTAAGATTGTTCATGCCACACAACGCTATTTCAAAGTGTCAATATTATTAATTTTCAAGGTTCATAACATACATTGAGAATAAAACATAAGATTCAAGCAACCATAAATACAAAAGATACCCTAACGTCATGCGACAATATAAATCATTTTATTATTCTAGGTCCAATCCTAGATGTGATCAAGTCTTCAAGAGCACTTAAGCGGTAACAAGTCCTGAAACATGTTAAAAATAAAAGGTCAACATATAATGTTGGTGAGTTTCCATGAATTTGTACATACGTAAGAAAACAACGTTTAAGAGGCAATTCATGTCATAGGTTAAGAAATATTGCAAGAATATAGATAGCATAATGTTACAATCAAACCTTGACAAAGATATCCATTACAAGTTATAACGATTAGCTAAGTGTACTTGGTTCCCATAGTGCTCAAGAATACGACACTAGGAGCCGGCAATAACCTCGGCTTTAGCACCAAATAGGCTTGTCAGGCCCATAGATCTATGACGTCGCTAGGCTAGCAATAGTTAATGATTGTTTTTACAAGATGAGTATCATATAAGACTCACAAGCATCTCAAATAACCATGACAAAGTTTATAAATGAATCGCTCGTGCATTTACAAGTATCAAGATGTTTACAAGTGCAAGTTCATAAAGTTAACATGTTTCACCCCAAAAGGTGTGAAATAAAGTAAAAAGGGGCATGGAAAACTCACATGGATTACAAGGGTGACAAATAAGAAGGTCTTGCATAAATAATGCCGAGGATTTCGATAACGTTCAACCTAAATGAACGATGTGTTAAGTTAATCATAATGATTTTGGTATTGTATTTATAAACCATTAGTCCATGATTTTCATGTTATTAAGTAGATACCATTTGTTATTGTTTTGATATTTAAATGATTAGATAAGGTTTTTAATGCCTAACGTTATTAATAAAAGTTAAACTTTTATTATCAAATGGTTGTTATTTACTATTTATTAAAATAGTAATTTTATAGATTTAATTGATTAGCATAATTCCATTAATTATAATAAATGTAAATTTCAAATAAGTACATATATATTTCTTTTAAACATATAAATAGATTTATAAATATGTTTTATAGAAATCTATTAAATTGAAGTTATTTAGAAAATTTATATAGAACTTATTAATATTTAAAATTAATAATAAATGGTATCTTGTAACCATTTTATAATTTTAAAATGAAAGAATTGGAAATGGCTTAATTTAATATTTTAAGAAAATATAAAAGAAAATGATTTTATTTATTTTCTGATTAAAAATGATTTTATATGATTATTAGTAATATTTGAATATTTTTCAGAATTTTAAATATTATAGAAACCTTTAAAAAAAATTGTGGCAGGTGCCCGGGTTCGAACCCGGGACCTCCTGCCCAACATCCATGAGTTAAACCGGTGGGCTAAAGCCCTGACCGGTGTTATACAACAAAATTCATAATTTAAAACCAGTTTCTCAGCAAAACCCCCAAATTACACGAAGAACCCTAATTTCAATTTGATTCAATTGCACCATGAAACGAATCTGAGGATGAAATTAACCTTGGGGCTTTTACTCCCCTTGAATAATCGTGTGTAAACATGTATCTAGTTTACCTGATTTCGTCTGAAAATTGAGAGAACAGAAAAGTTAACATGTCGTCGGTCGTGGTTACCGTATTCGATGTGTGTGTGTATGATTTGGGAAATTGAGGTTATTGGAGGTTTAAAGGGGCTGCCATGATCATTTGCCCTCTAATTTATAGCTTCCATGTGCTCGACTTCATGTCCAACGACTTCAGGTTTGATCATGGGTGTTACAGTCGAATTTGATGTGAATTGAGCCGTTTTAGATGAAATTAAACGTACCATTTAACTCGAAATGATTAGATGGTCATTATTGCATGATTAATTTCGTAATTTACACGTAGAAACGGATTTTTGGTTTAATATGAGGTTCGGTTTCGAGATGATCGGTTGGAAGGTGTTAATTCAGCTTTAATGGGGTTGAGAGTTCGAATCTCATTCGCGAGATTAGGGAACCGGTTACTAGGGCTGAAAACGCCCTATTTGCGGCGTTCCTTGGCCTTGCCGGAGACCCACCGGCAGTGGCCGAACTTGTGGCCGGAGTTACGGGAATGAGTTTTGAAAATTTACAATTTGGTCCCTGAGGTTTTAAAGATTTATAACTTAAATCCAAAGTTTGGATTTTAGTTTTAATCCAAATTACAGTTTGGTCCCCGAGGTTTTAAATTCTATTATTTTATGCCCAAAACTATTTATTTACTAGTTTCCTTAATAAATAGATTTTTATTTTATATAACCATTTTATTTATTTGGAAAGTTATTTATTATTATTATTATTATTTTTATTATTATTATTTACTTAATTACAAAATTTTAATTAGCAATTAAGGTCAAGATAACAGGATTTACAAATAAGCCCTCGTATTTGTGTTAATGATTTAAACAAGCACTTACAAGGGTTAACGGAGTTGACAAACATTTAACGAAAATAAGAAAGGTCACAACTATAAATAGGCCCAGGCACCCAATCTTCTCCACTTCATGCGAAAGCTCCTGCTGTTGTGCTTGAGAAGAGAGAAATCGGTGCTAGGTGGTGTCTAAGGTAGGTATTCGTTGATATTCGATGTGTTTATGCATTTATGAATAGTGTGTAATGATATTGCGCATGATATGTAGCTTCTGATCGAAACATTCTCGGTTCAGTGTTGTTCGTGAGCAAAGATATCATAAGATGAGTTCTAGACCCCTCTTTTTACGTATTTTCCATGTTTTGGGGCTAATATGCATACCTTAATGAATGTTTTGATAAAGTATAGTAGTATATATTGTTATAGCACGTTTTGGGAATTGAAATGGCTAAAGAATCGATAACTTAGGGATGAAGTTTCGTACAACAAATCGCACGGAGGGTAAGTTCTCACGCGAATAGTGGGTTGTCGCGACAAATGGTTATCTTTCAAAAGTTCTCGTGCGATTAAGATTACTTGCCTGGTAAGTTGTCGCGCATTGAAGACATCTAGCGTGAAGAGAGATGTTCTCATGCGATTCATAGTGTTCTCGTGTTGATGTTCTCGCGCAAAAGCTTAGATTGCTACGTTTAATGTTACCCCCGTATAGTGTGCAATAAAGATAGTTTAATGATGAACTTATAGCTAAAGAAATAAAGTATTTATATATATTATTACATTTAAAGGTTAAAGAAAGATAGTAAAGTTACATGTAAAACGTTAAAGAACTTGAATAATAATTCAAGAACAGTTACCGGCTAAAGCACAGCTGTAAAAACGATAAAGCGCGCTAAAGAAGTCTTGCAAGCACTGCTAAAGGAGAATTGTATTCGTTGCATTCCCAAATAGGAGCTACACTTTGGGTGTGCTCACCTGCTAAAGGAGTTATGCTTGGTGCATTCTCACATAGGAGCTACACTTTGGGTGTGCACACCTGCTAAAGGAGTTATGCTTGGTGCATTCTCACATAGGAGCTACACTTAGGGTGTGCTCACCATCTAAAGGAGTTATGCTTGGTGCATTCCCACATAGGAGCTACACTTTGGGTGTGCTCACCTGCTAAAGGAGTTATGCTAGGTGCATTCTCAAATAGGAGCTACACTTTGGGTGTGCTCACCTGCTAAAGAAGAATGTTATTCATTACATTCTCACATAGGAGCTATACCTTGGATATGCTCACCTGCTAAAGGGGAATGTCATTCATTGCATTCTTACCTAATAAAGGTGCTAAGCATTTGTTCTAAGCTCAAAGATAAAGTAAAAGAATAAAGCTAAAGTACCGATGAAGTAAAGATAAAGTAACTGATAAAGGAATGATAAAGTAAAGCTAAGGTATGTTAAAGTGTATGTTCATGATAAAGTTTCGTTAAAGTAATTTGATAAAGCAAACATAGAGCTCACTCAGCGTCGCTGACTTTTTGTATGCATATTAGATTGACAGGCATGCTACACAATTAAGGGGTGAGCTTGGCATGGATTGGGAAGCTACCTGGCACATGGTCAAGACTAGCATCTGGGCATAGAACTTTAGTTAGATAACTTAAGTGATCTTTTGATGTAAATGTTTAACAATGGAAATTTTGTATGTTCTGCTGCTTATATTAATGAAATATGTTGTTCGAGAACTTGTGTTTCTGATGTCCAAATCCAACTATGAAGTTTCCTGGATCAGGGCCTTACAAGTTCGTATCAGAGCCATAGTTTGAAAGCTTTAGACACTCGAATGTCTAAACTCGAACTGAGAATAGGATCGATTAAGGGATGCCAGTGCTAGTAGCTCCATGCCAGGAAGGTTAAGTTAAGTTTTATGACTAATTAAGGTTCCTTGAGGTTATTGTGCTCATAGTGAGATTGAGAGCTGATGTGACTTAGGATAGGAAATTTTTAGGACATGAAAAGTAAAGTAAGTGGTTAATTATAACTGGCTACTTTCATTAGAAACTTACATTACTTGACGTGATCTGAACTATTACATGGAATGATAACGTTGGCTCCTCATATCTTATAGAAAGCCATGGCTGGAAGAAAAGCTACTCGAAGAGGTGCTCGTAGTGGTAGAGGTCGACCACCAGTCACTAGGAACTGAAAGTAGAAGACTGAAGAGGTGCATGTGGACTCTTTTCACACTGTTAGCGAGGAAAACTCTCACATTCTAAAGAGAGGATTACCTTGGAGCCTGTTGTTAGGGAGGCTATCGCCGAAGAGGTCCACAAGATTCTTCAGGACATCATGCCTTCGATAATGACTGAGGACATGAAGGAGGTAACAAAGGAGTGGACGTTGGAGGCAAAGAACAAAGCTAGCAAGAAAGACAGTATTGGTACCAGGGAAGGCTTGGGGAAGGATGGAAAAGATGAAGGGGATAAAACTGAGGAGGAATTAGCTAAAGGGTGTTCGTATCGCATCTTCAAGGGGTGCAATCCTCCAACCTTGGATGGCAAGGGTGGTGCTATTGCCACTCTCCAGTGGGTGTTTGAGATGGAGGCAGTGAATGTAAAGCTGACCAGGCTGTGAAGTTCTATTTGTTGATGAAGCTATTCATTGGTGGAACACCATCAAGCAGACTAAAGACCCTCGTGAGTTCAGGAGCTTGAAGTGGGATGACCTGAAAGAGTTGGTAATAAGGAAGTTCTGTCCTCAAATAGAGATCGACAGGGTGGAAAGAGAATTCTTATGATTTAAAGCTGGAAGTATGACCCACAGACAGTACACATCTCGCTTCAACGAGATGGCCAGGTTGCTGCCTCACTTGGTGAGTACTGAGGAGAGAATGATGAAATGCTAAGTGCAAGGTTTGCCTTCGAAGGTCACGACGTATGTGAAAGCAAGCAGGCCAAAGACCTTCGAGTCTGTGATGGAGCTGAGTGGGATAGTGTATGATGAGGTGGTGGCTGATAAGCCTATTAAGGAGGTGTGAAAGAAGAGTTGGTCGGGGAGTATGAAACTAGAAAGGAATGAGAGGTCTGCTGTTCAGGTCAAAAAGATGAAGGTGGAATCATCCGGTGAGTGCCGGAAATATGGGAAAAGCATGTTGGTGAGTGTAGGCTCAGTTCAAGTCTTTGTCACATATGTGGAAAGATAGGGCATTTCTCTAAGGATTGCCCTAATCTGATAAAGTGCTACAACTGTGGCAAGTTGGGGCACTACAGCCTAGATTGCAAGGATGCGAAAGTGGTTGACTCGACTAAAGGGAAGGAGACTGAGAAAGAGAAGAAAGCTGGTGACAAGCTAAGGGCCAAGGCTAGGACTTTCATGATGACAAGGGAGGAAGCCAGAGAGGAACCTGATGTTGTGTCAGGTATGTTTCTGGTTAATAACATACTTGCTTCTGTTCTTTTTGATTCTGGGGCAAGTAATAGTTTCATAGTTACTACTTTCTGTGATATGATGAATGTTGAGGCCAAATAAATAGATCATGTGTTTGAAGTAGAAAATGTGATTGGAAAGACTACTAAGATAACTGAGGCCTTAGAAAACTATAGCATAGAATTGGAAGGTCATAGATTCCCCACTAGGTTGTTTGTTATGACCCTAGGAGGATTTGATGTTGTACTGGGTATGGATTGGTTAGTTGTCTACGAGGCTAATATAGCTTGCCAGAGGAAGATGATTCAAATGAAAACGCTTGATGGTAGCATAGTCACGATCTACGGCGATAAAGTCTGCGAAGTTCCCAAGATGATATCCATGATAAAGGCAGAAAAGTTCATGAAGCAAGGGTGTGGAGCATTCTTGGCATACGTTAAAGATGCTAAAGCTGAAATAGTTAAGTTGACTGATGTGCCTGTGGTGTGTGCCTTCCTGTACATGTTACCCGAGGACTTGACGGAGGTACCGCCCGATCTGGAGATAGAGTTTCAGATCGACCTTGTGTCAGGAGCTCAGCCCGTTGCTAAAATGCCATATCGTCTGGCTCTATTAGAGCTGAATGAATTGCTAGCCCAACTACCAGAATTTCTCGATAAAAGTTTCATCAAACCGAGCATTTCTCCTTGGGGTGCTCCGGTGTTGTTCGTAAAGAAGAAAGATGGCAGCATGCGAATGTGTATAGACTACAAGGAGCTGAATAAGCTCACGGTAAAGAATAGATACCCATTACCTCAGATAGACGATCTGTTCGACCAGTTACAAGGTTCAAGTTGGTTCTCGAGGATCGATCTTCGGTCGGGTTATCATCAGCTAAAGGTGAAGGAGCATGATGTCCCAAAGATTGCGTTTCAGATGCGATATGGGCATTATGATTTTCTCGTGATGTCATTTGGTCTAACCAATGCTCCTGCAGCATTCATGGACTTTATGAATAGGGTTTGTCAACCTATGCTCGATAAATCAGTGATGGTGTTCATAGACGATAACCTGATCTATTCAAAGAATGAGGGAGACCACGCCTGTCATATCCGTGAGGTGTTGGAAACTCTAAGAAGAGAGAAGTTGTATGTGAAATTTTCCAAATGCGCGTTTGGGTACACGAGGTACAGTTCATAGGTCACGTGATTAACCCAAAAGGGATCATGGTTGATCCTGCTAAAGTGGAAGCGGTGATGAAGTGGAACGCACCAAAAACGTCGTCTGAAATCTGCAGCTTCCTCGGATTGGCGGGTTATTACAGGAGGTTCATTCAGAATTTTTCCAAGATTGCCTCACCGCTGACAAAGTTGACAAGCAAAGATGTGAAGTTTGAAGGGGGCGATTGTAAAGAGAATGCGTTCATAGAGTTAAAGGGAAGATTGACACAAGCTCCAGTGTTAACGCTACTAGAAGGGAATGAGGACTTGGTTGTCTATTCCGATGCTTCTTATAAAGGGTTAGGGTGCGTACTAATGCAACGAGGCAAAGTCATAGCGTACGCATCCCGCAGTTAAAGATTCACGAAGTAAACTACCCTACCCATGATTTGGAACTGGCTGGTGTGGTATTCGCGTTAAAAATATGAAGACACTACTTATATGGCGTCAAATGTACGATTTTTACAGACCACAAAAGCTTAAAGTATTTCTTTGAACAGAAATATCTCAATATGATACAGAGACGATAGTTGGAGCTCATAAAAGACTACGACTGTGAGATTCATTATCACCTGGGTAAAGCTAATGTGGTCGTTGATGCCCTAAGCCATAAGGAAAACCGTGAACCAATTTGGGTTAGATCTTTCCAGTTGATTGAGACTCTCGATGTGATAAAGCAAATCTGTGAAGTGAGAAGGCAACTCTAGAACCCGACATGAATGAAGAGAGGATGAAAGGACAGGTCGCGAATGTGGAAGAAAACACCAATGGTGTTAAAACTAGATTCGGGCGTATGTGGATCCCTTGTCGTGGAGGTCTGCGAGAGAGACTGTTAAACGAAACCCACAAGACTCGCTACTCAATTCATCCGGGAACAAAAAAATGTACCAAGACCTAAAGAAGAACTATTGGTGGTCGGAGATGAAAGCCGACGTGGCAAGGTATGTAGAAAGGTGCTTGACCCGTCTCTAGGTTAAGGCTGAGCATCAGAAGCCATATGGGAAAATACAACCCTTAGAGATTCCTGAATGGAAATAGGAGCATATTACTAGGGATTTCATAACAAAACTGCCTTGTACAGCTAAAGGTTATGATGCAATATGAGTCATACTAGACAGACTAATGAAAAGTGCTCACTTCTTACCTATCCGAGAGACGTATAACTAGGAGCGGCTAGTTGAATTGTTCATTAATGAGATAGTTACCTGTCATGGTGTGCCGGTGTCGATTGTATCTAACAGAGATACGTGGTTTACATCCAAATTCTGGAAGAAGTTCAATGATGCTATGGGAACCAGACTGCACATCAGTATAGCATACCACCCATAGACATATGGCCAATTTGAAAGGACTTTATAGACATTAGAGGACATGCTTTGGGCATGTATCATAGACTTTGGTGGGAGCTGGGATAGTCACCTACCGTTGGCAGAGTTCTCATACAATAACAGCTATCATACCAGTATTGGTATGCCCCCGTATTAGATGCTTTATGCTTTATGGGGAGTGTTGAGGTTATAGAGACTACCAATAAGAAGCTAGGAAAAATCAAAGCTTACATGACAGCAGCTAAAGATAGACAGAAGTCCTATACCGACAAACGTCAAAGACCGATTAAGTTTAATGTTGGTGGTAAAGTGATACTAAAGGTTTCACCTTGTAGAGTAATCATTAGATTCGGAAAGAGAGGAAAGTTACGCCCTCGATTTATTAGGCCTTTCAAGATAGTAGCCCGTGTGGGGGAAGTGGTATATAGGCTGGAATTACCAGATGAGTTAAGTGGAATTCATTCTACCTTCCACGTATCACATCTGCGTAAGTGTCTAGCAGACAAGGAGGCTCATGTTCCACTAGAAGATGTGAAGACTGATGACAGGTTGAATTACGTGGAACAGCCCGTAGCAATCATAGACAGGAAGGAGAAATGATTGAGAGATAAAGTAGTTCCACTTGTTCCAGTACAGTGGAAGCATAGAAAGGGGTCAGAATCCATGTGGGAAGTCGAAGATGAAATGAGACAGTATTACTCTCAATTGTTTGATGAATAGCGGGTTTTGGGGACGAAACCCAAATAAGGGGGATAGACTTGTAACACCCCAAATTTTCAAGGAAGTGAAGTTCTCGCGCGGAAGGTAGTTCTAGCGCGACTAGAGGTTCTAGCACGAGAACCATTGCGAGGAGACAGAAACACTATAAATAGGCCCAGTCACCTAATCTTCTCCACTTCATGCGAAAGCTCCTGCTATTGTGCTTGAGAAGAGAGAAATCGGTGCTAGGTGGTGTCTAAGGTATGTATTTGTTGATATTCGATGTGTTTATGCATTTATGAATAGTGTGTTATGATATTGCGCATGATTATGTAGCTTTTGATCGAAACACTCTCGGTTCAGTATTGTTCATTTGCAAAGATATCATAAGGTGAGTTCTAGACCCCTCTTTTTATGTGTTTTCTATGTTTTGGAGCATATATGCATACCTTAATGAAAGTTTTGATAAAGTATAGTAGTATAGATTGTTATAGCACATTTTGAGCGTTGAAATGGCTAAATAATCGATAACTTGGGATGAAGTTTCGTACAGCAGAAAAGTTATCGCGCGGAGGGTAAGTTCTCGCACGAATAGTAGGTTGTCGCGACAAATGGTTATCTTTCAAAAGTTCTCACGTCATTAAGATAACTCGCCTGGTAAGTTGTCTCACTTTGAAAAGTTCTCACGCAAAGAGAGAAGTTCTCGCGTGAGTCATAGTGTTCCGGTGTTGATGTTCTCGCGCAAAACCTTAGACAGCTACGTTTATTGTTACCCCCGTATAGCGTGCGATAAAGATAGTTTAACGATGAACTTATAGCTAAAGAAATAATGTATTTATATATATTATTACAGTTAAAGATTAAAGAAAGATAGTAAAGTCACATGTGAATCTTTAAAGAAGTTGAATAATAATTCAAGAACAATTACCCGCTAAAGCACAGCTGTGAAAACGATAAAGCGCGTTAAAGAAGTCTTGCAAGCACTGCTAAAGGAGAATTGTATTCGTTGCATTCTCACATAAGAGCTACACTTTGGGTGTGCTCACCTGCTAAAGGAGTTATGCTTGGTGCATTCTCACATAGGAGCTACACTTTGGGTGTGCTCACCTGCTAAAGGAGTTATGCTCATTTTCACATAGGACCTACACTTTGGGTTTGCTCACCTGCTAAAGGAGTTATGGTTGGTGTATTCTCACATAGGAGCTACACTTTAGGTGTGCTCACCTGCTAAAGATGTTATGCTTGGTGCATTCTCACATAGGAGCTACACTTTGGGTATGCTCACCTGCTAAAGGAGTTATGCTTGGTGCATTCTCACACAGGAGCTACACTTTGGGTATGCTCACCTACTAAAGGAGTTATGATTGGTGCATTCTCATATAGGAGCTACACTTTGGATGTGCTCACCTGGTAAAGGAGAATGGTATTCGTTACATTCTCACATAGGAGCTATACCTTGGGTATGCTCACCTGCTAAAGGAGAATGGCATTCGTTGCATTCTCACCTGATAAAGGAGCTAAGCATTTGTGCTAAGCTCAAAGATAAAGTAAAAGAATAAAGCTAAAGTACCAATAAAGTAAAGATAAAGTAACTGATAAAGGAATGATAAAGTAAAGATAAAGTATGTTAAAGTGTATGTTCATGATAAATTTTCGTTAAAGTAATTCGATAAAGCAAACCTAGAGCTCACTCGGCGTCGCTGACTTTTTGTATGCATATTAAATTGATAGGTATGCTACACAATTAATGGGTGAGCTTGGCATGGATTGGGAAGCTACCTGGCACATGGTCAAGACTGGAATCCAGGCATAGAACTTTAGTTAGATAGCTAAAATGATCTTTTGATGTAAATGTTTAACGATTGAAATTTTGTCTGTTCCGCTGCTTATATTAATGAAATTTGTTGTTCGAAAACTTGTGTTTCTGATGTCCAAATCCAACTGTGAGGTTTCCTGGATCAGGACCTTACATCCAATCCCTATAAATCAAAACACAAAAATAGTGAACTTGTTCTACACTTATCATGATGTAAAATAGCACCTTTAGGTTAATTAAGCTTTGAATTATTGCCGAGCGATCAATATTCAACCCGTGTATAAACATTCACCCATATTTCTTCTTCAAGTTCAAATATATTCTTAATAAATACGTAGGATTAATTATAGGAGCTTTCTCATCTTCTAATTTTAGTTCCACTATATAGGTTTTTTCCCTTGTACAATGTTCAATCAAGTAATAAACATATATAATGTCCTGATCGTAATATTTATGGTATCTAGGAGGGAACAAGAATCCAGGCAATCATAATTTTCAACTCATTCATGGTTAGCGAGAAACGCATTCCAACCCTAAATATAATGCATCTGAATAGACTACCAAGTCTGTAATGCCTGGAAAGGTTAACACTGGAGCTTGTGTCATTCTCTTTTTTAGATCCTAGAATGTTACTTAATGACTTTCACCTTGCTCAAACTTTACTGTTTTCCTTACCAACTTCATCAATGATGAGACTATTTGAGAAGTCTTAGATAAATCTCTTATGATAACTAGCCAAACTGAAAACTACGACATCCTAAGAAAATCCCATTTCATGACAGCTTCCATTTTAGTCAGATCCATCATGATCCTATCAACGTTTATAACATAATCCAAGAACCATACTTCATGTAACAAGAAGGCACACTTTAAGAACTTAGCATATAACTTTTATTTTTCTTAATGTTTTTAACATTTTCCGTATGTAACAAGTATGGTCTCCTTCGTTTTTTGACTAAATCAAGATATTGTCAATTTGCATGACCACCAACCATGCCAACATTGGTCGACATTGTCTTTTCATCAACTACATGAATGCTATAGGAGCATTCGTTAGACTAAAATGCCATTATGAGGATTTTGTAGTGTATTAAGGCGTGTAGAAAGCAGTATGTGGAATATTTTGCTCATTTATATTTAGCTGATGATAACTCGACCCAAGGTCAATCCTCGGGAATCAATTTAAGCCTTGAAACTAATAGAAGTAATCCTAAATCCTTGGCAAATGGTTCTTGTTATATCGTGGGCTTATTAAGCTTCCTACAATCTATGCATATTCACATGCCTACTTATTTCTTCTTTATAAACAATACCATATCTTTTCAAGGTGAAACACTCAGCTATGTAAAGCCTTCATGGAGGACCCCTTGTATTAGGGAATTAACTTCTTTATTTCAAACAGATGCAGATAATATGGTGCTTTGGCGTTATGCTAAGCTCTAGGAAGCAAATTAATTTGAAATTCTATCTTTGGATTAGGCTGCAGTCCAATAGGCCGTCCTTGAGGAACACATTAATCCTTTTCTTCATAACATGAACATCTTTAACATATGTAAGATAAGCTCTACACCCTCTATTCGTTAACCTTTCATCCTTAATCATATAGATAATGTTTGGTACAACACAGACTTTACATCATAGATCATGACTAGATTGTTATAAGGTGACGTTAGATAAATCGTATTCCTTTGAAAAACTACATTAGCCAATTCATACCCAAGACAACATCTTATCCTCCTAAGGTCATATTGAAACCTAACATGAAATCTATGATCTTGAAGTTCTATGTAATAATCATTTATCCTTTCAGTTATCCTTGTAGACTTACTAATCATAGTTTCTACTTCATAGACATGATCTACTTTTACCATCTACCACTTTACAAGAAACTATAAAACTCTTGCTTGCTTCAAAATCATAATGTATAAATGCATTAACATTGTTAACCGCAAACATAAATGACACCACATCACGATCAATTTTGGCCTTATCCCTTATCATGGTAAATGCCATTGCCTTGAGTCTTGCCATTGTTTTTCTTTTCACCCACCCTGTCAGGTGCCCCATATCCTCCACTTGGCTCCTTACAATTCGTGTTGTAATGCCCTAGAATGATTCCTTATAGTCGTAACACCTCTGGCTCCTTTTGACAATACTTATAGAAGTGCCCTGTCTTATCGCATCAATAACATAAATTTGTACTCAACCTGCATTCACTAGAATGATTCCTTCCATGTTTCTTACATAACTCACACTAATCCACCCTGGCCTTCCTAGTATAAGCACCAGACTTGTCCATCCTAGCCCTTTTTGCTTATCTAGAACACTTTTTCTTGTGTTTTTTTAACACTTGGTTCTTCTTCAATCAAATCATCATAAATGATACCACTTATTTCAATCAATAATACATTTCTATTATAAGCCACATTTGTACCTAGGGTTGTAATTCATACTATACCCTACTATTCATTAATTCTACCATTGTTGTCATTAAAACTGATAATTCGTCATTAGGATTATGAAAAAACCTAATCAACCTAGGTAGATAGGGTAACTTAGGTATCGTATCCATGTGAAGCATGTGATTAGTGTTACACGATTCATTTGATTATTTAATTAAGTTACTTAACTAAAACTAAATTATTAAATTATTTATACTATTACCTCTTGGCTATAAAAATTGGATTTTAAAATAATTAACAAGTTAACTAGGAAAACAAATTGCAAATAATGAAAATTAATTAAGAAGGCAGTTATGAGAAAAGGGTAATCCACTTCGGATCTAGGTTTTGTTTTTGGTAATTATTTAGTCAACTTGGTGGAAAATTCTTAACGGGAATTCTATGTGTGTAATGATTAGGTTGTATTGATAACCAAAACTTAATGGGTCTTAGTACACAATACCAATTCAATTAGTAACCAAAACTTTACAACTATATAATTCGCACAAGATTATATGACATTCAAATAAAAGTTAACCAAGACAATTGTTAAAATAATCAAAACAGAAGTTAAACTTATAAAAGAACTTAACGAGTTCAAAATTTAAATCCCAACACAAGTTAAAGATGAACCAGAATCTAATCATACAAAATCTATTACCCGAAGCAGATCACAAAAGTTTAACCAATCATAATAATAAGAAGTTCATATGTTGTCACTATATAAACTTCCATTAAAATAAACTAAAAAAACTTTCCTGTGATCTATAATCAAATACGTGATGTCCTTCTTGATCTACTTGCATCAACAGCCAAAAGGGCTACTGCCCTCTTGTTGCTTTCTGCCTACAATGGGTTCCACCAAAACAGCCGTCGATCCCCCCTCCAAGTTTCTGCCGTCTCTATCTTTTTATCCTCATCTTCAATTGGTGTGCGTGGGCTTTATGCAACCCCAAAAACCATAAAATTCCACCAAAATAAATTATGACATTCACATGGATCCATATTTACCACAAGTATTTTAATTCATGACTATTTACTGCTATGGATCTTTTATTGATTTATGTTTGGGATCAATTGTATTTCAACTATTTTTCTACGTTTATGAGCCTTCAAAAGTCTTCACAGTTCACACGTGAGCTACTTTGAAACTCAACAATTTCTCAACAAAAGACAATTCATATTTGTTTTGACGGTGAATTTCATATATATTCCTGTAAATTTGATAAATATCATTTATATCCAAACAAAATTTTAAATATCATATATATCCCTCTAAAATAGTTAAAATATCATATATATTAATTTCAATATATTTAATTCGTAATATGATCATTTTATCCTTAAAATTTTTTATAAACTTTAAGCTTTCATTCTTACCTTCTACTTCATTTTTTACTTTGACTTTGTATTTGTTACGATGCTTGTTCTTACTGCTTTTCTAAGTAATCTAAACAATGAATTATCATATAATAAATAATAAATCAAAAGTATGAACTTTCACAATAAAAACGAAGCAGGTAATATTTAATTTTGTTGGATAGTTAAGCGGAAAGAAAAGACGTCAATCCATTTACAATAAATTATTAATAACTGAACATGGGAAATAAAACCTGAAAATAGGTACATCGAAAAAACCATTTCTATATTTTTGAGTAATCAACAGCTAAAATATACTTTTTTTTCCATGAGAATTTAGAGTCAATAGTTGATGGAGAACTGTTAAACTTGAGTTTAAGTAACAAACATAAAGAAGATCGACCTAATGAGCACATGAAGAATAAAGTAGCATACAAAGGAGGCTAAAGAACTGAAGCGTTTGGAGTAGTAGCAATCAAAGGAGCAACAATAATAGAGGAGATGAGAGAATACTTAAGCACCAAATGAAGATACATCGAAGAATTCCAAACTTTTTGCAATGATTATTGAAGATGTTATCATAGACCTAATAAACTTTTTGAACGGTATATTTTTAGAGGGTAAAATCGGTATTTTGTGAAATATTATTAAGTAAGGATATATATGAAATTTAAAATTTAGTATGGATATATGTGATATTTTATAGGTTTTGTAAAGATATATATGAAATTATACCTTGTTTTGAAGTTTCCATGTCTCCATCCATGTGATCTGCAATTTTAATCAACAAACAAGAACCACCAATTTCACTTATAAATTTAAACAGAAATTAGATTAACAACTTATTTTGATTCATAATAGTAATCAAATTAAATCCTTTTGCAGCTTTATTTTATGTTTAAAGTTTATATTTTAATTTAGTTAAGTAATTTTAATTATTCATCGGTCTCAAGTTAAGTTAATATATGTCATTTTAACTCACAGTCTTTAGAAACATTCAAATTACCAAATATGAAGTTAGACCTATTTTTAGTCTTAAATTATTTAGAGTTACATATAATTAACATTGGCAAATCACCCCTCTATCAAAAACCACCTTTAACTTTAAGCTTTACCTCTTGGTATATGAAGCTACCCATATTGACATTCTTTACTTGGTATAATTCTCAGTTTTAGTACATGCATTAAGGAAGGCCCAAATCCCTCAAACTATGGCTTTTATACCAACTTATAAAACCCTAAATTACAAAAGACCTCACAACCAATTTTTCACATCGTACACATTGTTCTTAAGCTGAACATTTATTAAAACATTAGAAGTGGAATATAAAGGTCAATTTATATAATTCTTTTCTCTAACATAACATAGAGTACTTTAACTAAACATAAACTATCTTAATTAGGATGTCAGCCTTGAATATGCTTGGTAGCCTTTATTTCCAAGTCAACTTGTCGCCGGTTAACCTATAACTATATTGACCGGACATGGATATTAGACAATTAGTATTGCTGAGTGAGTTTTAGTTTTAATTTTTAAAACATTATTTTGCATTTCATAACATTTCATAAACAACAATGATCATTGCAACATAACATGAAAAAATATACCATAACATATCATCAAATGATATAAACTTATCACCCCATCACATAACCAAATAAGGTTCATGACTATTCTACACATAACCTATCTATGCTATTCATAAACGGAAGCATGACTGTACCGAGTTCCTAATACCCCTTTCTTGCTATAACAAGATTTAATTTCCCTTTATTTCATGACTTTTTATCCTTTTCTTATTGTGCTAGCAAGACTTAGAAACCATTTCTTATTTCAATTTAAAACATATCTCTTTCTTATCTTGGATAAGACTTAATCATGCATAATCTTTATCATATCATTACATAACCTCTTTCTTACAAATAAGTAAGACATAATACCATCAATCATCGTTTACCATTACCTTCTATGGCACTTTAACATACCTTATGGTTTCTTATTTTAACATTTTATGCTATATTTCAAATCTTCCATATCATATTTACTATGTCTTTTCACCAGATATTACACATATGTAAGAAAATACATTAAGACACTCAAGTGTGGGAGTTATGATAGTTATGAGTAAAACTTGTAAATTCTAAGCTTACCAGTAAACAACATGTTCAATTTAGTTGAGAAATAGAATAAAATTCTTAGCCATTCTTGTAAACTCGCAACCTAGGTTTAAACTCAAGGGCTTTATAAACCCACCCATGCATAAGTGCAAACCCTCACTACGCAAGAGTAATCTCAGATAACAAATATATTATCTTGCACGACATATTGTAAACTCAAATAACAAAATGTAAACTCGTAAAAATAGTCAAAACTATGCATGAGTTATTCACTTGGTACTATAATCCATCTTCACCAACTTTCATCCCTAAATATTACCACTCCATGCAAGATCAAATAACATTATTTTAGGGTTCTTTACATACTTCAATATGCACACATACATATTCATATATGACTTTCATAACTATAGTTAATTCTTATAAAAAAATTCAACTTTAGCGTCTATTTAAAAATATGTAACAAATATCTATCTATGGAAACATTATGTATCCATATCACATTGAAACATATGAAATCAATGTAAACATGGAGATCAAGAATTTATCTTTTTAAAGCCTGCACAAACCCTAAAGATGGTGTCTTACACCCACTGACTCAAAACATACAAAGATCTTATCATCTTTTTCAGGTTAAATCATAACGAAGCTTTAGATAACATCATACAAAGGCTAGATTGATGTTAACATGCACAATTTAAATGTAAAAATGTTATCTTTCCTTGATAAGAAACTTTCTCTCTCTATAATCCACATTCTCTTACTATATATATCAATAAAATCAAAATCCATAATTTGTTTTAACATCCCATTTCCAAACAATGTTTATCACAGTTTCATGCAAGGATTTACAAGTTCATTATGAATCACTAACATTTTTTTTTCTCTTTGTACTTTCTCTTTCTACTCTCCCCCTCCGTTTCACTATTTTTTTTCTTTTTTTGGTAGCCTTCAAACACAAGAAAAAGAAGGGAGGATGGCGGCCAAATTTTCATTTATAGAAAATATTAGGGTTGTCGTTTATCCCTTTAAGCCTCCTTTGTTTGGTTTTGTTAATGTCACACCCCCGTTGATTGCAGAAACACGAGGGTGTGAAGGACAAGATTGTCATAACACATTGGAGGTCTAAGTGAATTACTAAATACATTCTTCAATAATGGATCATGATATCACCCGATACATAAGAACAAGCGTCAAGTTCAATCAATCCCATAATATCATACCATAATGAACAAAACAATCCAAGGTTCCAAACTAGAACAAGCAACACAGATACAAACCAAACTAAGTACATATCCAACAATTAAAATCCAAACTAAACAAATATAATACGAAACCAAATGCAAGTAATATACAATTGTCTAATGCTCTAATGGGAGCGGTCTCGTCTACGGTTCATATTCCAAGCACTTAAGCATTATAACTTAAAAAGACATGCTTTAAAAAGTGAACACATGTTGGTGAGTTTACAAGTTTAAAATTACAAAATAAGTTTTCATATGAGTCATGTACAAATTATGTGTGTGTATGGGAACATATAAGTCATTGAAACGAACGTAAGCTCATGACTAGTCCAAGTCCAAATAACCAGATTATATTCACCTAAGGGCACGCACCTGACATGCAGTCTTAGTTGTCATATCGACAACAAGGGTGGGGTGTCAACCCATTAGTACTAACAATACTTTTCCATAAAACTCCAATCCAAATCTAAAACAAGAACAAATACTCATGAAGAATCTAGACTCAAGACTCAAACCACAAATGATAATCCAATTCAAGTCCAAAACAAATTTAACATGACATAGTCCAAATAGTTTGAGTATATTTTTCAACCAAGTAAAAAATATTAAAAGGGGCCATTGAAACTTACCTATGTGATGGCACAATCCAAAGTCCACAACAAGGATAGCAAGTAACTATAGATAACAACATAAAATAGGATTAATAAAGGTCGAGAAAACCTAATTGGGTGTAATTCTAATGGTTTGGTCCTTAATATCTAACCATATACTTATTTAATTTAAATACTATTCATTTATCATACCAAGTCTAATGTCATACCTTAAGTTTTCTTATCTTATTTTATTGTTGTTTCCAAGTTCTTAACGTGTACTTTTGTTATTTCCATCCCAAATTAAACATGCATTACCCATGTTTAATGATTAATTAACCTAAGATGTTCTTATCTTTACACTTCTTAGAATTGATCATTAAGCACAATCCATAACTTACTTTTGTTTGTTAGTCTTAAATTTTAAAATTTAAGTTTTATAAAAATATTTCAACTTGTATAGCTGATCGCGCACTAATTTTTTGTAGGCTTCTTAGAGGCCGACACGATAACAAAACATCATGTAATATGCATCATTTGAAATCTAAGACCTTAAAATAACTTTTAGAAAAGAATTACCTTAATTGGACGAAGTATGAGGGAGATATGACCTTACGAACACTTACCAACATTCCAGCCGAATTTATCAGCTTTGACCTTTAATTTTGTTTATTGCGTTTGGATGACCAAACAATGTCGGATTGATGCGAGAACACTTAGGATAGTTTTAGGACTCTCTGAACTTTCATTTACATATAAGGTTTGCCTCGTTTGAACTCCGTATGAGCAAGTTATTACTTGTATAAAATAACTATTTTTTCTAACAGCAAACTATCCAAATTCCAATCATTTTTCTTTGTATCCCAAAAGCATAATTTTGACTATTATTTACCCGAGACCCAAATCAACATTTATTTTATAGTCTATTTGACTTATAACTAATTTAGAAGATTAGTTAGTCATTGATTTCAGTTCCGCATAGTTAAATCATGTTTTATCGATTCGATTTGCGTTCATTGCCAATTAACACCCCAAAATCCATTCTATTCGCGTCTAATCACGTTCAATCAATATATTACCATTCCTTAATGTTTTGAGAAAATTTTTTGTTCCCAACTATCCATAAGGACCAGATTGCTATAGATTACAATCTAATAAAACAAATCCATAGAATAAAAGAATAAGTAAACTAGGGTTTATACAAGTTAGAAGGTCCAACTCCCAAAGCGCGTAGTTCTTCACGATCCAAAGCATAATAACAAAAATAGATGAACATTAGATGATGATTTAGATGTTTGATGATGAAAATCATGGACAATAGGAACTAAAATCAGCAAAATGAATGATTTTTCTACCAAAGAACGTGTAGATGATCAAGTCTTATATGAAAATCAACCTTGAATGCTAGAACAAAATCAAAATTAAAAGAATTGATGGTATAGTTTTCAATGATGATGAAGAACATGAAGATAAGTTGGATAGTCGCTAGGGTTTCATTTAAAGAGAAACTTATAAACAAGATTTATGAAAAATGAGGAAAAAAACCAAGGCGAACCCCCTTTTGGGGAGTTCACGGTCGCAAAGGGCAAGGGGGTGGGCCCATCCGATTTTCATGTTTTTATATTCCTTTGCGTTTTTACAATCCCAACAGGCTATTGTACTATATATTAATTATCTAAATTCTATTTATGACCAATTTAATACTAGAGTTAATTACACGATTGGTCTCAACTTTTGAGAAATTACAGATTTAGTCCTAACTGTTTATCAAACCGTAACAGAATCGGTCTCTAGCTCTAACATTTGTTAAATTTCTCAGTTAAGTATAGGTGAAAAGACTTATTTGTCCCTTAACAAAAAGACAAAATATATAAATATAAACTAATAATAATAATAATAATAATAATAATAATAATAATAATAATAATAATAATAATAATAATAATAATAATAATAATAATATAATAATAATAATAATAATAATAATAATAATAATAATAATAATAATAATATAATAATAATAATAATAATATAATATTAATAATTCAAAAATCCAATCCACCCATCCCGTTCCCCTTCCGTCACAGTAGGCACCTTACCGCCGGAGCACCTCCAACGCCGGCTCACCACCACTACCGTCAGCATCTATCGCCACCCTCCTCCTCCACCGGAGACAACCATCGCCCCAAACCCCCACCCATTGATTATCTTTCACACCCTCCCCACCGTCACCACCCTGCTCCTTCGCCGCCACCCTCCATGCCGGCGTAGTCAATCGCTTAACGGTGGTTCTGACAACGTTTAGTTCAAGCGAGTATGGTGGATTGTGGTGGTTCCGACGGCGTTTGATTCGCCGCCCACCTGCAATCACGACCCCGACAATGGTGGTGGTTCGGATGTGGGTTGGTGGGGGTTTCATTGTTTGGGAAATGACAGGTTGGGACCTAGGGGTGGTCGGCTATGGTGATGGTTGGGGAAAACAGTGTTGGGAGTGGTGATTATGCCGGTGGTTTCGGTAGTGATACGGCGGTGGTTCTAGTGGTGGTTCTAGTTATGGTGGTATGACAATGGTTCTGGTTGTGGTACTGCGTTGGTTTTGGATTTGGTGGTATGCAGTGGTTCCGGTGGTATAGGGTGGTGGTATGGTAATGGCCGGTGACGGTGGTGATATGGTGATGGCCGGTGACACTGGTGGTGCTATGGTGATTATTCTGAAATTTATGTTAATTTTTTTATAAACAGGGGTAGTTTGGTCATTTGAAAAAATTAACCCAAGAAACTAATGACCATATACTTTAGGGACCAATCGTGTTACGGTTTGGTAAACAGTTAGGTCCAAATCTGTAATTTCTCAAAAGTTGGGACCAATATTGCAATATAGACATAGCACATGGACCAATTATGTAATTAACTCTTAATACTATTTAGTAGACTTTAGGTAAAGTCTACTAGTGATCGGCTTTTATTGCATTTTTAACGTATATAAACACGTTTTTAAAGTCCTTGATCCACTTCTAAGAATGAAACCATCATGTTATGTCCAATCCGGTTAGCGTCCATCGTCACCATGTTTAAGGCCAGTTAGTTTATTTAGGCCCAAATCATACATTACAAGTAAATAACAGGTCTACACATGTCTAAAGTACTAAGTATAGTTCAAGTCGCGTTAAGTCAACTTCCAAATCCAAGTCTATATTTTGGTTAAAGCCAAAGTAAATGGCCAAAGTCAAAGGTAACGAATGTCAAAGTTTAAATTCTTTAACCTTTTGAACCTGACTTTATTATTAAACTATTAGGGTGTTACAAAATGTATTTCATGCAAAAGAGGGTTAATCATGTCGATAGTGTATGTTGGTCGTTATACTTTGTCCCTTAACTAAACGCTAGACGTGATTAAATTAACTTAGTAAAAGTGTTTGTGTTTCAGTATTGTTCATGTTAGAAAATGAAGGAAGAAAAGGTGGTTCGTTATATGTTCCACTTGATCATTGTAAAATTCATCAAAAGTAATGAAAATGAGATATTTTCTTACGTCCAATGACTAAAATAGATCAAAATACGTACGTACAATAAGTAATGTGAAATAAACATTGGCCTAGATTTAAACTTATGACTCAAAAAGTCATTAGCAATGTAATCTCCTTGGGCATCCAAAAAAGATAAAGATTGAGTCACATATGATTAGTAGGAATATAACTCTGGAAATATTTATGTATTACGCTTATATATATTATACATATTGGGAGTTGGACTTCCTTAAGTCCACTTTAGGTAGTCTTGGTGTATATGCAAGAACACACAAGAAATAAATATTATCTATTAACTTTCATGATCTTTTCAACATCAAGGAAATATTGCCTCTTCATTGTTCAATATTTGGATACCCGTTCCATAAACCCTTGAGAAATGCTTTGCAAATTTCTTGCCAGCACTTTCTATCTGGTTCT
>CM046424.1:53042876-53142876 GCA_025506505.1 Flaveria sonorensis
AATTGGATGTCTTCTTTAACTTTCTAGCCAAACTGATGCATATTAAAGTAATCAACAAGTGGATAAATAGTTCGTTTGATCAACTTTTAGAGTTTTTAAAGGTTGCATTCCCAAAAGAAAATCACATTCCATCCTCACACTATGAAGCGAAGAAGAAGTTGAAAAAGATTGGGTTAGGATATGAATCCATCCATGCTTGCATAAATGATTGTGCTTTGTTTTGGAAAGAGAATGTAGAATTTCTAAATTGTCTGGTTTGTAAGGAGAGTAGATAGGTTGATAAAACCACAAAAGGAAAAAAATACCACAAAAAGTATTGCGGTACTTTCCATTATCTCCTCGGCTTAAACGAAGGTATAGTTCCAGGTTCACAGCAAAAGATATGATTTGGCATCACACTGGACGCTCAACAGATGGTATTATGCGTCATCCGGTAGATGGGAAGGCATGGCAAGAATTTGATAAAAGACATTTTGAATTTGCCAAAGAGCCTAGGAATGTCCGCTTGGGTCTGGCTGCAGATGACTTTAACCCATTTGGTAACATGAGTCAAGCTTACAGTATGTGGCCAGTGGTGTTGACAACGTATAACACACCACCGTGGCTATGTATGAAAGAGTCTTCTTTCATGTTAACTCTGCTAATTCTCGGTCCTAAATCACCTGGAAAAGACATAGATGTTTTTCTAAGGCCTCTGGTAGATGAGTTGAAGCAGTTGTGAAATGATGGAGTACAAATAAGAGATGCCTCGACAGAAACTATATTTACGATACGTGCGGCATTATTATGGACCATTAATGATTATCCTGTTCGTAGCAGCTTGTCTGGATGGAGTGGCCAAGGTTATCTTGCATGTGCGACATGTAACATGGACACACCTTCGTGCCGTGTAACTAATAAGATATCATTTACCGGTCACAAAAGATTCTTACCTAGAAGTAATAAATGGAGAGAAAGTTTGTTGTTTAACGGTCAGATGGAGTTAAGAAAGCATCCAAAAGCATTAACTAATTAAAAAATATTAGAACAACTTAACCGCATTCCCGATCGTGTTCCGGGTAAACATCCCAACCACGGTGGCGTGAAAAGAAAACGTGATGAGTCAGAGTTGAATTGGACAAAAAATAGTATATTCTTTGAGCTGGATTATTGGTCATCTCTTGATTTAAAATACAATCTTGATGTTATGCATATCGAGAAAAATGTGTGTGAGAGCTTATTAGGTACCTTGTTGATGAATGAAAAATCAAAAGACACACACAAAGCAAGAGAAGACTTAAAAAATTTGGGAATACAATCAGATTTATGGCTAAGTGTGAAAAACAACAAGGTCATACAGCCACAAGCTTCTTACTCTTTCAAACCTAGTGATCGATCTAAATTTTGTCAGTTCATTAAAAGAGTGAGACTACCTGATGGTTTTGGATCAAACTTTAAAAATAAGGTGATTTTTAATAACTCAAATATCATAGGGTTAAAGTCTCATGATTGTCACATTCTTATGCAACGCTTACTACCAATTGGGGTTCGTGTAGGTTTACCTGATAATGTTTCAACAACAATTATTAACCTTTGCATATTATTTAAAAAGATTTGTGCACGATCGCTAGATGTTGATGACATGTATAAAGCACAGAAAGAAGCGGTTAATATTTTATGCAATTTGGAACTAATATATCCTCCGGCATTTTTTGATATTATGGTTCATCTAATTCTACACTTACCTGAAGAAGCTATTCTTGGAGGGCCTGTATATATGAGATGGATGTATCCTTTTGAAAGATACATGAAAAAGCTGAAAGCTTATGTTCGAAACAAAGCCAAGCCTGAAGGATCAATAGCAGAGGGTTATGTTGCAGATAAAGCATTAACATTTTGCTCTATGTATCTGGAGGGTATTCAAACCAAATTTAACCGTCCTGATAGGAATGAAGATCCTGGCATTCCAAAGAGGAATTTCTCTGTCTTTTCATCACAGTGTCGACCAATTTCAAAGAAGAAAATCATTTCCCTCGGTGAAAATTCTAAAAAATCATTTCAATGGTTTGTGCTGAACAACTGTGAAGAACTTAAAGTCTACATATCGTAAGTTTTTAATTTTAAATTATTCTTATTAGTTTCATTTTAGCTAAAATAATGATAAATTAATATAAATATTATATTTTCACATACAGTGAATTTGAACTTGAATTCCCTGGAAGCGATGTAAAAAATGAATTTTCTTCATGGCTTAATAATAAGTTCAATACGTCTCCTTACAAAGAACTCAAGGCATTGGCTCATGGCCCCGTGTGCACATATTCTTACACAGCTTGTATTGTCAATGGTGTTAGATTTGTAGTACACAGCCGTGATATCAGACGCACTACACAAAATAGCGGTGTTGTTACAGTAGGAGAAGATGGTACACGATTTTATGGTCAATTAGAAGACATCTACGAGTTGAAGTATATAAATGGCTACAACGTTGTACTATTTCGTTGTAAATGGTTTGACACGTCACGGAAGGGGTCCGTAATTAAAAAGAATAACATTGTTGTTATCGATGTTAGTCGTGAATGGTTTGGTGACCAGCCTTGCATTTTAGCAACACAAGCTTAACAAGTGTTTTATCTTGAAGATCCTTCTAAATCCACTGGCAATTGGAGGGTTGTGGAAGATGTTCACCATCGAAAACTTTAGGATCATCCAAGTATTAGTGTTGCTAATGAGATAGATGTATTGCACGACAGTCAATCATCTGATTATAACTTGGTTGTCGATAGAAATTTTGAAGTTGGTGAATCAAGTGCACGAGTTATAAATGATGAGAGAGATGCGCATGATAATTGTGAATTAGTCGTAGACTTAAGTTGGTTGCCTGTTGCTCCGCTTGTTCAAGGTGAAGATTTTATTAATGATGATGAAAAGATGAAGATGCATATCTCTCAGATGAGGAAGAATTTATTATTGATGAAGAAGAAGATGAAGATCCATTAGATATTAATGATAGTAAGGACGAGAGCAATGATGATCTTGTAGATGAAGATGAATATCTTTATAGTGATAATTCAGATTGATTGTATGTATTAAGAACACTTTATTCTTTTTCTTATTAAAATGTCACATGAATATCTTTATAGTGATAACACAAATTGATTATTACAGGTTATGTCTTCGTACGTAGCAGGATCACACGGGGGTGACGGTGGGGGTCGGGACCCCCACGGACATGGATATACTCTTCCTTCTACTTGCCAATCATGTAAGTTAATGTTTTAAATATATATCTTTTAATTGAATATATTTTAAATGTTGCTAACTTTTTAATTTTTTATATCAATATAGCATCAGCTAAAAAAAAAGATCAAAAAGAAGAAATCTAAACTTATATTAGAAATGGCCTGCAAACAACAGCCAACCACTTACTGTGCAATTTGATCATACAGGAAAACAATATAAAGCTGTTGGAGAAAACAGTCAATTATTTGTCCGAGCTTTATCCAATCATGTTTCCACTGATCCTTTTCATTATCCCACTTGGGATAAAGTTCCTAATACGTTCAAGATATCCTTGTTCAATTTTCTAGAGGCGAGTATTTATGTAGTGTTTTATTTGTAATTTATAATCATAACTTTTATATGTTTCTAATTATTTTATTTTGTTGGAATATTTTGATCTAGAAGCTCATCGTTGCTCAGACTACTGGCAAGGTATAAAAATTGGAATACATATGGATTGCCAACGAGCTTTCAGAGACAGGAGATATGACATGAAACAACATTTTTTAAATCAAGGAGGCTATGATAACATTGAGCAGGCTATCAATAATCCACCTGAAGGGTAAAGTCAAGAGTCTTGGGAGCAGGTGGTTGAGTTGTTCTCAAGTGAACAACATAAACGTCTTTCTCAAAAAGGCGTAACGAATAGAGCTAAACAGCTCTATCCAAGTCTGCATGGTAGTCAATCATATGCTCAAAGACGATATATTCAGGTAAAAAAACATATATTATACATCCTATGTATTATTAATTCTTTACAAATATTATGAATATTGTTTTTAATGTTTTTTGGAGCAACAAACTGGGACCCCAAGTCACATCGAAACGTGGAGGAGGGCGCATTACAGTGAAGGTTCAGGATGGGTGAACCAGAGGGCAGAAGAAGATTGGATAAGTTTTATATGTTAAGTATGCTATTATCATATGTTCATATGTTTATAATATATCGTGTTTGGTGAATTTGACCCAATATGATCTATATGCTATCCATATTTGAGAATTGTTGGTTTTGATGAGTTGTTAGTTTATATATTGAAACTTAGGAATTTTATGTTAGTTGTGCTTATAAATTTAAACTTAGGAATTTTATGATAATTGAGAATTTTATGGTATTGTGCTTATGATTAAACAACATGGTTTGTATTCATTTTATAATAGTTATGCTGTCAAAATTTTATAAAAATCCTAATACCATTTCATTTTAATTCTTTATAGTTGCAGGCAAGAATTGAAAATTAATACGCCCAAATGCAAATGGAGGAGGGTGAGTCGCCCGTTAATGAGATGCAATGTTTAGAGTTGGCATTAGGACAAAGACGTGGTCATACGAGAGGTGTTGGACGAAAAGTAAAAAATCTCTCTCGTTATGAGCCATCAAGCGGATCATCATCACATCGGGATGAAGAAATGGAAGAACTAAAGCGACAAATGCAAGAAATGCAAGAAAGAATGAATCAATTTGAAAGACAAAAGCATCATCCGGATAACGATGGAGATGATGAAAACGACGACAATTAAATAGTTTGTTTGTTTGGTTTGTAAAACTTAAAATATATTAGTTTTGTATGTAATTAACTAAAATTAGTTGATTTTCATTTGGATATTTGATACGTTAGTTTGAATTTCTGTGAATTTGATTTGGGATTTTGTTTGGTTTTTAGATAAAAAAAACCTGGAAAAAAACAGAATTTTAAAATTTTAATTTTTAACCAGATACCATATGGCGACGACGTCGCCATAGGATAAATTAAATAATTAATTAATAATTTTTTATTAAACAATTATTAATTAATTTAATATTAAATAAAAATAATTACTTACCTATGGCGACGACATGTCGTCGCCATAGGGTGCATTTTTTTTTATTAATTTGGAATTAAAAATATTTATTGCGACGAGTTTGTCACGACAACATGTCGTCGCGACAGGCTTCTATTGCGACTACATCTATCGCGACGATCAATTTTTGAGCTATTGCGATAAAGTTTTGACTACTCACCCTATGGCGACGACATGTCGTCGCCATAGGCTATAGCGACAACAAATAGAACCTATGGCGACGACTTTTGTCGTCGCGATAGAGCTGTTTTCTTGTAGTGATAATAGTTTATATATTAAATTTCTAAAACATAATAGTTTCTTGATATATTTTCTACAAAATAATAATTTAACAAAATTATTTAATATGCTATTTAGGTCACTTAAGTTTATACTTTTTTAATACCTAAAGTAAATTACCATTTGTATCAAGGATGCAATAAAGTAGTTAAAATACGTAAATATCATATATGAAAATGGTAATTTACTTTAATATCTATAAAAAATCTAACAATATTAGAACCCTTGACATTGACAGCTGAATGCCTGAATGGTTTTTAAATATAAACCTCATACATCGCTTAATTAATTTTAATTTTTTTAACATATATTAAAATATTTCACAACATAAGAACAAATTGAAAATTCGGTGGTGTTTTATATAAAAAAGAAAAAAAAAAGAAAACATGCGCGTCACCTTAGTGAAATGCTTGGTTTATTAATTACCTACAAAACTTCCTTCCGTATCTTTATCGCTCTGATATATTTATTGTACGTACGTAGTGATAAGTATAGAATGGAAAGGTAGATTCGTACCCAAAGGAATATGAATATGAATACGATTATATATTATTATTATTTAATTATAATACGATGAATAACTGAAAGATTATTATAATATTCGATGTTCGATCAATATACTCTTATGAGGTTGTCTTCCATATGTGACATAAAATTCCTTAGAGAGTTAAAGTTTGGATTAATAATCAAACTTTTCTAATTAAGTTAATAAAACAGGTATATATCACTATTATTGAAACCAAGTTACACTAAAGCTAGCTAGCTAGATACCTGGTGTCCAAAGCAAATGCCAAGGACTTTCTTTTGCATTGAATCTAAGGTTTGCAAAAGAATACAAAGCTCCAGAATCCAGTCTTCATCTCCATAAGCATCATATGGGCTTCCACTCACAACAAACCCATCATAGCCTTGAAGCTCATTCATGTCAGGGAACTCCCCATCAACAACCCTGTACATACCCACCTCTCTTCTTCTTCGTCACCGAATGCTGCGACGAACACGTTAAAGTACCCGCCATATACCTTCTTAACATACTCGGAGTCTCGTGCCGCTAACAATAATGCATACCTTCTCTTGTAGTCACCTTCTGTCCCCATTTCTGTGTTTTTTAGCATGTAGAAAGATAAGGTTATTATATTTTGAAATGTTTTATGTTTAGAGAAGAATATGTTGCTCTTATATAGAAACTAAAGAATAAAACAAAGAATCTAAATGCCACAAAGATAATAAATTAAGACTAAGAGGGTGCCACAATAAATTAAGACTAAAGAATGCCAGAAGAGTCAGTGTGAATGTGATAATATAAACAACGTACATTTAATTGATCAAAGGGGTGGGAATCAAATATGACTTAAGAATGCTTAGGTAAAGCACCTTCCGTCAGCATTTAAAAACTTTTTCAGTTTTTATTTGAGTTTGCAATCAGAGCGAATACACCATGATAGATTTTGCATCTCATTGTATATGATCTTGAGGAACCCTAATGTGTATGAGAGATTCCTGACCAATTAAGTAGGTTTTAGGAATTGAGAAGATTTATGGACTATACATTACATGGATTCATGATAATAGGTAAGTGTTGGAATATAGTATTAAGGTCAACATAAAGCCAATGAGGTAAAGTTCAGGGTTGCTATTGATCATTTCAGTAGTAATATTCTATCATTAATGTTGTTTTGTGTCAATAGCAAAATTGGTCATTAATCGGAAAAAAAAGAGTATAGTAGTAACTTTAGTATATATGGTTATTGCTGATAAAAGAGCTAGGTACTACTGATGGACAACAAAAGTTTTGGTAGAAAGGTGTTACCACCAATGATAAGTTTCAACTAAAATGTAAATTAAGATTCTTTCTCCGTTTATCCTTTGAATTGTTATACTTGTCTATATGAGTGGTAAAAAAGAGTCTAAGATAAAAATTTTTATAGCAATTTCATTTAATTTCTCATTTTCTATTTTCTTTTTAATAGTTGATATTGTCGAAACTAACAAGATTTTATGATAAACCAACTCAAATATCAAGATAACAATCGATTACACAGAGTTAGAACGAAACCAGAAACACTCAGACCATCAGAATGTATAAACTAAACACAAGACGAACTAGATCATCAATGTGATGGCCTAATCAAGAAAAATAATCTGAACAAAACTCAAGAATCATTAAAAAGACGAAACTCTAGAATAGAGAAAACTTTAGAGAAAAACTGAAGGGAGCGTAACCCTAAAACTCACTATCAATAGAATGTAAAGGATCCAAGGAGCGCCTTCGAACTATCCGCAACGTACCATATGACCCACGTGTCTCTTAGAGACAAAACGGATCACCTTCGGACCAGGAGCAACCCGAACAAGGTCACTGGGAGCGCAACCCAACCAACAAGCAACAACAGCTGCTCTGCAATTAAAAGAAATAAAAACTATAGAAATATATTAACTAAAGAAATTTAAAAATAAATAAGAGAGATATAGAGTGTTTAAATGATTAAATTAGGAACAAAAGTCTGTATTTTCAACATCCCCCTTCATTTAAGCGCTTAAACATATTCAGTTGAGAACACATGTCATTGTGCTCTTTTACCATCAATCCTTTAGTAAACATATTAGTGAGTTGGTCATGCGATTCAACACCAATAACTTATATTGTACCATCAGAAATTCTATTCTGAAGAAAGAACAAATCAATTCTGAAATGATTCTCGTGATCATGAAAGACATGATTAGCTGCAATTGAAATAGAAGCATTATTGTCACGGTGTAAGTTCATAGGAACAGACACCTAAACCTTAAGTTCCTGTAACAAGTTCATCTGCCACATTAGTTCACAAGTGGCTGAGCACACTACTCTATATATACTCAGCTTCAGTGGAAGAGCGAGAAACAATTCTATTTCTTGTTTTTCCACGATACCATATTTTTTCCTTAGAAAACACAAAAACCAGATCGTCTTGACACGAGATATTTTCCCGGTCCAAGTCTGTGTAAATGAACAACTCAAACGCAAAAGACTTGTTTAACAAAGTACCTTTACCAGACACTTTTTTTAAATACTGAAGAAGACCTAGAGCAATTTCAAGGTGACACATAGAATGTCTGTACATAAATTAACTTACGAACTGGACAGTGTGTGAGATATTCGGGTGAGTATGAGATTAGTAAATTAGTTTGTCTATTAATTTCTGAAAACAAGTGACATCAGTTAGTAATTCTTCATATTCATAATTTGCCATAACTAAATAATATGGCTTAATTGGAGTATTAATTGGCTTACACTACTAAGGAAAAATCTCGCAAGTAACTGAATGTAATATTTTTGTTGAGAAAGACTCTCAATATTTATAATAATTTATATGCCAAGAAAGAAATTTAATACAAACTGTTTTTTTAAAGAAGCTTTATTTTACTTATCTCATGCTTATTGTTTCCGGTTACAACTATGTCATCCACATACACAAGCAGCACAATCAGCACTCATTAGCGCTATGTTTCCAAGTTCATTTAAACAGAGAAAAGAAATGAATTGGAAGGAAAGAAAAAAAAACAGTTGTTTTCTAGAGTTTTTTTTTAATTAAAGGAAAGTAAGAAAGTTGTGTTCCCGAGTTCACTTAAGGAGGGAAAGAAAGGAAATAGAAGGAAAATAAAGGCTAAAATCACTCCTTCCAAATAGGAAGAAAACGGAGAGAAAAGAAAAAAAAAAAAATGGAAGAAAAAAAGAGAAAAAAAGGAAAAAAAAAACTTATATTTTCTTTTCTCTCCTTAAGTAAACTCGAGAGGATAGTGTAAAAGATTCACAAATAAGGAATAGTCACACTTGCTTTGAAGGAAACCATATTCAAATAAGACACTAACAAGCTCGGCATTCCACATTCTTGAAGCTTGTTTTAAGCCATATAAGAATTTCTTGAATCTATATACTCAAGTTTCATATTCTGAGAAATATCCTTCAAGAGGTTTCATATAGACTTTCTTGTTTGAATTTCCATATAAAAAGACATTGTTAATGTCAAGTTGATAAGGGGCAAACTATTATGAACTCCAAGACCTAAGACATACCGAATAGTAACTATCTTAACGACGTGTTAAAAAGTTTCATCAAAGTCAACGCTTTCACGTTACTATATCCTTTGACAACTAGTATTGCCTTGTACCTATCAATTTCACGAGTGGATTTATATTTTATTTTATAAACCCGTTTACATCCTCTGCGTTTTCTTCCTATAGAAAGGTCAACTAAGTCCCACGTGCTATTCCTATTCAGGACCTCTATTTCCTCCTTCATGACAATTTTCCAATTTTCATAAAAAAAATGCTTGTTTCAAGGAGGTGAGTTTAAAGCTTTTGCTAAGACTAGTGACAAAGTAAAGATGTTTAGAGTCTAATTTAGAATAGTTGACAACTTTTTCTAAATCGTAGTTGACTTTTCCTTTAATGATAAAATCTTGTAATTTTTTTGGTATAGTACAGCTCCTAGAGGATCTTCTAGTAGCATTGGAATTTGTATACCCTCAAAAGAGTTTATATTAACATTCCTGTCACCGTAACCACAACCATCTCAGGACCAACAACAGAAGCATGCGACTACTGAGGATTAGCCACGCCAGCAAACCTTAAGCAATCGTTGGGTTGTTGGTCAGTGGTAACAAGGTCAACCCTAACCTTTTCCTTATCATTGGGATTTCCACTTTTAGCAACTTTGGTGTTTTAAATGTCATAAAGTTAGAAAAAAGTATTATGAATTGATTTCTTTTCGGAAACAGTTTTTCATATCGAGTTTATTTAAAAAGAAATACAGGCTCATAAAGATATAAATCTCTTGAAAAAATTAAATGTCCTTTAATCCAAAATCCAAAGTTTGTTTCCTTATTTTATTTATCCTATAAAAACATAATTTCCAGCATTGTTGTTGTAATAGTTTGAATTATGTAAAATAATGTTAAAACAAAGACATCTTTAGTTCCTAAGGTGGTCAAGAGATGGTTTAAACTTAAACATCATTTCATATGGAGACTTGCCATATAGAATGGATGAAGTTGTCCTTTTAATGATATAGGTAGTAGTTAGGACACATACAAACCAAAAATATAGAAGAAAAACATATTAAAATATTAGAGATCGGGTAACATTCAGCAAGTAACAATGTTTTCTCTTAACAATAACATTTTGTTGAGGCGTATAGGCACAAGAGGTCTGGTGAAGGATCCTATTTTTACTAAGAAAGTTTTCCGTTTGACTATTTACGAATTCAATACCACTATCACTACGTATAACGTTAATGCTTTTTTTTTCCGAATTGATTTCTAATCAGATTGACAAAGGACACAAAACTACGAAAAACTTTAGTTTATGTATCAAGAGATATGCCTAGACCACTCTAGAAAAATAATCAATAATGGTAAAAAATACCAAAAAACTTCCCAACTGGACACTTTGTATAGTCCTCAAACATTAAAGCGAACAAGGTCACCAATATCTAAAGGTACATGATCATTTAAAGGAAAAGGCTCCCTGTATTGTTTCGCCCAATGACGATCCTCATAGGCGGTTGGCTAAAATTGATTTTTAATTTTTAAAAAGTCATTTATTATTTTTAAGACTTGATCAGATGGGTGATCGAGTCTAGAATGCCAAAGATTGACAAGGCCAATACCATTGAAACACACCTTTAAGATATTAGGAGAATTATTATAAAGGTACTGTAGGTCTAGAACTCATGTATAGGTTTAGATGATCAATCAACTCTTGTAATCATATTTTGTAATTATTATTTGAATGATATGATATGAATGATTTTGATTACATTTGTGTTTATGAATTGAACAATATAATGTTACATCTTATTATATATGTTATAAATATATGATATAATGTATTTCATAATGTATGTGTGAATGTGTGCAGTGAACATCAAACTATGTCAATTTGGAAATTGACCAAGTGTTAGAACAACTGCGGATAAATAAAGTATTCTTCCGTGATGTTCTCAGGAATACAATTGAAGTGAACATCCGTAGATCTCCTGCAGAAGAACAATTCCAGCTGAACAAGTCAAAAGAACAAAGTGAAGCTACTGAAGGAGAAATTGTCATGGAAGAACAAGTTCAAGAACTCCTACGGAAGCACAATCACAGAAGAACAAGCAATGAAGATCAAGTGTTGCTGCGGAAGACTAAGTTCCTGCGAAAGAAGAAATTCCTACGGAAGACTGTTTAACACTTGTATGATTTCACATCATCAAGTAGTCAACTAGCAGAAAGTTAACAAGTCAATGTGGCAGAACAACAACATTAATGGCGATGGAAGACATATATTTCAAGCGAATATTCCACGTCACATCAACAACATTATATGTATTTATTTCATCGTAAGTCTCGAACTCCTATGCCGATAAATATGGCGAGGATTCAGATAACTATAGTTAGTTGAATTATAGCAACAAGTTAGCGAAAGATTAGCAATGGATTAGAAACAGAATAGAATAAGATCTCTATATAACATGAGATCAAGATCAGATGTAGATAGACGATCAACATACGATCAAGCAACATAAGCAACATTTACATCACAACATCAATAGCAACAAGAAAGCATTACGATCATCATTCGTTAACACTCGTGGTTTGATTATTCTTATATTCTGGTTGTTCTATTGTTTGATTGATTTCTAGTTTGATAATCTCTTAAACAGCAAGTGTTGATGATTCCGCGATCAATACTTGTTCAAATCAAACTTGATAATTCCTGAACGATCCTTGGATTCATAGGTGGTATCAGAGCTTGGTGCTCATTGATCCAGATCAATTGATCTATCAGCTTTGATTTGTTTAATCGATTACTGCTAAACAAAATTGTTGCTTTCTAAATAAAAATTAATTATCATGAGTAATTCAGTTATCAACCTCCTAAACTGGAAAACAAATCTGATTTTAAAACATGGAAAATCAGGTTCAGAAATCATGTCAATTATACAGATTCAGACCTATGGGCTTCGATTACCGAAGGACCTTATATTCCACCTGCTTTAGGTGCGGACTATAAGGATAAAAATCAACCCACAAGTCTAAAGAATTTATCACTTGATGATTCTAAGAAAGTCATGATTGACATCAAAGCCTATAGTATGCTTACTATGGCTTTGCCTGAAGAACTCTTGATCAAGTGTGAATCATATAAAACAGCTAACTCGTTATGGAAAATCCTACACACTTTGTGTGAAGGAAGTGACGAGATTAAAAGCATAAAAAAAGGATACTCTCCGTGCACAATATGAAACATTCCATCATATTCCGGGTGAGTCAGTTCCTCAACAATTGCATAGATTCATGCAACTTATGACAGAGATGAACATACTTGAGCTTGAGTACAGCAATGAAGAGCTGAACAAAAAGATGCTTCATTCATTGCCTGAGAACTAGACACAAACTATGACTATGTTTAAGAACACTATTGACTTAAAAGCAATAGGACTAGACACTCTAGTAGCAAAGGTAGAAGCATTGGAGCTGGATGAAAAGACAAGAAACAAAAGTGTGAAAGCACCTATAGCTCTTTATCAATTTAAAGAATTGAAAAGTACTGGAAGTGCATTCATCTCCAATGAAGATGAAGACAACTCTTGTGATGAGAGTGAACATGAAGAAGAGACAAGTTTCTATGCTGCAAAGTCTTCAAAATCAAGTAATCACAGCAATCAGAACAAAAAGACTAAAGGAAAAGCTTATGAGTCCAAAACCAAAAAGAATAACAATCAAACAGAACCAATTACTGTGGTTCTAGAGTCTGAAGAACAGAAAGCTGCCTTTGCAGCCTTTAGTTCAAGCTTTAAGGCTTATCTAGGAAGTACTTTGACTCCTGCTCACTTTTGTCAATAAGATCTAGAAGAACTTCATCCTGATGAGGTAGAAGAGATGGATCTACAATGACAAATGGCAATGATCACCTATAGAGCAAAGATGTACATGAAAAAAAAACAAAGGACTGTTCGTGGGAGGAAGATCAACAAAAATCGGTGTGGACAAGACCAAAGTAAGATGCTTTAAATGCAACTTATATGGACACTTTTCGAGGGAGTGCAACAGCAATCAACAGCAATCAACTGACTTAAGACAACCTAGTCAAAAGAACTTTACACAACTTCAATTAACCAATGCATCCCCACCAACAACAAACAATAAAATAGGTATCACTAATGCTAAAGAAACTGGTCTAATTATTTTGCAGGATGGTACTTGTGACTGGAGCATGTATGGAAAGGAAGTACTTGCAGAGAATCAAGCTTTAATGGCCAACATAGAAAACAAAGTTCCTTCAATGGCCGCTGAGCTAAGAGAAAGGTTGTGTTCTCCCACTTGCATAGATAAGTAGAAAGATATAGAACACATGCTCAACAATTGGTTGATAAAGTAAAAGAAACATTGCTTATAAATGAATCTCATGTTAGAGAACACAAACTTTATCAAGTCAAAATTAATTCTTTACAAAAGGATTTAGATAAAATTGTATTTGAAAATTACAACCAAAAAGCACAAATTGAGCATCTGACTACATCTTTAACCAAGTCTATGTCAGATCATGCATCTACTGAGGTGAAATTGCAGAAATTCCAATTGTCATCACAATAGTATGAGAAACTATTAACCTCTCATATTGAGTCAAAGAACAAGTCAGGACAGGGATTTCATGCAGTTCCACTACTACTGAATGATAACTATACTTCTTTGCCCGAGTCCATGACCAACAGTTTATCTAATCACTTTGTGTCCAGTAACATATGTGAGTCAACAGATAAAAATAATAGTAATGTAACTAATGACACTGAATTATATGAATCTGATTCATCAGAATCAGAACACTCAAATCAAAGTAAATCAGAATTTGATTATGATAACTGTGATGACTTGCATGATGATAAGTCTGATAGTGCTGGTTTGTATAAGGGTAAAACTGTTTTAACTAAATACTCAGTCCCAAAGGTACTGAATGAACTTAAACTACCCTATCCACCAAAACAAAGAAACTTGCTGAAGACAATCCACACAAGGATTGAGCAACTAAATGAAGGCATACATGCATTCAATAAACTTAACAAGGAAAAGCCAGCAAATAGAGCCTCAGAAGAAAAGTCCGTAACTTCAGTAGATCATCTGCGGAAGAAGTCTGTGAGATCCATAGAAGTCATACGGAATAAGCAAGAAATTGCTCAATCATTAAGCAAAGACAAAACTCAGAAGAAATACTTACAGGCTAAACAAGAACCCTTTGACATCATGTCAGGTAGAGGTAAGATATCATCAGCAGCAAAGTTGGGCAAAGAACTGAAGAACCATAAGGTTTCAACTAAGAAAAAGGCTAAGGCTGCATCAGACAGTGATGCTGAAGAAAAGTACTATAAATGGTGTGACATGCACAATCATAATACAGAAGATTGCTTCTTCAGTAGCTATTGCTCAATATGTAATATGAACAATCATATGACTTCAGATTGTTCCTTCAACAAATATTGAGCAATATGCAACAAAAACAACCATTCTACCAAGGAATGCTTTTTCAACAAGAAGAACAAAACAAAGATCCTCAAGAAGAAGTATGAAGAGTCCAATGAGTCAGAGTCAAAATCTTCTGAGAATGATAATTCTAGAGGAGCAAAACAAAAGAAACAACAACAAAAACAGAAAATTACTAAGACAAAGAAAACAGTTGCTGAGGTGCAATTAAAAATTAAGAAGGAAAAACAACAAGTGCAAAGGAATGCACCACGCAAAAAGGTAGCTCTTAAAGAAGATGATGACTTCTTTGATGATTTTGACAAAGGCAGTAGTAAACAAGATGAAAACACCTCACCATTATCACCAAAAACATCCTTACCCAAAACAACACATAATGAATTAAATGACATCAAAACTAAGTTAGAAACTTCAAGACTCATTCATGAGAAAGTCACTATATTAGATAACAATGGCAAGCCCAAGACCATCAAGGCTTGGGCTCCTAAGTCTAACTAAGTTTATTCTATTTACAGGAACATCCAAGAAGGGCTGACAACAAATGGTATGTTGATAGTGGCTGTTCCAGACACATGACAGGAAACTATACCCTCCTGCAGGATTTCAAACCTAAAAATGCTTCAAATGTAACATTTGGTGGGGATAAGAAGGGAGGTAAAATCACTGGTGAAGGAATGGTAACAAATGGAGTTTTAAAGTTTGATAAAGTTAATTTTTGTGAAAACTTATAGTTTAATTTACTAAGTGTATCTTAAATCTGTGACCAACATTATACTGCTTTCTTTGATAACTCTGATTGTTATATTCTTAAGCCAGGTTTCAAAATTCCAGAAGACTGGATCCTTCTTAAAGCACCAAGAAAAGGTAACACCTGTGTGTTGGACATGAACAACACAACACTAACAAGCAAAGAAACATGCTTGATTTCTAAATCATCAGAAGATGAAGCACAACTGTGGCACAGAAGGATGGCTCATTCAAACTTGAAAAACATGAATAAATTGGTGAAAAATGACTTAGTCATTGGTGTTCCAAAAAAAGAATTTTACTGTTCTAATCATTGTTTATCATGCTATAAAGGTAAACAACATAAAGTCCTACATAAGTTAAAAACAATTAACACAAACACGACACCACTGAAGTTACTACACATAGACCTTTTTGGTCCAACCAATGTGTTAAGCATTGGCAAAAGGCAATACTGTTTGGTGATTGTTGATGATTTCACTAGATTCACTTGGGTATTTTTCTTAAAACATAAAAGTGAAACCTCAGAAACTTTAATGGAATTCATCACTAAGATAGAAAATCAACTTGATCTAAGAATCAAGATACTGAGAAGTGAACATGGAACTGAATTTGTTAACTATGTTTTAGATACTTTTTGCAGAGACAAAGGCATAGCCAGAAAATTCAGTGCACCAAGAACTCCACAACAGAATAGAGTTGCTGAGAGGAGAAACAAAACTCTAATTGAAGCTGCAAGAACAATGTTAGCTGACTCACAGCTGCCAATAACATTTTGGGCAGAAGCTGTGAACACAGCATGCACTGTTCAAAACAGAACTTTGATTGTCAAAGAACATAATAAAACACCCTATGAACTACTGTTTAAAAGAAAACATTTTATAGGATATCTTAAAGCTTTTAGGTGTCACGTATCTGTATTAAACACAAAAGAACAGTTAGGAAAATTTGCTGAAAAAGCATATGATTGTTTCTTTGTTGGTTATTCATCAATATCTAAATCATATAGAGTATACATTCCACATGATAACATAGTGGAAGAAACTCCTAATGTATCCTTTGATGAATCCTTATTTCCACAGTCTGTGAAAGGATCATCTTGGATGTTTGATATAGATGAATTAACTAACTCATTTAACTCTAGTTATCTTAATGTGACAGGTGCCGCAGATACATGTTACCCCTATGTTCCTCCAAATATGGGTGTACCATTAACAACTGATACACCTAGAATTGTTCCTCCAGAGTTCTAAAGTGATAATGATCCAGATGCATTAGCTCAAATAAGCAAAGATGGTTCGGATGATCTTACACCATGCACATCAGTAGAAGTACCATCTACTTTTGTAGATGTCTCTACTTCCACAGATGATGGTCTGAAATCCCCCAAGGACCAAATCACCTCAAACCACCTCACACCATTGCCACATACAGATATATCTACTACAGAGAATACAGCTAATCATTTGCATGCTACGGAAGGCATGTCCACAACCCCGGAAGGCATACCTATTCCTGTAGAAACTCATTCAGCTGCACCAGAAAAGAGATGGACTATTTTGTTGACTCTCCATCACAACTGACCCCATTACCCACAACCAACATCACAAACCTGGACTCATCCATTCAACTTAATAATGTACCAACAGTTAGAACACATAAGTATCACCCAATTGATAACATGATAGATGACCTCAACAGTAGAACTACTAGAAAACAAGGGGGAGCAGGAAACATCTGTTTGTTCTCCTGCTTTCTTTCATAAGTAGTTCCATCCAACATACAGAAGCCTTGAAAAATAACAGCTGGATTGAAGTAATGCAAGAAGAACTTTAGCAGTTCAGGAAACAGAAAGTGTGGAATCTAGTTGATCTCCCTGAAGGCCAATATCCTATTAGCACAAGATGGTTATTCAAAAATAAGCTATATGATAGGGGAATAATCATCAGAAACAAAGCAAGACTAATTGCACAAGGCTACACACAAGAGGAAGACATAGACTATGATAAAGTCTTTGCATCAGTTGTAAGGATTGAGGCAATTAGAGTGTTCTTAGCCTATGCTTCATATAAGAAGTTTACAGTTTACCAAATGGATGTAAAATGTGCCTTTTTATATGGAAAGATTGATGAAGAGGTCTATGTCTCTTAACCACCAGGCTTTGAAGATCCAGATTATCCTCACAGGATGTACAACCTTGATAAAGCTTTATATGGTCTCCATCAAGCACCAAGGAAATGGTATGAAACATTGTCCAAATTTCTACTGAAACATGGGTACAAAAGAGGTACAACTGACCAGACACTCTTTCTCAAACATGAACATCAGGATCTCTTAGTTGTACAAATATATGTTGATGACATCATATTTGGATCAACAAACAAGAGACTGTGTGAAGAGTTTGAAGCCTTAATGCAATCTGAGTTTCAGATGAGTTCAATAGGAGAATTAACATTCTTTCAAGGATTACAAGTTCATCAGAAAACAGATGGCATTTTCATCAATCAAGAAAAATATGTCCTTCAAACACTTAAGAAATACAACTTTGCAGAATCCTCCTCATGCAAAACACCAGCATCTGCTATAGACAAAATTGTACCAGATCCAACAGGGAAGTCTATTGATCAAAGATTATATAGATCTATGATAGGATCATTAATGTACTTAACTGCTAGTAGACAAGACATAATGTTTGATGTGTGTGTTTATGCTAGGTATCAAGCAGATCCTAAGGTGTCTCACTTGAATGCAGTAAAGAAAATCTTCAGATACCTCAAAGAGAAACCAACACTTGGTCTCTGGTATCCCAAAGAAGGAGATTTCAAACTTTACACATATTCAGACAGTGATTACAGAGGCTGCAACAACAACAGGAAATCAACAACTGGAGGATGTCAATTCTTAGGACCACGGCTTGTGTCTTGGTAGTACAAAAAGCAGAAAAATGTTTTAGTATCCACAGCTAAGGCTAAGTACATAGCTGCTTCAGCTGGGTGCTCTCAGGTTCTATGGTTGTAAAACCAATTACTTGACTATGGTTACAATTTTCTTCAAACTCCAATATACATAGATAACTCAGCTACTATGTTTATCACTGCTAATCCAGTTCAACATAGTAAAGCGAAACACATTGAAATCAGATACCATTTTCTAAGAGATTGTTCAGAAAAGGGCCTAATCAAGTTGATCAAAGTGGACATAACAAATCAACTTGCTGATTTGTTCACTAAAGCCTTTGATTCAGTTAGATTTAATTTCTTAATTGAATCCTTAGGCATGCTCAACCTAGATTAGTTCACAACAAGAACAACAATATTTGTCGATTACCTGTAATCATATGAGAAAGGCAAACAGTTTTCTTAAATAACTACCTAAGGCAGTTGATATTCTAAGGATATGATAGTACACTATAACTTGACATTCACTCCTACTCTTCAATCAACAACTACCTACTGATCAGATGTGTTTGATATGTGAATAGGTTTAGCTTGAGTGGAAACTTAACAATGTCATGCACAACATAAAGTCAAGGTGACTAAGAGTGGACAAGTCATTGAGAGAAGCATTCAAGTAAGTTTAATCTGGATGTGATCAGGATAACACCCATGCACCCTTACTATGTTGTAACACCTTATAACCTCTATCTTTACGCATCATGACCCTCTGTTTTGCGTAAGCAAAGACCTGGGTCAACGGGAACCTCTGTTTTACGTGAGTAATGACCTGGTGATCGGATGCTAATCATCAAACATTCCAAAAGGAACTGATCTCAAAGAATCAAATGTGATCATTTATTGTAGAGCATGCAAATCATCTTAGCATTAATAAGATTTCAAAGAAATTTTAAGATAGAGCTTATAATCTACAGAACATAGTTTCAGTGTGATAAAGTGATAACTTGACTAACTTCTGGAGGACTAACTTACATTTCAATGATGAGTTCATCTTTGTTACCTTTAATTCTTACCAAAACATGATAAACAGCAGGATACGTTAAACTACACTCTTGACTGAATTTCTGCGGATCCACATATTTGCAATCAGCACTAGATCAAGTAAATAATCTCACACAATATTCAGGAAAATGTCTAGATTATCGTATGATCCCTAGTATATCCTATGTTTGCTTGTAACAAGCTATGAACATCATTTATTTTCTCTATGATTATTAGTTGGACCAATTGATTGCTGTTCATGCTATTTTCTTAAATTTTTGATAAATACATAAGTCTATGATTAATCACAAATTTAGGGGGCGTAGTCAAAGTATGAAACTGAGATTCAAATAAGTTTAACTAATTTCAAATACAATGATATGAAAATGAAGAAAAATTAGAACTTGAGCACTAACTTGGCTGCAAAAGATATCTGAAACAGTCAATTACTTATGCACAATTGCTATAATGCAATGACATAAGGTCCAATAGTAAAATAACAAATGGATTAACCATGTGTTAACTCATACAAAAAGTTAGGTCAATAACCTTCGGAAGTTATGATAATTAGTTCATCCGCAGATGTTCTGCGGTAGACAGAATGAATCATCTTCCGTATATGTTATACGGAAGAGACAGAAATCTTTGACTTTTATACATTGCCTTGTATGAATAACTAGTTGTTTGAATATTAACTGGTTATAATTAAAAACCACAGATCTGTTGCTCCACAGATGTTCTGCGAAAGACAGAATGAGCTAACTCTAAGGAAGAGAACATATCTTGCCTTACATGATTATTAATTGTGTAGTATATTAACTGTCCTGATAATTTATAATTAATACTCTAGAAGGGGTAAAAAGTGTAAATGGGTCCCATGTGATTAGGATAAAGGGAGACAGCCTGGTCTGGAAAAGGCATAAAAAGGCACTTCGATCGTTGGCCTTTCTATTCACTTTAAAATTACCGTCAACCTAGAAATATCTTGATCCAAAACCTATTTCACCTTCACCGAAATCGATCACTTTAAGCTAACAATCTTCACACTTCTCATTAAATCATCTCTGCCATCATGGCAAACAGATTCGTAAAGGACCATAATGTCTGTGTGTTCTTAAATCTGGATGTAAAAGACGAGTGTAGAGTCATCATCCGCTACCTGAGGAGAACACGAATCTTCTATGCACTAACTGTTGACCCACTCATCTATCTATCGCACATGACAGACTTTTGGAGCTCCGCAAGAGTAGGAGATGAAGGTGAAGGATCTGTCATCACTGCCACCATTGGGAATCTACCATTATGGATACATGAAGGCATAATACGTAGTGCATTGGAGTTGGGAGAAGAAGAAGAAGGTCATCCTGATGTATTCGATCATGAATACATTCAGAAAGTGTTTGCCCTAATGGGCTATGATGGTGACTATTACCATGGAGAAATCAAAAAGGGCAGGTTGTGCAAGCCCTATTGTTTTTTATGCCACACTTATATTAAGTGTATATCCAACCGGAAGTTTGGGTTGGATAGATTTTCAAGGCATATTTCATCTGGGATTATTGGGATATTCGAGGGTAGGAAGTACAACTACTCTAAGTACATACTCAACTGCCTGTATGACCATATAAGAGAGCAGAAAGAGAACAAAATGTTCATGTTTCCAAGATTCCTTCAGCTGATCATCAATGACCAACTGCCAACAATTGAACGAGATGGTGATGTTTGTGTGAAAACTCACCTAGGAAGATCTCTCCTTAATAAGCTAAAAGGGCAGTATGAAGGAGGAGCTGTGGATTTATTTGCACATGTGGTGGATGAAACTGAGAACATCCCACAAGAACTCCTATGGATTAAAGAACCTTAACACCAGAACACTCCAGTTGAATCCCCTGCACACTCTCAACAACAATCACTAGCTGTTGAACCAGCTATTGCCCATCACCAAGAACCACAGCCACAATCAACATCAATAACTCACTTGATCTCCTCTTCTAGTGAACAGACACAACCAATCTCCCTTGACCTATCACAAATAACTATCAATACTGCTTCAACTGAAGTAGTTGATGAGGAGGTGACTCAGCCAACACCCACACATCCAAGCCAAATTGAACCAATTTCCTCACCAACACCTACTGAACCAATCACCTCACCAATACCTTTAGAACCATCCACTTCTTGCACACCTACTGAACCCTTAGAAAGCCCATCCTCAACTAAAGAATTCCATCTAGAAGAGGATGAAAAAAATTCTAGAAGGCACTATTGAGGAGATGTGTATGGAGGCTGAGAAAGAGAAGGGTGAGGAGGTGCTACAAGGAGAGTTTGTTAAGATTGAAGCTTATCATGAGGATGACCTGAAGGATGAGGAGATAGATGTAAGTAACAACTATTTAGTAACAAAATATAACAACCTCATCCTGAAGGGAAACAAGAAGCTGGAAAAGTTGAGAAGATTGAAGAAGGAGCTGAAAGAGAAAGACAAGCTGATAGCTGAGAAAGATACAGCAATTATTCAACTAGAAGGTAGACTGAAAAGGCTGAGAGAAGATATTGTGATTGACAACGAGGTGATTGATGCCCTGAATGATTTGGTAGATGAATAAGCAACTTAACTGAAAGAGAACGAGATTAAGATTGTGAATTTGAAAAGGAAGTTGACTGATGCTGAACAAAATAAAGGTGGATCAGCATTGATCAACTACAGCAGGAAGAGGAAATACTTGGGGAAGACAGCTGATGCAGCTGGAGAATCATCAAAGAGATCTAAACCAGATTCTCCAGAGCATCAAACTCCATTGATGCAAAGTATAGAAGAAAGTGACCCTGAATGGGAAGAGCTGACCAAAGAAGAGTCTGAAGAAGCCAAACAAGGAGAGCTACTATCAACTGATGACATAGTAGAGGAAAGACCACAGTCATCCATGTTTATACAGTTGACCAATCATGGATTCCCATATGACTTGGTAGAAAAGATGAACATTGGAGAGATGGTCCAAACATTGAAAGAATTTGATGCTATCAAAATGATGATCCCTATGTGTAATTATGACACCTTCTCCAAGTTCAAGGCTATGGAGAAAATCAAGAAGGATTTAGGTCACTGTGATACAAGACAGCTCACAAGGTATAACATGATCTGTTGGCTACAAAGTCACAATCATGAACAACATGAATTAAAAGGACAAACTGCAAGAGAGTTAAGGGCGATGATGGAATACGTGATGAAGGTAGAGCTAGACACTGGTGTAAAATTCAAATCCGGAGCCCCCAATCCTGCATATCAACAACGATCAGCACAAACCTCTACTGAGCCCACTGTAGTTAAGTCAAAAGATATGCATCAGGAAAAAGAAAAACTAATCAGAGAGCCAAGGGATTTAGTTCCACACAAGGTCTGGCCTCTAGGCACTGCTGTGAGAGAGATCACTGAGCAGAAAGCTACATTGATTTAATTCTTTGATCTAATCACAATGCCAAAAGAAGCAGAAGACCATCATATAATTGCATGGAAATATGATGGAGAATCGGACTGTGTAATGATAAAGAGGGCATCTGGCATGGTGCAATACTTCACAGGGGTGGAATCCTTACTGACACTGCCAGATGTAGACCTAAATGTCCTACAAAACATTCCTATCATCAACTATCCCATAAGTCCAAGAGGAAGAGACTTCTCCGGACTTGTGACTAAACTGAGTCACAAGTTCAAGGGAGATGTTCTAAGGGAAGCAAGAATGGTAGATGCTGAGCATAATCGAAGGAAAGTTAGAACGTCTCAGTCCAAGTCTCAGTTGGTTGATGATGAATTGTTAATGAGAATTGGAGCTGAAGACAGAGCTACTACATCAATAAAGATAATAGAAGGCAATCAATTTACATTCCCTATCACAGACTAAGGATATGTAGAGAAAAACAAAGAACTAGTTTTGTTGAGGAATGATCCTCAAAGAAGAGCTGCGAGCATAAGACTTTTTGACCCGGTTGAAATAAAGTTGCTGCATCCAAGCTACACCTCTTACTTATATGACAAACACTTTCCAAGGCTGCAAGATCAAACTGCTCAAAATGACTTATGCTTATATGTCCATCTTATTCAAGTCATTGACAAACTGCATGCCAAAGCTCACAAGAGGAGGAAGTATGAAGCTGGGCAATTGATTGGGTCAGAGATAAAACCCATAACAGAATTAAGAATTTCTGACCAGGATGAATTGGAAGTGCTATCCAATAACAGTGTTGTTGCAACACTAACCACTGAAGAGGACATCCTGGGGCTGAAATATAAAACACTGAAAAGAATGGGTAGAAGGCAGATCAGTTTCAATTATGAAGATCAAAAGACTGTCGTAGAATACTTTAAAATGAAGATTTTGTCAAGAGTTCAAGAATTGAAAGACCTAAACCAATGATTACTAGAGTCTAAACCTAAGGGGGAGTATTGTTAGGTCTAGAACTCTTGTATAGGTTTAGATGATCAATCAACTCTTGTAATCACACTTTGTAATTATTATTTGAATGATATGATATGAATGATTTTGATTACATTTATGTTTATGAATTGAACAATATAATATTACATCTCATTATATATGTTATAAATATATGATATAATGTATTTCATAATGTATGTGTGAATGTGTGCAGTGAACATCAAACTGTGTCAATTTGGAAAATTGACCAAGTGTTTGAACAACTGCGGATGAATAAAGTGTTCTTCCGTAGATGTTCTCAGGAATACAACTGAAGTGAACATCCGTAGATCTCCTGCAGAAGAACAATTCCAGCTGAACAAGTCAAAAGAACAAAGTGAAGCTACTGAAGGAGAAATTGTCATGGAAGAACAAGTTCAAGAACTCCTACGGAAGCACAATCACAGAAGAACAAGCAATGAAGATCAAGTGTTGCTGCGGAAGACTAAGTTCCTGCGAAAGAAGAAATTCCTACGGAAGACTGTTTAACACTTGTATGATTTCACATCATCAAGTAGTCAACTAACAGACTGTTAACAAGTCAACGTGGCAGAACAACAACATTAATGGCGATGGAAAACATATATTTCAAGTGAATATTCTACGTCACATCAACAACATTATATGTATTTATTTCATTGTAAATCTCGAACTCCTATGCCGATAAATATGACAAGGATTCAGATAACTATAGTTGGCTGAATTATAGCAACAAGTTAGCGAAAGACTAGCAATGGATTTGAAACAGAATAGAATAAGATCTCTATATAACATGAGATCAAGATCAGATGTAGATAGACGATCAACATACGATCAAGCAACATAAGCAACATTTACATCACAACATCAATAGCAACAAGAAAGCATTTCGATCATCATTCGTTAACACTCGTGGTTTGATTATTCTTATATTCTAGTTGTTCTATTGTTTGATTGATTTCTAGTTTGATAATCTCTTAAACAGCAAGTATTGATAATTCCGCGATCAATAGTTGTTCAAATCAAACCTGATAATTCCTGAACGATCATTGGATTCACATGTATAGATCGTCCAACTAAATACCGGTCACTAGGGTTCTTTTTTGTTGCAGAGTCCTTAATATAATAGTTTCTTTCATCAAAATTTATACTAAGCTTATTATCCTTGGCAAGTTTTAAAACCGGCACTAAGTTCACAAAGTATCCAGGGACTAAAAACATATCAGTCTAAGTGACATTCTTATTCTATTTAAGGAACTAATTTTCTAACTATAGCAATTTTCCCGTTAGGGTGTTTGATTGTGATCTTGAACTCAGAGATATCAACTTGATTAAAAAGGTTTTTGTCACTATAAACTTATATATTGATTTGCACATAGATCTATGATCGAAGCCGATGCACCTAATAGAGATAGATCAAAGGAGAAATCATATAAACGTTGTTAAGAAGATTTAAAGAAAAACAATGGTTTCATATACGTCCTACATTATTATTTTGAGAGCCATAGAGGTCTTGCTTTTAGAGAAGCTTTGCGACGTTGAGGGTTTACTACCCTGAGATGAGGTCCAACTATTTTTGGTCTTGGTCTTAATGGATAGCCTATTAGTTCAAAACATTTATCAATGATGTGACTAATTTTATTACAGTGGGTACACTTAAGGTTACGATTTAGAACTCTACTAACCCTTTTCTTACTTTCAAAATATAGATTTGATTTATACAAAAAACAACTTTTTATCCTGTTGAAGAATTATATGAGCTTCAGGGAGATTCTTCTCTTGATATTATTAAAAAACCAGTGATTAGAGTAGGAAAGGGGTGTCTAGTTTAAAGGTTAGTCGTAACCGGTTGGTATCTAAACCCATTAAAAATTACTTTAGTTTTATGTATTGGTTAAAATCATTAAAATCTTTTGATGCATTACACGTACACGAGGGTAGTTGAACAATGGCGTCAAAGTGTTTGCTCTTTGATTTTAGTTTATGATAGTATTCAGAAATAGAGGAGCCATTTTAACTTGCTAAATTCAGTTTAGATACAAATTAAAGACCACAAATTCGTTAATTATATTATAGGTTTCTTTTAAATATTGTCAAACCTCAGATGCTAGTTTGTAATATACTTGAGAAATATAGATTTCTTCAGACGCAGAGTTGAGTATAGAAGTTAGGACCGCATAATTACACCTATCCTATTGGTTTTGTTAAACTTTAATACCACTAGGTCTCTTACAAGTACCAATATTAAAACTTGTTTTGTTCTTAACCTATAATGTCATATAGAAAAAGTTCGCCCAAACAATAGTTCCGTTTCTTTTAACTTATTACTCACTATAGTAAGACAACTAGAGTCACTAACATGAATGAAAAAAGGGTCATTGGCTTCTATTTTTGTAGACAAATCTTACATCGGTCGTAAACAGGAGAGAAGATGAGTTTATAAGTAATGACCCGCCTCTAATATCACCAAAACGTTTTGGGCATATTAGTTGTGGATGAAAGAACCACACAGATAAGCATATTCAGGTGATAACAATCTAAGTATGGGTGACCTCCCTCAGAAGTTTTCACCTAAGCAACCAAAAGTAAATCCGTAAGCTACTTGTGGACAAAATTGACAATATTTATGGTATGCGATGTCGGATGTTACAAATATAGCAAAGAAATAACAACACAAAAACACAATTTATTCAGTTCCAGCCTAACCCAATTAGAAGATGCCTAGACACACAATCAGATTGATGCAAAGACTTCAATGAAAAAACATGGGATAAGAAATAACTCATGGTAGGGGCGCCCTTTTAAAGGTGCTCTAAACAGGATGTAAGATATAATCTTCGAGGGTTACAATGTTACATCAGAAGAAAAACAAACTCTAGTCGATCCAACCTAGGGTATTCAAACCCTAGATATACAAAGATTAAGATATTAAGTCCGACAATTTTGATTTTTCCTAACAGAGATCTAAGGTTGATCTTTAAGAACACGTCATTGACACACCAGGAGTATCAATCCTAGAAGCTAGATCTAGGGTTTAAAAACCAGAGAAACCCAAACTGATTTATGACCATAATAACAATGGGCATTAAAAACAAGTACCAGATACTTAGCTCTTATACCATATCAAAACTAACAAGATTTACAAACTCAAATATCAAGATAACAACCCATTACATAGAGTCAGAACGAAATCAGAAACATACTTAGACCATCAAATGGTAAAAAAAAACTAAACACAAGACGAACTAGATCATCAGTGTGATGACCTAATCAAGAAAAGAATCAGAACAAAACTCAAGAATCATCAAGAAGATGAAACCCTATAATTGAGAGAGGTTTAGAGAAACCGAAGAGAGCGTGTGTAGAAAGTAATTAGGTGTTAACACTTGAACTCACTATCATCTAAATAAAAAGGATCTACGGAGCATATGACCTGCATGTCCCGTAGAGACAAAGTGGGTCGCCTTTGGACCAGGAGCAACCCGAACACCACTTGGACTAGGAGCGCATCCCACACACGCAACAACGACAACTTATAACACCTGCCCGTTTAATTGCAATTAAAAGAAACAAAAACATAAAAAAAAATAAACTAAAAGATATATAAAAATAAGAGAGAGAGACAGAGTGAGAGTGTGTGTATTTTTAAGTGATTAAATTAAGGGAAAAAAGTTTGTGTTTTCAACAGAGATGTCCAGATCTTAATAAAGTTTTAATCATAATGTTGGTGGTCAATTTCTTATTCAATTATTTAATATTTTGTTCTTTGGTGTTCGAAGAGTGTGTTAGTAATCCTTTGGTAATCACCGATCGATAATTGATGGCAATCTATGTTTTATACATTTGTAGGATTTTTGGTGGTATTCTACATGTGATAGTTTTCTAGTAGTGTTGGCTTTTCCTTCCATGTATTTTTAACTATACATTCTAGGATATATTATACCTATTTATGCTTGATTATGTATTTGAGAGATATATGCTCTTTCTGATCATTAATGTCATTGCACCTTTTTCTATGCATGCATATAAGATAGTTTAGATCAAATCTTCAAAACTTATAGCCGAGTGCACCTTGTTTAGAAAATTAGACGATTCTAGCTGTTAAGAAAAAGTTGTTCTATCTAATTATTATCTACATAATTGTAAATAAATGAATATGTTAGATGCATAAAATAGAGTGTGTAAATAAAAATGTTTTGAAAATTGGATAGAAACTGCTTTTTTTATATTAGAGTGGAGGGGGCACTCTCACCACATCCACCACATTACACCATGAATTCATTAATCAAATTTTGTCATGTCACATGCATCACACACTCAAATTTAATGATGGCGGTGTTGTTACCTTGTCACACTACACCACTACATCACACACATACATACAAGAGGTCACGACGAGTGTATGAGGTGAAAAAGGAAAAGTACGGAGTAGAGGGGGCAACGACAGTGTTGCCGCTCGGCGCATGCCCACACCGTGGTCTCACCGCAAGGGTGCCCCGCCCACCCTTAAAGAAAACTTAAACATTAAAGTGCTTTATAAGTAAGAATTCAACTTTCTTAGTAAGTCTATATAGTTTTGTTTTGCTCCGGCACCTACGCACTACCTCGCAGGCGTAAGCCGGTGCAAAAAAAAAAAAAAAAAAAAAAAAGATTTCAAAAATCCTTAAACTTTTAAGGTAACTTAAAAGGACTTGGATGTCTTGAACAAACTGAATTCAAAAGGCAACATAAGACTCAAAGTGTATGAGTTGTTTCAGGTTTTTTTACATTTGAAAATCTTAAGTTGATTTAACAGATTTTTTTTTCCAAAATAATGTTGGTTGTGAAAATATTTATCAAATTGGGTGATTTGAAATTATTTACCAAAATAAGTGTTATAGTAAATTTTTTTCTATTTTTAACAAATCTATTATAATTCTTTCATTTTATTTTTTCTGAATGAATTTATTATCCGTTTTTATATAGTTTCTCAATTAACTCATTATAGTTTGAGTAAATTATCATTTGTATCTCTAACGTTTTTTTCATTTTAACCGTTTGCATCCCTATAGTTATAAAATTGTCATCTGCCCCCTAACGTTTTATTTTTATCTCCATTTGAGTCCAAAACACTAACGACGTTAGATTTTTCTGTTAACTTTTGTGAAATGACAAAATTACCCTTATTTATTAAATCACAAACCCCTCATCCTCACCCTCACCCCTACCCCTTATCTCTCTTCTCTCTCTCTGTCTCTCTCTCTCCCTCTCTCTCTCTCTCTTCTCCCTTTCTATGTTTTTTAGTCTACCACCACAACACCACTTCCACCGCAACCACTGTTTTCGCTGCTGCAACCACCGCCAGCGCCGCAATCACCACCTCCACGACCACAACCACTGCCAGCCTTATCTCTTCTCTCTCTCTCTCCATCTCTCTTTTTCTCTTTTTCCATGTGCGTGTGTGATTGGGGGTGTATGTGATCGGTAGTCCACAACCACCGTTGATGTGAAGTCGCAGATCTAGATAAGATGGGGGTTGTAGTGGTGGTAATAGGGGAGCTGTGTTGGTGGTGATGGGGGGTTGCGCAGGTGGTGATGGGGGGCTGCGGTGGTTGTGACGGGGGGCTGCGGTGATGGTGACGGGGGGCTGCGGTGGTGGTGACGGGTGACTACGGTAGTGGTGATAGAGGGTTGCGGTGGTGGTGATGGGGGTTGCGATGGTGGTGATGGGGGTCGCGATGGTGGTGATGGGGGGCTGCGGTGGTGGTGGTGATGGGGGGTTACTATGGTGGTGATGGGGGGTTGCGGTGGTGGTGTTGGGGGCTGCGGTGGTGGTGATGGGGCTGGTGATGAGGGTCGTGGTGGTGGTGAAGGGTGTCACGGCGGTGGTGATGGGTGGCTCTATTAAATAGAAAAGAGAGTGTGTGTGTGGGGGAGGGACTATGGTGGTAGTGATGAGGGATGTGTAAGTGGTGACGAGTGGCTATCGTGGTGGTGATGAGGATTGTGGAGGTGGTGTTGAAGGGTATGGATATGGTGATGAGGTTGTGGTGGTGGTTATGGGTGTGTTGGTAATGAAGAAGAAGATGGGTCCCACCAATTTTTTTATTTATTTAATTTTAGGGGTAGTTTAGTCTTTTCAATAATAACTTTAACAGAAAAACTAACAGTGTTAGTTATCTTGACTCAAATTAAAATAAAAATAAAATGACAGATACTCAAATGAAGATAACATAAAATGTGAGGGGGCATATGACAATTTTTAAGTTATAGGGATGCAAACGGTTAAAATGAAAAAACGTTTGGGATGCAAATGGTAATTTACTCTTATAGTTTTTTTTAAACTCACGTATTATAAAATTTTCCTTTATATTATTAATCAAACGACATTTAAACCGAAAGAATAATTAAATAATCAAAATGCACAAACAAAAGTATATAAATATTTCTTACTGGAAAATGACGGATAAGTGCTCGTGTTTCCTCTCGTTTATTATTTAATTGAAATTAAACTTAAAAAAGTAATGATTCAAATATATTAAATAAATTTCCTCCTCAACTACATTGTCATGATCTGCGAAAATAAATAGCCTATTTTATTTAAGAACAAATTTCATTATGCTAAAGTTTAAAGTACCATTTAAGCAAAAAATTAAGTAAACGAATTAAAAAAATAGCAATTATTTTAAAACAATTATAATGCTTACTAAGCAAAAATATTCCTATGAGTATGTATGTAAAAGTTGGAATCAAGAAGAGAAGTATATGTTTTTTTATAGATATTGTTATAATATCACAATAATTAACACAAGATTAGGGTTATAACCTTAAGAACTTTAAAAAGAATTGCAAGAGCAAGAAGAAGAGAAATGTATAACTTATGAAAGTGTATACAAAATGTGCATCTTCTCCTTTACATTTAGGTGGTATTTATACTACAAAAATCAATTATTTAGGTAGCCAAGTAAAACTATTTGGTAGATAAGTAGCATAGTAAACTTATCTACAAGTTTGACAAAGAGTTCATCCACTTGCTATGGTAATAATTCATAATACTCCCCCTTGGATGACACTTTTCAAACTTCAAGAGTTTAAGTACTGCCTCATTAAAAACCTTGTTAAAGAAAAAGCTAGTGGGAAAAAAAACCTTAGCAAAGGAAAAAAGAATGCAGCTTATAACTCCCCCTCAAATTGTCTTCTATAGATCATCACATTGTGTATACGTGCTGCATGCCAATATCATAAACATATTTTTTGAAAGTTGTTTTAGGAAGTGCCTTTGTGAAAAGATCAGCTGAATTGTTGATAGATTGAACGTATCTCATTTCAACTTGTTCATCTTTAATATGGTCTTGAGTGTATGAAAAGAATCTTGGTGGTATATGTTTTGTTCTGTCACTTTTAATATACCCTTCTATCATTTGTGAGACACAAGCTGCATTATCTTCATAGATTGGTGTCGCATTGCTATCTTTCTCCAATCCATAAGAAGTTAATATAAGTTGTGTCATAGATCTTAACCATACACATTCTCTTGAAGCTTCATATAGTGCAATTACTTCAGCATAATTTGAGAATATCGCAACGAGTGTTTGTTTTGAAAATATTTCGAAAAAAATTTTGTTCCTAGGGGGAGTAAATAGTCTGAAGAAAAGTACAAAAATATTTTGTTCTACAAAGATTGAAAAAATCAAAATTTTAAGATTAGACAGGAAATGATAGTACATTTCTTGATTTTGATTTGTTGCATCCTAAGGCTTACAAGAAACTGACTTGGATTATGTTTGATATGTTGATAGGCTTGACGTTCAATAATGAAAAACACTATGTTCTGTGATGCACTGAAAGTAACTTTCTTGACAGAAGTGGGTAACTCATCAAGGTTTTATGGTAACTCTGATTCCATGCTAAAATAGACTGAGAGTTACAGTCTGCTCATTCTCAAGTCAGTTATTATCTGATCCAATTTGTTTCAGATACTGTATACATATGTAAAAATCAAAATAGAAAATAGATGTACAAATGAAAACAAAAATACAAAAGAGAAAAACATACAAAAGGAGCAAAAAGAAGCCAAAAGGCCATATAGGAATAAAAGATGCCAATGAGCACAATAATAAAAGATATGTCATAGACATACATACTATATCATAAATATTTTTTTCTTTTTGAGAATATGTTCTGACATAGGAGGTAAAATCAAAAGATGGGGCATGTAAGTCTGACTTGGCATGTAAGTCCTAAACGTCTTGCGAGGGCAAAACATAAGTCCGACTGGCTGTTAATAAGTCCTAAAATTTGTTAATATTCTGTGTTCAGAAACGTTTCCCAGGCTAGTTATGCTCTTGATAGATATTGTATTAGAGAAAAATAATTTTGAAATGCTGATCAGAAGTGAAAGGTTTAAGTCAAATTAGGATGACTTGAAATCTCGAAAGTGTTTTGAACTTGGATAAGGTTATATAGGATTTTTGATTATGGGACACACAGATTTCATATTATTTAATCAAAACATGATTAATATCACAACATATGTGTCTAAGTAAAACTTGAAGTCTAAGTTTAAAATGAATACAATATATTGACAATCAACATAACCAGTCTCATTTATAATAATGCTAGATGATGGTAATGATCTATTTCTAAGAAATATGTCACACCCTCAAGATGCACGTGAGGGGTTTTACCGCGAGGCGTGTGAACAAACCAAGATTTCAATCATTAGTTACTCAGAACGACTCTATATGAAACATTCAAGCAAAATTAGAGTTTAAAACTTTAAAACAGTGCGGAAGCGTTCAGTAAACAAGACAAACCAAAGTAATGCAACATAATGTAAATGCGCAAACACGCGCCAACCGTTGTTCAAAACAAATACATAATTATTTCAATTGCAAAAATCATAATTGTTTCCAACAATGCTGACCAAAATGCTGACCCGTGAGTGCTCCTAGGGTTTTCATTAACCACGACCTGAGAATAGCATACTAAAAGAGTCAACACAATAGTTGGTGAGTTCAAGAGTTTGCGTAAAACATAACAATCACAGTTATAAAACATAAGAGTGCATTGAATTAGATAGCTAGTCTAATTTCACAAGTAATAATCGTAATGATTTCGTGATCGAAGCTGACAGCGTTTCGTTTGATTGCCTCCCGTCACGACTTACTAGGTCGTGACACCATGTGTTAGGACAATATTGCACCTGTTTGACCTCGAGTCGCACAGGTGGGTCTTGTCAAACCCAGTAGTACTACCCAAGATTTCCCGCTAGTTCCAATACTATCTGAAAGTGTGAGGACTTTTATAGTATATCATACTACATTACACTATACACAACTTATAATCAATAAAGCGTTTCAGAACGAGTATGCTATCTCCCCCAAAAGAGAGTGTAAATAAAGTGGGGCATGAACTCACCTGGTGTGCACATGAATGATATTAAAGCTAACTTGAAAGAGAGAGGAAAGACAACCTTCAGAGGTTACCTAGAACACGCAAGTATATGAGTACGTGTACATAGAATCATTAACAACCCTAAGTGCTCAATAAACACATTGACCAAAGGTTTTAGAAAAACAAGACACATTTGACCCAGTTGACCCGTTTGACCCGTTGGTGACATTATTGTTGAAATCCTATTTACTCAAGCATAGCAACTCATCATACATGGTTATTATACAAGCTGTTCACATATATCACTTCATCAACCACTTGTTCTACCAAGATCATCATACAACTTAGATTATCATACAACTTATGCAAATCTCAAGTAGTCAACATGCTCAACACAATTATAATTTTATCATAACTAGTACATCATACATAAAGTCTAATCATGCACAACATGCCATGTGAAGCCACTCATGACTTCACACCCTAAACCCTGCCAATCCTACCAAGTAGGGGCCTCAGATTCGCACGCTTGTATGACGATCATCATCATATTGTTCAACAAGATTCATGCCAACCAACATACCCAACAATGATCTATTACAATCCCAAACATGATCCTATAATCTCCTAACATAATTCATCATCATGTATAATCAATAAGAGTACAATTTCCTAAATGACCAATCAAGTATCCATACAACCCATTTAACACATTCCACCACATTAGACACCACCAATAAACATTCTAACATGATCCTAACATCATAAACAAGCCCAATTCACCTTATCTAATGTTCCACACAAATAAAGTTTCCATTTTGGGAAGGTAACATCCCAAAATCAATCTAACGCTAAAATTCAATCATGAATTCATCAACACAATACCTATTCAAGCTCATAACTATCATTTAAACATGTTCAACATCATCAAATCATCATAATTCACAAATCTCATATCCAAAAGTTTCTACTTTTAGCAAGGTATGAACTACATGATCAACTCGTGGATTTCTTGCATAATAATCATAATTCCAACATTCATACAACATCATTAACATCATAACATCATCAATTCATCATCAAATCATCAAGTTCATGCACAAAAGTTACTATTATTAGTAAGGTATGACCAACGAATCAAAACCATGAATTTCTCATATAATCCACGTAAACTAACATCAATACTATCTAACTAACATCATACAACCAACAAACCATCAAAATTTGACATTCTAGCACAAAATCGACTAGGGTTTCGGCCAAGGTTAAGAAAGCATGAAAAACTCATAAAATCTAACCTTTTAATCGCGTAGTAGCTAAAAATTGAGGTTGTTAACGTGTTGTAATGCTTGAATTCGATCAAAATCGTGGCCTAATAGCTTGTTATTGGTCGAAATCACAAAGGAGAAGGTGAGAGAGGTGAGGTCGCGACCGAATGGTGGGGAGGGGGAATTAGGGTTTTGTTTTAGGTAATATTATGTTTAAAATAGTTACCTTTTAACCCTTATAGTTTATATTTTATAAAAACTAATCTTTTAAACACTTTTTAAAAGGTTTTAACTTAATATTACAAGCATTATTAATCAACAATAATAATCATATACATTTCCAATAAATACCAAAACTCATGGAACAAATATTACACGTTGGCACGTTAGAATGTGAAATTCACAAATAATATCTAAAATTCATAAATCGCGTAACCACAAACTAATAATCAATATTATTAGTTAAATTATTATCTGTTTATCATTGTTTATTATTATTAAGTCACCAAAGTTCAACGACAACTAATGTGTGCTCACGACACGTGTATGCAAGACGTAACGGAACTAACGGAGTTTGGTAACAGAAAATTACCGGATTTCACAAAATATATTCCTGTACTTGAAAATTTATCAAAAATAATTAAGTAAATAGTATAATAGTATGTCAAATTGTTCTTTTTGTTAAATATTTATTTTGCTTACTTGTTTCAATTTTACAAAATTTTATAAAAATTAAGGGTGCTTGAATAATTGTAAACACTTAGTTAAACATAATCATTTTCATAACAAATCAAATGGCTTAAAAGATAATTAAATTTGAAAAGTTAAAAAGTTGAAAATTTTTCAAGAATTAAAGAAAATTGAACTTTTCGCATGCGAAAAGTTCAAAAGAAGCAAAAAGTTCTAGTGTGCGAGAACTCTGACTTCTCGCGCGAGAAGTCAGAGGACTATAAATTCAACAGTTGAGCGAAAAGTCACTGTTCGCATGAAAACTTTCAGAAAATTCAGTCCAAAAATTCTAAGTGTTGAAATCATTTTAAATTTGATTCTAGTGTTCACTAAGATTGATCTTATAAATTGTTGATCCTTACAAATGGTATCAGAGCTTGGTATGCTCTAGAACGATTGATTTGAAGATTGAAGTTAGTGATTTGAAGAATTCGTGAGCCTTGAATTGCCTGATATTTGAAGATCTACTTGATTTCTTCTGAATTTGATCAGATTTGAAGATGATGAAACTGATTTGTGTGTTATTTGAAGAATTGATGATGTTTTTAAGCTTAATTGAGCTTAATTGAATCAATTAAAGACAATTAGGATCTTAATTGAACCTCAATCACTAATTTAACACTTAATTAATCAAATTTAAACAATTTGGTGAAAGATTGAAGCTAGAAACATTCAAAATTGAACAAATGAATCAGGCGAAAAGTTGGTGATTCCAAGCGAAAAGTTACCTTTCGCGCGAGAAGTATAGTTTTCGCAAGAATTTGTTGAAAAGTTTGTTACAAAAGATTCCCTTCGTGCAAGAAGTTATTGTTTTCGCAAAAGTTAGTTTTAGAACTTATCGCGCGAAAAGTTTGTGTGATTTCACGGGAAAACTTGGTTATTCGCCCGAAAACTACAAGTTTGAAGAATTTCTGAGAAATTTGATTTCCAAGTGAGAAAAATGGCAAATCTGAAGCATATCACTGCCACTCTTAATCTTAATAATGAGATTGGAACAAGCACGAAACCTCCAAGAGTTCTTAGTGAAGAAGACTACCCTGATTGGGTATATAGATTTGAGAATCATGTTATCTACACGGAACCCCGGATGATGCGGTCTATCAAGCAAGGACCGTACATTCCAGTGTATAACAATGATAAGGGAGAGCTGGTGCCTAAATCTGAACACCTCTGGGATGAGGAAGATATGAAGAAATTAAGACTTGATGACAAGGCATATGCTACCATCACCATGGCACTTACGACCGAAATTGCTCAAAAGTTTAAAGATTATAGAAAGGCAAAAGATTTGTGGGATGCTATGGAGGAGCAGATTATGGGAAACAAAGACATGAGAGAAAGCCGCAAAGATATGTTAAACCAAGAGGTTAATATGTTTAATCATGTTCTTGGAGAAACTCTTGAGACTCAGATGTCATGATTTGTGAAGTTGATAACAAAGATGAAGAGTGTTGGGATCACCTTGGAGAATATCTTTGTAAACAAGAAGCTGTTGAATTCTTCGCCATACAGCTAGAGCAATAACTGCACAACTATCAAAAGAACCAAGGATCTATTTACTCTGTCACTCAGTGATCTTATCTCAACAATCAAGTCTTATGATATGGATGATAAACAGAGAGCTGCAAATTACATCAACACAATGGTAGCTGAGGCATCCGCATTGTATGCCAAGATGGCTAGTAATCCAAATTACTATGTCAGCTACTTTCAGTTATGTCAGCAACAACAATCTGCAACTCATGCTTATCAAACTAACAAAGATCCATCCTTGCCTCAATTCCATGTTCCTCATCAAAATTTCTACAATCAGACACAAGTTCAAACATAAGTTTGAACACAATCTCCAATCAACTCTCAAGGTCAAGTCACTCAACCTACACAACAAGCCTTTGTTGTAAATTCCCAACCCAACAGACAAACCTTTCAGATTGCAGAAGAACAACTGGCTCTATTTACATCCTTCATGAACAATTATGAAGCATTTTCTGCTGGAAGTCTTAATGCACCAAACATCTTGGTCGATGACTTAAAACAAGTTAATCCCGATGATGTTGAAGAAAACAATATCAAATATCAAATGGCTATGGTGGTATATCGTGCTAAGAACTTTTGCAAGTAGAACTGGAAGAAAGGCTTTTGGGCTGAACAACTCAAGCAATATCGGATTTGATAAGTCAAGTTTAAGATGTTATAACTGTGACAAGCCTGGTTACTTTGCCAGAGAATGTACTGAAGTGAGATCAAACCAGAATGATAATGGAAAGAAAATGGTCACTGTGGAAGTAGAAACCAAGCATGATAAAACTAGTTCAGCCAACAACAAAGCTCTGATTTCACAAACCAATGAAGATTATAATTGGTCTGATCAGATAGAAATTCTTGATATCAAGTTGTCTACTACCCTGTTAGCTGAGATTCAAACCACTAAAGAAAATGATGATAATAACATACTTAATGAGTTTGTGTCCAATGATTTGTTGAAAGGGGTATTCGCTGAAGAAGACAGTGAGAATGATAATCAGGTGGTTGTTGAAAAGGCTATTGAGATTACTCCAGCCCAATCATAAATGACTGAAGAGAGAAAGAAAGAATCTGAAGGAAAAGCTGTTGACTTAACTCCAGCTAATGAAAGAAAGATAAAGAAAGCTATTGAGGAAACTCCGAAAACTGCTCGTGCTGAAAATGTTAAAGCTGTTGAGATTACTCCAGCATCTGTAGCAGAAGGAAAAGAAGATCTAAAGGCCTTCATGGTAAATGTTGTATCTGAATAGACAAAGAAGCAAGAAGGAAATGAAAAGATATATACTAATCTTTGTTCAGATAATTGCATAGAAAAGGTTAACAGGTATAGAGTTCACAATGAACGCTTGATTCTAGAAGTTGAAAAACTTCAATATCAAGCTCGTAAATATAAAACTAATGAGAAAATTTTTGTAAAAAGATAGATGGCTTAAACAAATCGATTTATCAATCAAAATTAAATCTTCATGATAAAGAGTGTAATATAAAAGAATAGACAACACGTAACAATGAACTATCTTTAGAAATTAACAAACTTAACAGTGAACTCTTAACTGCTAAATTGATTGTTAAAAATTTGAGTTGTCATCAAACATGGTTGAAGGTATAATCAAGTCCCAAATGACACAGAAAATTAATGGTGGTAATAGTAGAGTTGGTTATGCTAACATTGGACCACCCATTAATCATGATTATACTTGTTTGCCTTTATCAAATACAACTCCTGATGAAGAGACCTATGGATTAGCTTTCCAACCAAAGTCAGACTTAACACCTCCAGTCAATGTTTCACTAACTGTTGACCCTGTCATAAAAACTGAAATTAATATTAATCATGATAATTTTTCTGTAGAAAGTGTGAAGAAGGAAGGGTTGGTTGAAGAATGGGATAGTGATGATGAATTAGAATTTCAGAAAAATAAAATTTGTAATGCAAAATATTCAAGTAATTCATCATCAATTATTAATGAAAGATCTAAAGTTTTTAGTAATGCAAATGTTTATTCAAAAATGTCAAACAAAGAAAAGAAATTGAAATCGAAAATAGATTTTAAGCCCAAAGAAAGAAAACGAGTCGCAACATCTGTATCTGACTTTAAAACTGATTTCAAGAACAGATTTGTTTCAAAGGGCAACATTGATAAGGAAGATCATATTTTTCATGAAACCAATGCCAGTTTCTTTAAAAATAAACTTTCTATTATTGCTAACTCTGTGAAACAAGATATTTGTAGAATAGGTATCAAAGACACTGGTCCAATTCCAGTAACTACGACTCAAAAGGCTAAAGTTACAGTTCATGCCACATCGGCTTCAAACGTGAATGAAAAGGCTAAAACAGATACCTCAATTCTTTCGAAATCATCTTAAATAATCCATAACGAGAGAAAGAATAAAGAGACTATCAAAGATTCATGAGGCCAAGGACATACTAAGCCCAGTTTCTATGATAACTATAGAAGTTATCATAAACAATTTATGCAAAATATACAAGCGTCAAATACATATCATAAAATGTGTTGTTATGTGTGTGGCAAGCCAAATCATAAGGCTAGAAATTGTCATCATCAACATTAATTGTCAAGCAAACAAAGATTTTACAATTTATTTCACAGAATTGAAAACATTTCTTTCTAAATGCCAAATTCCAAAGAAGTTCAAATCAGTCACAATCTTTTGTTGATAACAGTAATGATTTGGATAAGGAAAAATCAAATGTGAAATCTGTACAAGTTGATGATAGCACTTTCACTTTAAAGATAATGGTGACACATCTGATTAAACCAATTCAAAAGTGGAAAATTAAAGACAAACCATCTAAGCCTGATATGGTTGAACATTATCCTTTTGATAACAAAAGAGATATGATATTACAATCTGTATCATATTTGGATGTGAACAAAGTACTCAAGTCAACCATGGCTTGGGTTCTTAAACACGAGTAAATTTGTTAGAATGTGCAGGAACAACCAACACAGGTCATCAATGGTGTTTGACATGTTGACAGTGGTTGTTCACGGCACATGACTGGTAATATATCTCTGTTAAACAACATACAATCTTACAACGGAGAATATGTTATCTTTGCAGGAGACAAAGGTGGTAAGATTACAAAGAAAGGTGCAGTGTCGAATGGTGTGTTAAGATTTGAAGATGTCAATTTTGTTGAAGAACTAAAACATAACTTGTTAAGTGTATCACAAATTTATGACAAAAGGTATTCTACATACTTCACTAATAAGGAATGTCTTATTCTACAACCTGGATTTGTAATTCTTGATGAATGGGTCTTATTAAAAACATCGAGAGACAAAGACACATACTTACTTGATATTAATGATTCACACTCATTTGTAACTACGTCTTGTTTGTTATCTAAAGCCTCGAAAAGTGATACGTTGTTATGGCATCTTCATCTTGGACATGTAAATGTTAAAACTATAAACAAATTGGTTAGAGGAAATCATGTTGTTGGCCTACCTTTGAAAGAATTTCAACTAATAGAACATTGTCTATCATGTTTAAAAGGAAAACAACATAAACTTCCTCATAAACCAATTGCTCATACCAAAATTGACTCAATTCGTCAACTGTTACACATGGATTTATTTGGTCCTGTTAGTGTTTTGAGTTTGGGACGTTGCGCATATTGTTTAGTTATTACTGATGATTTTTCTAGATTTACATGGGTTTTCTTTTTTGCAACCAAAGATGAGACACCTCATTTACTGATAAAATTCATGACACTCGTGGAAAATGAGACGGACAAAACAATCAAGTGCATTCGAAGTGACAATGGAACAGAATTTTGCAATCGTACATTAAATGAGTTCTGTGATTCAAAGGGGATAGCAAGACAATTCAGTTCTGCAGGAACTTCACAACAAAATGGAGTTGCTGAAAGACGAAACAAAACTTCAATTGAAGCTGCCAGAAAATTGTTATCAACAGCCAAATTACCGTCATTCTTTTGGGCTGAAGCTGTTAACACTGCGTGTTATGTTCGGAATCATGTGCTAATCAATAAACAACAGAATATGACTCTTTATGAAATCTTTTTCAAACATAAAATCAAAGTCAAATATTTCAAAACATTTGGATGTTGTTGTACTTTGTTAAACACATCTGTTTCTAAATCAAAATTTGATGTACTGATGAATGTTATTTTGCTGGATATTCAGCCAACAAAGTAGCATATCGGGTTTATAATAAAATATCTAAACAAATAATTAAGTCGTTTGATATTGATTGGCATGCTGCACCTTCATGGGTCTATGATTATGCTTCTTTATTTGAAACATTTAATCGATCATTTATTGTTTCTACAGCTAATCTGCCTTTGACATCCTCAATTCAGGATATTTTTGATGATGATATTGGATCTATTCCTTCTCAAGCAACTGGAATATGTAAGGCGCCGTTCTCGGGACGCTTACAGCTGGTCAATCATTGCACATAAAACATAAAACATATATTTAGATGTACTAAAACAACGCAGCGGAATAATTTAAAATCATTTTATTTATTGCATTTGCAAAATAATACAACATTCATAATCGTTACAAAACATAGTTTGTTTGCATTACAATGCAAAAATGTCATAATTTAAACAATGGATGCCATCCCAAAAACATCAAATAGCTGCCCCGTACCATCCTCAGCAACATTACCTGCCAACTGGAAAATACATAAAAGTCAGCGTTGCTGAGTGAGTTCTAGTTTTATAAATAAAATACTTTTCTTTCGTTTAAAACCATTCTTTACCTTCATTTGCGATCATACATCATACGTACACATAGATAATATTATTATTATCTTCCATCATTGTCAACTTACATTCATTCATTCTCTTTCTTATCGTACTTTTGATTCGTTCATTATTACTTTCACTTCTCTATGCTCCAGGCTAATGCCTCGAGCTATACCCCAAACATCATGCACAAGGTGGGTACCGGGCCGAAGACTATAAATAGACTTCAAACATCATGCACTAGGCGGGCACCAGCATCGGGGTATCATCATTTGGACCCGGGGTATCATTATTTGGACCAATGCCATGTGCTATACCCCAAACATCATGCACAAGGTGGGTACTGGGCCGAAGACTATAAATAGACTTCAAAAATCAAGCACTAGGCGGGCACCAGCACCAGGGCAAGCGACAATGGTCCCATACGTATGGTCAGTCACAAAGACTAGACCCCTAGTGTGCATCCTTCCGGGGTAGCTAACCCGCACACCGTTGAGCTAACACCCTTCATTGGGTGTGAACCTCCATACATTGCTTGCAAGACTTTTCTTACCTCCGTTCGTTCATTAATGCATGCATTCATTCTCTCTTTATGTTCCACTTATCATTATCATTACTTTCCACTTTACGTTACATAATACTTTTCGTTCATTTCATACTCATAACACGTAAGTCACGGAATAATACATAATAGGAACATAAAGTCAACATAACACATTCATACATAGCATCACATAAACATCACATACCCCATCACACATCATCATAAACATCATGCATCAACCATTCACATACGTTCAACATAAAAACATAACCGACCCTCCGCGGGGCAGCGGGGGCAGCAGCCCCTGACAGCAGGGTCCTAGGGCGCAGCCCCTAGTGGGGTCCAAGGGGAAACGCCCCTGGCTGGGGTCGGGCTGACCTTTTAAATTCTTGAACATTTAAAACATATATTCAGTATGCATTTCCAGCCCCAAACAAGTTTAAAACCTTTAAAATAGGGGATCTAAAACTCACCTGGACTCAGCGAGTAGCTTCTCAATCAAGCTTTCTAAGCAAGGGTAGCACTACACAGCCTGCAGATAAGTTAACACTCAAAGGAGTTAATTTCTGCCTAATTTCGCTGCTAATTTCGCTGCATGATCAGCAGTTTCGCTGCTAGTTTCGCCAACAGTTTCGCTGCCACCTTCGCTAGCAGTTTCGCTGGCAGTTTCGTTGGCATCTTCGCTGCCAGTTTCGCCCAACTTTCGTTGGAAATTCAAGTCTGCGAGACTACCTGCGAAACTATAGTTTCGTAGGAAGATCCATAGTTTCACTGGACGACTACATAATTTCACTGGATGAACATCCAGTTTCGCAGAACGGGCTGAAATTTCGCTGGACAACCCATTTTTGACCCAATACTTCAATCTTTTACACCCAAAACCTTGGTTTATCACCCAAGAATTTATATCTAAGCTTCTTACATGTTTTCTTACACAAAAACGTGAGTTTTGGGCGATTCTTTGCCACTTTCAAAAACCCCAAACCCTAGAATCCGGGTTTTCCCTTAAAGAACCGATTAAACGATGTTTCTTACCTAGATTCTTGGTCTTTTCTTGTTGTTTGGATGCCCACAAACACCGATCTTCAATCTCTTGATCAACCGAGCCTTGGATCACCACTTTCTCTCCACTTTCTCTCTCTACACTCTCTCTCTAAAGGTTGGGTGTTGAGTTGCAAATGAGAGTGGCTCTTGCTGATCTGTTTATATATACTGGGCGTTCCCGGGACCTTAAACTCGCCGAGCACATAACCCGCGAGGTCTACTCGGTCCATACTCCATTTCCCGCTTATTTTCTTTAAATAATCCCGGCTAAGCCCATTATTATTAACTGGCTCATTTCGACTTTATTCCGGGCGTTACAGAATATCTTCAGATATATATTCTTTTTCAAATGTTACAGTTGCTTCACATTCTGTTTCTAAATCTGATTTATCTCATTCAGATCCAGTTGTTGAACAAGCTCAACAGGGTTTTGATCAGCGTTCCTCTTCCACTCAAGTTGATCCAATTGATACAATTCAAGTACCATTTGAAGATCTCTCTATTGACAATGATAATCAAGACGAAGATATTGTCTATCAATCTGAAGAAGGAAACACTGCTGACGGACCAGTTGGTCACATGTCTAACTTAGATGAAGTTATTTCTGAAGATGCTATTCCATAGCTGAGAATTCATGGAAACCATCCAACAGAAGCAATCATTGGTCCATTGTCACAGGGAGTCTGAACTCGAAGCCAATCGGGCACAATAAATAAATGTTTGTGTTCATGTTTTATTTCTCAAATTATGCCAAAGAATGTTGAGATGGCATTAAAAGAAAACAGTTGGGTAGAGGCCATGCAGGACGAACTAATGCAATTCAAGAAGCTAAAGGTATGGCATTTGTGTGAACTACCAAAGGGTAAGTTGCCAATCGGTACGAAATGGATTTTTAAGAACAAAATGGATGAAAAAGATGTGATTGTCCGTAACAAGGCCAGTCTTGTTGTTTAAGGATTCTATCAAATTGAAGGGCTTGATTATGAAGGAGTATATGCTCCGATCACATGACTAGAAGCTATACGTATCTTTCTGGCATACGCTTCATACAAGAACTTCACAATATATCAGATGGATGTCAAAACTTCATTTTTAATGGTGAAATGAAAAACGAAACCTATGTTTGTCAACCACCAAGTTTTGAAGATCCGGATCATCTTAAATATGTTTACAAGTTTGACAAAGCACTTTATGGCTTACATCAAACACCTTGAGCTTGGTATGCCACTCTCACTAAACATTTGCTTGAAAATGGTTATACACGGGGTGCAATTGATCAAACTTTATTCGTACGAAAGACCGGTGATTATCTTATTCTCGTTCAAGTTTATGTCGATGATATTATCTTTGGTTCTACCAATGATGATTTGTCCAAGGAATTTGAAGCGGTCATGAAGAAGAAATTTGACATGAGTTCTCTTGGGGAAATGTCGTTTTTCTTGGGAATCCAAGTTAACCAAGATGATAAGGGAATACTGATACATCAAGAAAAATATATTCATAGTATCCTAGACATATACAAATTTCAAGACTCCAAGATAGCTTCTACTCCAATGTCTTCTCGTCCCACTTTGACTCCTGATCTCACAGGAGAAGACGTTGATCAACATATGTATCGATCAATGATCGGCTCTCTGATGTATCTCACTACAAGCTCCTGATCTCACAGGACATCATGTTTCATGTTTGTCAGTGTGCATGTTATCAAAGTAATCTGAAGGAATCTCACATGAAAGCTTTCAAGCGAATTTTTAAATATCTCAAGGGTCAACCAACACTCGGCCTTTGGTATCCTAAAAATTTCGATTTTAATTTATATGCTTATACTGACAGTGATTATGCAGGATGTACAGTGATTATGCAGGATGTAACTTGGATAAGAAATCCACTACTGGAGGTTGTCAATTTCTTGGCAATAGGTTGATTTCATGGAAGTGCAAGAAGCAGCAGATAGTATCCACATCAAATGTAGAGGCTGAATATGTGGCTGCACTAAGTTGTTGTTCATAGATTGTTTGGATTCAAGAACAACTTCTTGATTATGGCCTTAATTTTATGACACTAAAATTTTATGTGATAACACTGTAGTTTTAAACATAGTGAAGAATCCAATTCAACATTCAAAGACAAAACACATCGACATCCGCATGCATTTTATCCATGACTACTTTGAACACAAACTTATTCATTTGGAATAAATTTCCTCAAATGACAACATTGCTGATTTGTTTACTAAGGTTTTTGATCATTCTAAATTTGACTTTTTAGTCCAATCTTTGGGAATGATTAACTTTGGTTAACACTTATTCTTACACCCTTTACAAAATATTTTTCTTTATTTCTAGTTAAAATTGTTATTTTCTGTCTAGATAATCACAATTTTAGGGGGAGAAAATTTGAAAATATGTCGAAAAAGATTTCGTTCTTAGGGGGAGTAAATAGTCTGAAGAAAAGTACAAAAAGAATTTGTTCTACAAAGATTGAGAAAATTAAATTTTTAAGATTAGACGGGAAATGATAGTACATTTTTTTTATTTTGATTTGTTGCATCCTAAGGCTTACAAGAAACTGACTTGAATTATGTTTGTTATGTTGATAGGCTTGACGTTCAAGAATGAAAAGCACTATGTCCTGTGATGCACTGAAAGTAACTTTCTTGACTGAAGTGGGTAACTCATCGAGGTTTTGTGGTAACTCTGATTCCATGCTAACATAAACTGAGAGTTAAAGTCTGGTCATCAAGATTTTGTGGTAACTCTGATTCCATACTAAAACAGACTGAGAGTTACAGTCTGGTTATACTCAAGCCAGTTACTTTCTCATCCAGTTTCTTTCAGATACTGTATATATATGTAAAAATCAAAATAAAAAAATAGATATACAAATGAAAACAAAAATACAAAAGAGAAAAACATACAAAAGGAGCAAAAAGAAGCCAAAAGGCCATATAGGTATAAAGGATGCCAATGAGCATAATAATAAAAGATATGTCATAGACATACATACTATATGATAAATATTATTTCCTTTTTGAGAATATGTTCTGACACAGGAGGCAAAATCAAAAGATGGGGCATGTAAGTCTAACTTGGCATGTAAGTCCTAAACTTCTTGTGATGGCAAAACATAAGTCCGACTAGCTGTTAATAAGTCCTAAAACTTGTTAATATTCTGTGTTCAGAAATGTTTCTCAGGCTAGTTATACTCTTGATAGATATTATATTAGAGAAAAATAATTCTAAAATGCTGATCAGAAGTGAAAGGTTTAAGTTAAATTAGAATGACTTGAAATCTCGAAAGTGTCTTGAAGTTGGATAAGATTCTACAGGAATTTTGATTATAGGACACACAGATTTCATATAATTTAATCAAAACATGATAAATATCATAGCTTATATGTCTAAGTAAAACTTGAAGTCTAAGTTTAAAATGGATATAATATATTGGCAATCAACATAACCAGTCTCATTTATATTAATGCTGGATGATGGTAATGATCGATTTCTAAGAAATATGTTCCTGTACTTGAAAATTCATTAAAAATAATTAAGTAAATAGTATAATAGTGTGTCAAATCGTTCTTTTTGTTAAATATGTATTTTACTTACTTGTTTCAATTTTACAAAATTTTACAAAAATTAAGGGTGCTTGAATAATTATAAACACTTAGTTAAACATAATCATTTTCATAACAAATCAAATGGCTTAAAGGATAATTAAATTTGATAAGTTGAAAAGTTGAAATTTTTTCAAGAATTAAAGAAAATTAAACTTTTCGCATGCAAAAAGTTCAAAAGAAGCGAAAAGTTCCAGTATGCGAGAAATCTGACTTCTCGCGCGAGAAGTCAAAAGACTATAAATTCAACAGTTGAGCGAAAAGTCACTATTCGCACGAAAACTTTTAGAAAATTCACTCCAAAAATTCTAAGTGTTGAAAACATTTTAAATCTGATTCTAGTGTTCACTGAGATCGATCTTATAAATTGTTGATCCTTACAAAGGCCATGAAATTGCAGTTCCTCCATTCTTAAATATGTATCCAGTTTGAGATTTTGCTTTTTGGGGATCAGATAAATAACCTGCATCTGTATAACCAACCAACCCTTCATTTGAATTATTAGGATAAAACAAGCATATGTTTAATCCCATTCCAGTGCCTTTTAGTAGGGGCTGAACTAAATCTTGCCAACAAATTAACTGCAAAAGAAATGTTAGGTCTCGTACAGTTAGTAAGATACATAAGAGCTCCAATTGCACTGAGATATTGTATCTCTGGAACAAGAACCTCTTCATTATCTTCGTAAGGACCAAATGGATTATTATCAACATTGAGTGATCTAACAACCATCGGTGTGCTTAAAGGATTTGCTTTGTCCATATTGAAACACTTTAAGAGTTTCTTAGTATAAGTTGATTGATGTACAAGTATTCCATTATGCATATGCTCAATCTGCAAAACAAGACAATATTTGGTTTTTCCAAGGTCTTTCATTTTAAATTCTTTCTTTAAAAGAGTAATCGCTTCATTAATTTCCTTTTGCATCCCAATTATATTTAGATCATCAACATACATAATTATGATCACATATCTTGATGTTGTCTTCTTAAGGAAGATGCATAGACAAATAAGGTTACTTGTATATCCTTTGCTTGTTAAATAATCACTCAAACGATTGTACCACATCCTTCCAGATTGTTTGAGTCCATACAAGGATCTTTGTAATTTTATGGAATACATTTCCTTAGGCTTTGAGCTTAATGATTCGGGGAATTTAAAACATTCAGGAATTTTCATATAGATGTCACTATCTAGTGATCCATACAAGTAAGTTGTGACAACATCCATAAGACACATCTCTAAATTTCTAGAGACTGTTAAGCTGATTAAGTATCTAAAGGTTATTGCATCCATAATAGGGGAGTATGTTTCCTCATAATCAATCCCAGGACTTTGTGAAAAACCTTGAACTACAAGTCTAGCTTTATACCTTGTAACTTCATTTTTCTCATTTTGTTTTCATACAAAAACCCATTTATACCCTACAAGCTTTACGACCATTTGAGTAATAACAATAGGTCCAAAGACCTTTTGTTTGTTAAGTGAATCTAATTCAGCTTGCATAGCTCCTTTCCATTTATCCCAATCATATCTATTTTGACAGTCACTAACTAATTTTGGTCCAGGATCATTATCTCCACTCATGATGTCACTTGCTACGGAATAAGAAAATATTTCATCAATACCTTCCATTCATCTTGATTCCATAAGATATGTGTGATCATAGTTAATTGATATTTCTTTGTTATTTTCATCCAAATCCTCCTCATGAGAGGTTTTAGTATTTAGCGTTGCATCAAGATCATTCACTTTATTGTCAACTTCATTTTCATGATTTTTTCTTTTTCGAGGATTTTTATCCTTGGAACCGGTTGGTCTTCCTCGTTGTCTCTGAGATTCATGAGCCATTGTGTTATCTATTTGCTTATTTGGAATCTCAACTCGAGCCGGAGCATTAGCAGCTGGTATATGAGATTTAATAACTCTGTTTGTATTAGTAAATGCATCAGGTAACTGATTTACAATTTCTTGCAAGTGCATTATCTTTTGAACCTCTGTCTCATATTGTTCAGTTACTAGATAAAGATACAATAATGAAGGAACATACCATGAGACATCATTTTCTTGTTTTTTCTTTTCTCTCCTAATGTCGAGAAAACTGACTCGTTAAAGTGACAATCAACAAAACGTGTTGTAAATACATCACCCGTTAAAGGTTCAATATATCTTATGATGGAAGCTGATTCATATCCAACATATATTTCCAACCTTCTTTGAGGACCCATTTTTATGTGTTGTGATGGTGCAATAGGGACATACACAGTACACCCAAAGGTGGGAAATGTTTGGCTTATTGCCAGAAACAAGTTTTAAAGGAGAGTACTTAAGATTTGTACTTTGTCTCACATGAATTAGTGATCCAGCATGAATAATTGCATGACCCTAAATAGACATAGGGAGTTTTGTCGTCATTATTAATGGTCTAGCTATTAGTTGTAGACGTTTGATTAACGACTCAACTAAGTCATTTTGTGTGTGTACATGAGGCAACAGGGTATTCAACAATAATTCCTACAGACATGCAATAATCACTAAAAGTATGTGATGTGAATTAACTAGCATTATCAAGTCTCACCCTTTTAATAGTATAATCAGAAAAATGTGCTTGTAATTTGATAATTTGTGCAAGAAATTTTACAAATGCTACATTACGAGTTGATAACAAAGAGACATGAGACCATCTACTTGACGCTTTTATCAAAACCATAAAGTATCTAAATGGTCCACATGGTGGATGAATTGACCCACATATGTCTCCTTGAACTCTTTCAAGAAACAGAGGTGATTCCTTTTTAATTTTCACAGGCGAAGGCCTCGTAAGTAATTTCCCAAGAACAAGATGTAAAACAAAGGAATTTTATTCGATTGTTGGATCTTTTGATATTTCAATAGATGCCCATGAGTGTTTTCAGTTAATCTTCTCATCATTGTAGATCCTGGATGGCCTAATCTGTCATGCCATATTTTAAGTGTTTCAGGATCATAAATTTTTTTTTTAACTGCCATATATGCATGAGGCACATTAATGTGTGTATAATGTAAACCAGACTTAAGCATTAGCAGTTTTTCTAATATCTGATCTTTGCTTATGATATGCAAATATTTTTCACAATCAACAGTCATTGACTGAGTATCATATCCGTTATGATATATGTTTTTAAAACTCAACATATTTCTTGTTGATTTTGGGGAAAATAAAGCATTTTCTATTATAACCTTTGTACCATTTGGTAATGCTAAATTAGTTTTTCTCACTCCTTCTATCAGGTCTGTAGGTACTGATATTGTATTAACAATTTCTTTTGTTGGTTTAGGTTCATAAAAATATTTCTTAAATCTAAGTATAGTGTGTGTGGCTCCACTATCCCCTATACATATATTTGCTTCATTTGTGTGATCTTGCGCTCCAATGATGTTCATTTTAATCTTGAAAGTATAAAGAAAAATAATAAGTTAATAATGACGATATTGTTATATTTTAAGAAGAACTTTATTTAATCGAAAGAAAATATTACATGAAGAAAAATACATAATGAAAGATAGGGAAACACTTAATTGTTGCATATAACTATTATGGTCAAGCAACATATGTTTCAGAGTTCTATGTCAAAGTCTGCAGTGTTCAACTCAACATTGAGGTTATCAAAATTATCAACATGGTTCACTTCCTTCTTTTTCCTTTTAAGAGAGGCTTGGTATAGTTCACATAAATGTGGAGCTGTGCGACAAGCCTTTGACCAGTGGTTTGTGCTACCACATCTAAAACAGGAAATGCCATTATTTTCGAACCTACCAGCTTCATTCCCTTTGTGTTTGTTAGAATTGTTATTTTGTGGAGTGTGGTAATTGATTGTTCTTTGATTTCTACCATGGCCACATCCATGGCCACGACCATGTCCACGACTATAAAAGTTACCTCGGTAATTATAATTACCCTTTAAAGAATGGTTGCGACCATTAGGGTAACTTTTATCAAAAGAACCACGACCACGACCTTGTCCCCACTTTCTTCCAGAGTTTTTAGTAGCAACATTTACTTCTAGAATTGCTAATGATCCTGTAGGACAAGCTTGATGATTTTTAATCAAAAGATCATTATTTTTTTCTGCTACGAGGAGAAATAAATTTAAATCAAAATATCTTTTAAACTTTTGCAACCTATATTATTGTTGCAAGTTTATATTTGATGCATAAAATACGGAGAAAGTTTTCTCCAACGTATCTTCCTAAAATTTTGTCCACAGAATCTGAGCGTCTAGCATATTCTGAACAAAGCAGAGGTGTACTCGTTTACCTTTTTGAAATCCTGGAACCTGAGATTATTCTATTCATCTCTAGTAGTGGGAAGTAGAACTTACCTTTGGTGATCAAATCTATTTTTTAAATCTTTCCATAAAATGTATGGATCTTCACAATTTGAATATTCAAACTGTAACATTTCATCAATATGCTTATGCAAAAAGACATCAGCTTTTGCTTTGTCTTGTTTCGAGCAAGCATTTCCCTCTTGTATAATTTCTAAGACACCCATGGATTTAAGATGTCTTTTTATGTGAGACGTCCACGACATATAGTTTTCTCCATTGATATTAAGAGCTGGAAATTCGATTTTCCCATTGTTTAACATTTTTGTTTGTTAAACAAAAATTAAGCAAATAGTAAGATAATTATTAGAATCCATATATATCAATAAGCATTGCGATACAATGAAGCGGTAGAGCTATAAACAAATATAGAAATAAGAAAAGTTTAAATTCTTCAGGTGGTAGTTCAGCAATGGGGATAAGAATTAGAATGAGCATTATGGTTGCCAGTACTAAAACCGGTTGTATCATCTTTTTGGATAAACTTGAGAAAAGAGATGATCTGTTTATTGAAAATAGGTTGATTGTGGTCAATTTATAGTTTAAAATTATTACCATTTGTAACGGCTATGTACAACGGCTATATAACCATTTATAACGGCTAATAACCGTCGTGTGTGTATATATCGACAGTAATTTTAAATAAAATAGATAAGTATAATATTATGTTATAAAAACATGAATTTAGTTTATAAAAACAAAAGAGAATAAGAACGACAAGTTAGAATAAAATGTTAGTACAAATAAATATAATCAAAATGTTAGTTGTATAAAGTTAATTGACATAAATAGACATGTTAGTTGTATAAATAAAGATTAAGTAAAAGTTAGATGCATAAGTAAATATTAGTTGCATAAGTAAAAGTTAGATGCATAAATAATAGGTTAGATTCATAAGTAAAAGTTAGTTGACATAAAATAAAATGTTAGTTACATAATCAAAAGTTAGATACATAAATATAAGTTAGTTTGTTAGTAGTCATATGGTTCAAGATGTCTATAATAACATCTCCTTTATGCTTACTTTATTTATCTTAGTTATCTTCTCAATATAAGATATTATATATTATTACTTAATGAAATCCTTACCTTGATTAATAGATAACTTTGTGCTTTATTGATCTTATTGATCAAAGTTTAAGAGCTCTCGTCCTGATAACGTGTTATAATATCACAATAATTAATATAAGATTAGTGTTATAACCTTAAGAACTTTAAAGAGAATTGTAAGAGCAAGAAGAAAAGAAATGTATAACTTATGAAAGTGTATACAAAAGGTACATCTTCTCTTCTACATTGAGGTGGTATTTATACTACAAAGATCAATCATTTTAAATATCAATCATTTTGGTAGACAAGTAAAACTATTTAGTAGATAAGTAGCATAGTAAACTTATCTACAAGTTTGACAAAGAATTCATACACTTGTTGTGGTAATAATTCATAATAGATATATATTTATTATATATTTAAATATATATGTGAAAGATGAAAAAGAAAATAACTAAACTATAATGAGTTGATATATTGAGGAAATAGTTATAAATAGGTTGGTTGAATAAAAAACAAAAATTATTAATATTGATTGGGTGAAAATAAAAAATGTATTTAAAAACACCCATTTTAATAAATACTTTTTAAATCACCCATTTTGGTAAATATTATTTCTTTCAACATCTTTTTAGGAAAAAACTTGATTTAACATTAACTTTATTAATTTCTAACTTTTAAGATTTGGCCTACTTGAAAATGAAAAAAAGAAAATTAATGAAATTAAAGTAATCATTATGATTCTTCCAAAATTAAAAAACCTATAGATTAGCATCGTTAGTCTTGGAACCATTAAGTCTCGTAACATACTTGACATAGTTGACATGTGATGGGTATATTATCAGCTTTTAACCTTAAAACAAATTAAAGAACTAAAATCTAAAATAAAACGTCTCTCATTCGTCTCGTTGGACTTCAAATATCTTAGTTCTCGAGTATCTGTCAGTTTCTTTAACATTTGTTGGCTCAGACTTCACATTCTCTTGTGCTCGTTAGAGCATTCATAATAGGTGCCCCAGTTTAATGTGAGTGTGTACCTTATATTATGGGAGATGATTGTAAGTGGTTGTGAATGAAAAAGAGAGAAAATTTACGAGGATTGTACCGTGATTTCTCAAATTTGAGGAAGCACGGTACAACCCTCATAAATTTTTTAATATTTTTAAAAATGGTTGTGAGTATAGCTGAGAAAAAAGATAATAATAAATATATAAAAAAGTATTATTTAATTGAAAAAAAGAGTAAAAAAATAGTGTTTTAGTATAAATACAGGGATGGGGACGGAGAAGCCAGTGTAAATGCTCTAATCACCCATCTTCAAACTCACAATCCCCAGGGGTCACAACTATTGTCACTCAGAATATGAACGAGTTTTTGACGTCTGAAATAGCAAAAAAAAAAAATTTGGTTCCAAATTGCAAAATTGTTTAAACTTTGGCCTTATTGTTACATGCATGATACATGAGATTAATAAACTATAGCAAGACAAGGAAAATGAGGTGAAAATATTCTATGTAGTAAAAAAAATAAATCAGTTATTTTAAACATTTGGTATTTGGTATACCAAATAAAGGAGTAAAATTATTTACTTTCCTTTTTACATCTGAACACCTATATAGAGTTAGTTCCATTTTAGGATTATCCACCAAAAGTTGAATTGGAGCATTCATTCCAAATGTGAAACACATTCCATGCCATATAAATATTCGGAATAAATGACACAAATGTCAAATAACGAAACGTAACTATCCGCGCTTGTCAGATCAATGTTGATGAAATTGAAAGAGTATTTTATTGATTCGATCTTAATACGTGTGCTTTAAAAAATTCCAGCGAAAAAAAAAAGTTAATTTAGGATTAGATTAAAAACTATGCATCAGTTCATTAAAAGTATGGATGATTTAAAAGTCCCAACTAAAATTGATTTCTATATGCATTACTGTATTGGGTAAATATTGGTAAATATGATTCATGAAATTAGTGGTAAGAGATAAAATTTATTTGAAGTAAACGCAATAAAATTTATTTGAGTAAACGCAGATACAATCTTGGTAGGGAGTAATTAATAGTTTAATTTTAACAAAATAAGGTAGATTTGCTATTAAATAAATTAATACATAGACATAACATTATACCTACCATTAATATACACTATTACATTTGTAAATGAGATCTATAGTTGAAAATTGTGATCGGTCCACGTATTGGGTTTTGGTTGGTGGTTTTTTTTTTTTCCTTTCACACACTTTGGCTAAGATAATATATAAATTAGTTTTTTAATAAGTTAAGCAAGTGAATAGAAGCTTCAGTCGTAGAGCTTTTTCTAGATTATAGCCTCCGATCAAATCATGTAAGTGCCATCCTAGCTATTTTTTAAGCAAATTCACATTGGTGCCCTTTACTTTTATAAACATAGAATATAATCCATGAACAGTAATTAAGTTATTTTTTTTTATCTTTTTTAACCAATTGACACTTCAACCCTCGAAGTTTAATAAAATTATCATTTACACCTTAAATAACTTCTCTCTCTTTTTAATAGGTGACATATTAAGTTAGTTTTCTTACATTTCCTTTCTTGCTTTGCTTTCTATCCTTTTTTTCGCTTATTTTTTATCTATGTTTCGGACTTTAGAAGTGTTTTTTTTTTCACCATGTGGGTATTAATATACAAGCTTTTGACATTGTTCGAAGATTAAATTTGATATTTTGATTTTGAGCACATTTTTTACCTTGCTATGTTTTTACATCTTTTGTTTTCACGTTAAAAAATTACTAGCCTCGTCACGTAACACGAGGTACCAATGCTAGTTCATTCACAATTTTATTTGACTGTAAAAATTACTAGCCTCGTCACGTAACGTGACATTTAGATTTGTTTATCTATTAATAATGTTTAGAAAATGATTATCAATAAATGAAATGTAACTAGTCTAATTAAGTGTTAAAAATCAAATGTCTTTTGATACTAACTAGTTTTTTTTACCCATGTTACGCAGCGAAAGTCCGGTCATTTTTTTCATATGTTATGTTGCATTACTTTAGTTGTTATCTGCTCGACTCGTTGGAAACCATAACATCAGAGTTTGGTGACGCAACTCAAAATATGTTCAACAAATTAAATATGCTCTAAGGTTGTTATGTGTTTCTCAAAGGCATATCATCGTACTATTTTGCTTGTCTCCCTTCCTTGCTGATCTCGACAAAGCAGGGTGGTCGTCTTCATTGTAATGACAAACTTGCTCATCCTTTATCCTCTAAATCATATTATGCAAAGTCACATGAGCATACATTGCGCTTCAAATTATCATAAGTCATATATGTGCTGGATATATGCCATTTGTTTTTACGACGACGAATATTGCTCGTTCTTTGTCATTTCTCAGTACTGATTTATAAGATTTTCTAAAGTATCATTGCTTATCATCATCTCGTTGTGGACAAGTAAAGATTTGATAAATGTAGCCTATTCAAGATAAAAACCATTGGCAAAACAACGCATGTGACGTTGTACTCCGTTTTGTTGACATAAACTAAAGACGTGAGTGCAATTCCAGGTAAAGCTTAGCCACTTTGAATGTGTCCAATACCATGCATCCTAAAAAAAGTTGTGTTCACTTTCATGCATCTCATATATTTATTAAATGCCACTACTCGTCGGTCTCTTAATATCTTGTCGTGGGGATGATAACTCCTTATAATAAGAACCGTACTAAATTAAGTATATTAATAAATATACGTGAACCTCACTATTGATATTCTCATCGCCCACGGTTGAATCCGACGGTGATGACGACTAAAGGTGCCCATCCAAATATGAGATGTGTAAAAATATATGAGTTATGGAGTGTTTAGAGTGTAAAAGTTAATTTTTTTTTTAATTTTTTTATTTAAGAGTAAACTTCACTTTTGCCCCCTGTGGTTTGGTCAAAATAACGCTTTTCATCCGAAAGTTTAAAAATCTTGATTTTACTCCTTGTGGTTTGCAATTTGTCTCAGTTTAACTTCAAGGCACTAACTCCGTTAAAAAATTCTGTTAATTAGAAAAGCATTTTCGTCTTTTTACTTATATGAACTACATGTGCAATATATTAACATACTTTATTAGTTAGGGAACTATTTGTGTAACTTACTTAATAAAAGACACTCTCTCTCTATAATCTACTCTCTCAACTCACACGCACCCTCTCTCTCTCTCTAACCAACCTTGAACCCATATTGCTTGTGGCCCCCCACCGCACCTCCGCCGTACCACCACTACCGTCGCCACCGAACCTCCGCCACACCACCACTATCGTCTCCCCCATACCTCCGCCACACCATCGCTATTGCTACTGCACCTCATCGTATCTTATAAAATGACTAGTTTCAAAAGGGATGGTTGTTTTCAAATCAGATAAAAGATCGAAGGTGGGCTACAATGGTGGTGAAAGATCGAAGGTGGTTTATGAATTGATCGAAGGTGTTTTCAGATCTGATAAAATTTTTGATTTCAGATTTGGGTGGGCTATGATGGTGGTGAAAGATCAAAACTGGATTAGGATTTAATCGAAGCTTTTTGGGGGGTTCTTGGTCGCAGGTAGAAGGGTAGCGATGGTGGTTTGCTGGTGGTGACGGAGGTGGTCTTGGGTGTAGTGGTGTTGGTTGTGATTTTATGATTTTGGGTTTCAAGGTTCGATTTCGGTAGGAACGGGGTGACAAGGTGGCGATTGTGGCGGTGGTGTTGTAGTGGCAGTGGTGGTGGTGGTGGTGTTAGTGGCGGTGGTGTTTGGCGCGTGGTATTACGGTGGTAGTGTTGGTGGCGGTGGTGTTTGGGGCGTGGTGTTGTGGTGGTAGTGGTGGCGGGATGCTAGCGTTGTGGTGGTGGCAGTGTTGGTGTTGGAGTTGTGGCGGTGGCGGTGGTGGTGCTGGTGTTGTGGCGGTGGCGGTGCCTGTGGTGGTGCCGAATGGAGGGTTGTGGCTGGAAGGGATGGGTTGTGGTGGGGCGGTCTGGTGGATAAGGTTGTGGTGGAAGAAGGTGTGGGTTGGGTTTGAAATAATGTACAAAATTAGTCCTTCTAAAAAATTTACACAAATAGTCCATATTAGTACAAAGACAAAAATGTCCTTTTAATTAACAGAATTTTTTAATGGAGTTAGTGCCATGGAGTTAAACCGAGACAAATTACAAAACACAAGGAGTAAAATCAAGATTTTTAAACCTTTGGATGAAAACCGTTATTTTGATCAAACCACAAGGAGCAAAAGTGAAGTTTACTTTTAATTTAAGTAGTCGTTGAACGACTAGGAGCAACCCCCCCCCCCTTCCCCATGCACTCAACGCTGATAAGTGGGCTCATGAGAGTTCTCTCACGGCCCGGGGAGTGATGTTTCATTCTCGACCGGCCTATGCGACAAGTTGACACCCTTATGCGTATGAGCTCACGCCCATAACACAGTCTTATCATCCATTTTGGATATCTAATGAATGTTTATATTTTCAATTTTTTAGTAATCAATTATATTTTTTGTAACTGCGAATTATTGCACCGGAAAAATGTAATGCATTTAGAGTGCATTGTATATTTGCTTGGTTAAATATGTGATCTATATTTGAATTAAGACGATCTTAAATATTTGAGAGAGACTAGCCTAGTTTAATCAGGGCGGTCCCCCAGAATCATCAACAATTCTTGGGCCTTGGACTGTTCGATAAAAATGGGCACCTTATCATATAAAATGAATAACTCATATATAAAGTTTTGGGAATTATGTGAATAGAAAAAAACAAGACCCTAGTTCGATTAATTGATCGCTCTGACCTATTGTGTTCTGGTCATTTTTTACCATCCCCACCCTAAATAGCATGTTGCTTTGTTTGAGTTTTAAAATAAGTTTAAATTCTAGTAATAGGTAAATGGTAGTGAACTAAAATAATTAAAAATATTATGAGCTTTAATGTTTGCTAGGCTTAAAATAGAGTTAATTACACGTAAGGTCCCTATACTAAAGACTGTTTTCAATTTCAGTCCATTGATTTGAAAAATTACAAGGTCGGCCCAAAGGTTTGTCAAAACGTAACAAAAAAAAGTCTCTAATGTGAATGGAGAGTTAACTTTTATGTTAATTTTTTTAAAATGACCACATTATCCTCTTTCACATTGATTATTAAAAAATAAAATAATATACATAATTAATTTAGAAACAAAATAAAATACCCACATTTCATCTTCAACCTTCTCTCATCACCACCACCACTACACCAACCACGACCACCACCGTACCTACAAGCAATCGACCACCACCATCATGTTTTCTGGTAGCCACCCCATCACTTAACCGTTATCAAGCACCACCACCAAACCACCGACTACTAAAACCAAAACCCACCACTGTTGTCTTCATCTTCTCCTTCTTGTCATCGATCTTTGACAACAACCTCCTAGACTAACCATCACAAGTCCACCACAACATCACTACCACCACTATCGTGCACCACACCGGTTGTCGCCTCCACCACAACTTCCACCACAAGTCCCATAAAATGGTTCTCTAGTCCACATAAACAATGTAAAAACTAGGGATAGAAATTGCCGTCTTGTTTATGACACGATTAAACATGTTTAATAAAAAAATATTTTTTAATTTTTTACATTTTTAAAAATAATTTAAATCAAGAGGCTAGACTTCATTATTTCACATTCTTGGTTCATAAAAACATATAAAAAAAATTATAAACATAATATATAGGTAGTTAAACAAGTCTTTTGCATGTTTGATGCATGACCTACGCACGTCATCTCTAATATGTTAAATACGATAAAACGTGTTTTGCCAGCCCTAGTAAAACCAAAAAGAAAGGATAGTGAATGTGTTGCTAAGGTTGGATGGTTTAATTTTTTTTAATAAACTGTTAGAAATAACGCGTAATATGTGGCCTATAGATAATTTAAATAGGTTACACCAAATTATATAATTAGTCCCTAGTAGTATAAGGGGCTTATTTGATGGAAATACCCCATAATTATACTTAGGGTTTCCCCTTAGATGTTATAAATAGAGGTGTAGGGAGATAAACAAAAACACACCAATAACCTATTCTCTCAAGATTATCTGTCGATCCCTCTAAACATCATAACTGGAACGAATCTCACGATCATGGCTTCATCATCTTCATCAAAGATCTCTATTCTCACAAATAAGTTTTATTGTTTTAATGTTTAGTTTCATATTTGTTATTGTTATTGCTATTGCTATTGCGATCGTGATTGCTATTGCGATTGCTATTGCTATTGCTATTGCGATTGCTATTGCGATTGCGATTGCTGTGCGATCACGATCGCAATTGCTATTGCGATTGTTGTGCCATCGCGATCGCGATCGCGATTGCTATTGCTATTGCTATTCCCACAAGTAAGTTTTAGTGTTTTAATGTTTAGTTTCATATTTGTTATTGTTATTGTTATTGTTATTGTTATGGACGTTGACGTTGGCGTTGCCGTTCCCGTTGCCGCTAACGCTGACATTGCCGGTGATGCCGACGCCGACGCCGACGCGGCGGCAGGCGGCCGCCGCCTCCGTCGCCGCTACCGCGTGGCTGTGGCCGTTGCCGTTGCCGTGGCTGTTGCCGTGGCCTTTGCCGTTGCCGTTGTCGTTGCTATTGTTATTGAAATTGTTATTTTCGTCTAAAATTGTTTCCCAAATTACCGCCACAATGATCTGTATAGACTGTTTAATAAAATAGCAAAACGATTTTAGTAATTAATTGATATAATTGTGATTGAGTAATTAGAATCATTATTATTATCATTTCAATGCAATCAAAAGTTTTGCATTCATTATTATTAATTTTGTGATAAGTCGATTCTGGTATTTTAATGGAATTGATTTTTATCCATTATAAATCATGTCTTAAATTTTATGACACATATAACATAATGGTTACTTTATTAAAAGATTAAGTGATTAATCCCAACAGTACATCACTTAGTTTGACAATAAAATTTAACGTTACCATTTTATGTAATTGCGTGTGCTGTCAAATAATATACCCAAAGGCTACTTTTTTGATAATACACATGATGTAATTTAGGCAAATTAATATAGATATTACACTTCTGCCCAACGGTAATGTGCTGTATTTATGTGCCTTACTATAATTATGTTCATAATACTTGTGTGTTAGTTATAGCCAACATGAAGCCAACATTCATTTTGAACCTTACTTTAATTTGTTCATAACATTTGCACATTGGTCATAGCCAACACAAAGCCAACATGCAAGTAGAACATTACTTTGACTTGTTCATAATATTTGAATTTTGGTTATAGCCAACACGAAGTCAATGTTCAACTAGAACTTTACTTTTAGCGTATTATTTGGTGTTATAATAGGTTTTATCTTCAACGTATTAATTATGTCTACTTTATTTTTTTATCACCCCATAATTTAGCTTACATTAACTATTCTACTACTTGTATCAATTTAGTATCCGCTATCACTCCTAACTTTGGAATCGAAGTTTTAACCGGGGCAAACTTCGTCTCCTGGAGGGACTCTGTTAAACTTACTCTTGGCATGTTGGATCTTGATTATGCATTGAGACATTACGCTTCTGCTACTCTTATTACTGAAAGTACTACAGATAAAAAACAAGAGTATGAAAAGTGGGAGAGGTCTAACAGAATGTCTCTGATGGTAATCAAAAACTCCATCTCTGTTGCAATCAGGGAGAAATACCTGATTTAGATAATGCCAAAACTTATCTGAAATCAGTTGAGGAATGGTTCAAAGGATCTTCTAAAGCACATGCGAGCACTCTGATTCTGAATATGCTTACTACAAAGTATGATGGGTTTAATAATGTGCGTGGGCACATAATGATGATGAACGACATGGCTCGTAAACTCAAGATCTTAGACATGGAGATCAGTGATAGTTTTCTAGTATATTTCATTATGACTTCTCTTCCTACATGCTTTGATGCTTTTAAGATCAAGTATAACACCCAGAAAGAAAAATGGTCAATGCATGAGTTGATAGCAATGTGTCTGTAGGAAGAAGAACGGCTGAAGCTAGAAAAGCCTGATGTTGTTCATGTTACCATCACTAAACCATTAGAGAGGAAGGGAAACTTCAAATGGGAAAGATCCAAAGTCCATAAGGCTGGTACAAGTGTAGCTTCCGGCTCAAATGCCTTATTCGGACAATCTCGCTGCAAATTCTGCCACAATAAGGGACACACCCAACTAGATTGCCCTAAGTTTAAGGAGTGGTTGGCTAAGAAAGGTAACCATCTATTCACAATATTTGAGTCCTTTAATGTTAACGCTCTAATAAAACATGGTGGGTTGATTATGGTTCTATGTTTCATGTTACTAACCCAACACACGGATTCCATACAATCTAGAAGCTGGAAAGAGACCAAAGGACAATTAAGGTGGGAAATGGTGATAAACATAACGTTGAAGCCTTAGGAACCATGCAATTAATAATGAAAGCTGGTCATTGTATTAAACTTTATGATACATTTTATGTACCGAGGATAACTCAAAACTTGGTATCTGTACTAAAGTTACACAATGATGGTTATGAAGTTTTGTGTGGTCATGGGAAAGTCACTATTACTTTAAACTCTCATGTCTGTGGTTGTGGTTATTTGGATGGAAATTTCTTTAAGTTAGAACTAGATGATCAATTTTCAAAATCCTTGTTATCATATAATATAAATGAAAACATTAACAAATGAAAACGAGATTTGAAAACATCATCTATGTTGTGGCATCAACGTTTAGGCCACATCTCACGAGATTGCATGTTAAGACTCGTGAAAGATGAAGTATTACCAAATCTTGATTTCTTGGATTTTAAAACATGTGTTAAATGCCTTAAAGGTAAAATGGCTAATGGATCTAAAAAAGCTGTCATCATGAGTTCCGGTTTACTGGAACTCATACAAACTGATATTGGTGAACCTTATCCTATTGGAATATCAGGACATAAATTATTTATCACTTATATAGATGATCACTCACGTTACATGTACTTGTACTTAATTAAGGATAAATCTGAATAACCTGACATGTTTAACCTTTAAGGCTGAAGTTGAAAATCAACTTGATTGTAAAATAAAGGTAGTGAGATCAGATAGAGATTGTGAGTATTATGGTAGACATATTGATATTGGTCAAGCTCCCGGTCCTTTCTTTGACTTTGTAAAGAACATGGGATTGTAAACCAATTTACCATGTCGGGTACTCCTCAGCAGAGCGATGTAGCTGAGAGAAGAAATTGTACCCTAATGGACATGGTTAGAAGTATGTTAGCAAACTCCTCTTTACTTGAATTTTTATGGATAGAAGCATTAAAGACAGCAATTCATATACTAAATTAAAGTTTCTTCCAAATCTGTCCCTAAAACTCTATTTGAAATTTGGACAGGAAAGAAACCTAGCTTAAGGTATATGAAAGTATGGGGTTGTCCAGCCAAAGCGAAGCCTTATAATCCTCAATAAAGAAAACTTAACATGAATACAGTTAGTTGTTTCTTTATAGGATATCCTGATCATGCAAAGGGATATAGATTTTATTGTCCTTCTCATACTACTCCCATCGTGTAAACTCGTCATGTTGTGTTTTTAGAGGATTTTAGGGTCAGTAGGAGAAATGAATGTCAAGACATTGACTTACAAGAAGTGTAAGAGGAGGGGGTGGGTTCTCTACACTTACCTCCTATTACACCTCTTATACTTGACACTACACCATTACACCTCTTATACTGACCCTAAAATAGATCATTAAAATGAATGTCAAGACGTTATGGACTTAATAGATCATTTTGATTTAGAACTACATCAAATGGATATTAAAATTGCTTTCCTTAAAGGTGACTCAGATGAAAACGTGTTTATGAGCCAACCTAAGTGTTTCAAACCTAAAGGTAAAGAACACTTAGTCTGTAGGTAAAAAAAATCCATATACGGGTTAAAACAAGCATCATGTTAGTGGTACTTAAAATTTGATGAAGTCATGAAGAAACAAGGTTTCATAAAAAATCAAGTAATTCAATTGCCCAACCTCAAAATGAGTGGGAACAATTTTGCTATACTTGTCCTTTTCATAAATGACATTACATTGGCAACTAATAGTTTAGATTTATTGCATGAGACAAAGCAATTACTTTCACATAATTTTGACATGAAAGATCTCGGAGAAGCTTTTTATGTAATAAGCGTCCAAATACACTATGATCGACCCATATGGGATATTAGGATTGTTTCAAAGGGAGTATATTGAACGTGTCCTTACACATTATAATATGTAACATTTCCCTCCCTCAGTTGCTCAACTAGATAAATGAGACGTTTTTGGTTCATTGCAATGTCCAAAAACAGAGGATGAAAAGGAGTAGATGAAATTGATACCTTATGCTTTAGTAGTGAGAAGTTTAATGTATGCTCAAGTCTATACTCGTCTTGATATTGCATATATTGCTGGAATGCTAGGCCGATATCAATCTAATCCTGGCCTAGATCATTGGAAAGTACCAAAGAAAGTATTACAATATCTTCAAGGGACAAAAGAGTATAAATTGACATCAAGGTATATCTTTATGTTAGCAGGCGGGCCTATTTCATGGAGGAGTCATAAGCAGCAATCGATAACAACCTCGACAATGATGGCAGAATATGTTGCGGTTTATAATGTAACTTGCCATGGGATGTTGTTAAGAATCTCACTACCGGACTCAAAATTGTTAACTCCATATCACGACCGTTGAAGATTTACTGTGATAACTCACCTTCTGTCAGTTTCTCGAATAGTAACAGTTCGAGTGGAGCTTGTTTATATCTCAATAGAAAATATTTGTTCGTGCGAGACCGAGTATAGGAAAATGATCTTTGTATCGAGAACATTAGTACAAAATATATGCTTGCGGATCCGATGTCTAAAGGTCTACCACCCAAAACTTTCCAAGAACTTGTAACAAAAGATGGGCTTTACTAGAGACCTTATATAATAGCATATCAAGTGTGTATTAATGATTAATGTGATTTCCTCAGATATTTATTTTGTTTATAATAACTTATATGCGCGCTCAATGATCAGAAGGCAAATTTGAGTAGATGAATAGTGTACATTAAGGGTTTATTTAAGTCATTTTGGTTTTATGTTTAATGTTTTATATTGAGACTTTAGTATGACTGTTGGGGTCTCGGACTAACTTCAATTCGAATGACTGTAACTATTTTCTATAAGTTTTAATCTGAAACTTGATGAGTGTTTAACTTGGCCAAACTTATGTATACTCATCACAAATGATCACTCGGCCAAGTGGAAGAATGTTAGATAACCCGTAATATGTGGCCACAGTTCATTTAAATAAGTTTCACCAAATGATATAATTAGTCCCTAATTGTATAAGGGGTTATTTGATGGAAATACCTCATAATTATAATTAGGGTTTTCCTTTAGATGTTATAAATAGAGAAGTAAGAAGATAACTAAAAACACACTAATAACCTATTCTCTCAAGATCATCCATCAATCCCTCTAAACATCATAACGGTAACGAATCTCACGATCGTGGCTTCATCATCTTCATCGAAGATCTCTATTCCCACAAGTAAGTATTATCGTTTTAATGTTTAGTTTCATGTTTTGGAATAAATCAACATGATTAGAGTTCCGTGTTTTGATTCATGTTTCAAGATATAATCAACATAAACCCCCTGCAATTTGAACAGATCAGGACGATGATATTGATTTCATCCTAGAATCAGAAAAGAGGTTGAGGGAGAGGGATGGTGGGCGGTGGGGTGATGGTGGTTCACCTGAAGATGGTCGGTGGTGTGATGCGATGCCGGTGTGAATGTACGATGGTCTGGTGCGATGGCGACGATGGGCCGATGATGGTTAAGGGAAGGGTCACTACCTGTAAAGTAGATGAAGAAGAAAGTGTGGTGGTGGCCCCATTGTACTTTTCATTTAAGTATTTTGTTAAATATATTACAATTATCAAAATTTTAAATAATTAGGGGTACTTTGGTCATTTTATATGCATTTAACGGAAAAAAATAACGACCATCCAAGCTGGGGACCTTTTGTGATACGTTTTGTCAAAGTTTGGACCGACCTTGAAATTTTGCAAACCTAGGGACCGAAATTGAAAAAAGACCTAACCACATGGACCTTTTGGTGTAATTAATTCCTTAAATTAAATAAGACGTGAACGAGTTTGTTAATGACCTAATGAGTTAAGTGTTTAACAAAATTTATAAAGGGTTTTATTTTTAAAAATATATATAATAGCTATTAAAAAAATTCATGCCCCTGAGAAGATCGGGACCTGAATGGTCCCCCACCTTGCCCCTGTTAATTTTCATAGGAGAACTAGCAGATAATGAGATAAATCAACAAACTATAGTCTAAGTTTACATTTCAACACTATGAATTCAATATATTAAAATCAATTGACTAACAATGTTTACATCTAGTTCACATATTAGTTACTAGGATAGGTTATACTAAAAATGATATTTAATCTAAAAAGTCTAAGAAAGATTGTGGGTTTGACACGTGTTCTTCTATTGTTTTAAAAAAAGGGCATTTTGGTCATTATGTCAAATACGTCAGCTCAATGTGTCTTATATGTTCATTGTGTCAAATATCAGTTCATTGTGTCATAAATTTTACATCATTTGTTATGTGTATTAATAATTATTTTTTACGTTTTAGATCATTTTGTATTATTTTTATTATTTTTTTTATAGATTATAAACTTGTTATCTATCATTGTGTTTTACAATTAGAAGACACAATAATATACTTTCATCAATCTAGTTTTCAAAACTTATAGTATTGAAGATAACAAAATGTGTTATTTTTATTATTGTTTTTAATAGATTATATAAACTTGTTATTATTCATTGTGTTTTACCGTTAGAAATACACAATGATTTTATTTTAACAATGTATTTTTCAAAACTCATATTATTTAAGATAACACAATGACGATCAAAAGACACAATCAGACATTGTGTTATTTTGTTGTTGTTTTTAATGTATTAGATTACTAGTTGTTAGTTTATTATTGTATTTTACATATTAGAGATACACAACAATGTTATTCCATCATTATATTTTTTAAAATTCATCATTTTAGAAAAAAAAAACACAATAGTATTCAAAATTAATACAATAACCAACAAAAAGACATAATAAACTGCACTAAAGACACAATGACGAGATATGAGCTTGAAATCGTCAACATTTTTATATATTTTTATATAACAATACTGTACTCGTTTTAAAGATAAAAACACTCATTTTTATGGTGTAATTTTTATAAAAAAATAATGTCGTATATAAAAGTTATGAACGTTTAAAAAAATGGAAGAACTTACAAAAAATAAACAAAAGTGGTTATTACTAAAATGCTCATCTAACAAACTTTTTCTTATAATTTGATTTCAACTATTGATTAAGAAGGTAGATGGTTGATATTACTTATTAAACTTTTTAGTTTTAAAATACTTTATATTTGAACCTTTCTCCAATTAATATTAATAAATAAAACATCGAATGTGTTTCTACATTCAAAGAATCAAAGAATAGTTCAGGTATGATTTTATGTTTTGATTCAAATTGAAGATTGTCGAAAGTCCATTAAGGAATTTGAAAGTGATAATCCATATTGGAAAGAACAGGAGATAATACGAAGTTAATATAATTGGAAGAGACAACAAAGGAAGAAATTTATTATTATCATTAATAGAACATCGCTACACATGCGGCTTAAAAGTTTACTAGGGTGGCTATGCCCTTTTATCAGAAATATAGGAACAAAAGATTTTATATATGGGTGAGGTTATTTTACAAATTGTATTTTTGTTAAAAAGTATGAGAAGACAACGAAGCTAAAAAAGTCACAAAAAAAATTATATATCACAGTATAAATCGAATTTCAAAAAAGTATTTCGGAGTCTCTGTTACTCTCATCGTCCTCTTTCGGAAAAAAATAAAAAAATAAAAAAAAATTCATTGTGTCTTTTATGACACAATGAAGTCATTGTGTCTTTCATAATAATGACAGAATGACGTCATTGTGTCTTTCATAAATGACACAATAAAAAACGTTAATTTTTTTAATTTTTTTAATTTTTTTTATTTTTCGTTTATTTTTTTCTTAGTGAGGACTGCTAGGGGAACAAAAGCTCGGAATTACTTTTTTGAAATTCGATTTAAATTATGAGATATAATTTTTTTGTGACTTTTTTTGACTCATTGTGTTTTCTCATACTTTATAGCAAAAATACATTTTGTATTTGAATCTCTTTCTTTATATATAACTTGAAAGGAGAGAGTTCTGCGTAAAATACGGTTTTTGTGAGAACGGTAAGAATAAATTAAATTTTTTGTTTTATTAGTATAAAACTTTATTGAAATATAAGAAAATGTTTTAAATTCAATATTTATTCATTAATTTTGAAATTCAAAATAAAATTATAGAAAAATATTATATATTTATTGAACCTACACGTGTGTAATTCATGTGTAAGTTATATTACCTACCATAATTAACATATAGGTAAGTAAGGTTTAAAATATATAAACGTACTAAAATATTGTTGTAATATTCTTTTTGTATATCATGCACATTTGTAACTAAAAACTTTAAAGAAAAAATGAAGCATCAATAAACCAAATTAAATGATTTAAATTTGTTCTCGCGGTTTTCGCATAACTTAATGTTTTGAATAATATTCATCATTATAATTACGCTGAGACTGATGGTGCAACTTAAGAATTCTCAAAATAATTGTAAGAGGAAAGAAAAAGTATAATTTTATGGAGTATAGACAAGATGTATTTTCACATTTAAATTAAATTAATTGGCACTGATACTTGCTAGAAAAGAATGTGTGAATGTTAATCCTTTGAGAATGTGTTCATCCACTTGGTATCAATATTTTTTAACATGACCCTCAGGTTGTTTTTTTTGTTCCTATATTTGATGGTTTACTATATATCGATCTTTAGGTTATTCTTCGTTCTAACAAACTATTTCTGTCGCTATCTATCGCTAGATACGGGTTTATGATCGTTAGCAATCGAATTTATTCTTTTGGTATCGTAATGAGGATATACTTAATTAAATAAATGATCGCATCAAACCTAAACGTGTTTCGAGATTATTCCCTCATTGCATTTATTCTTTATTTCGTGGAACATCAATTCTATTTCTATGTCACGTCCTATATATCATATTTCTCTTTTTTCTTATGGGATTCAAAGTTTATTCTTAATGTTTTTGATTTTATTCGATATACAAAAACCTTAGTCCTCGTCTTAAAAGGAGGTCAATTCTGTTACAAATATTCTAATTATGTGGCCATTATGACAGATTTAATTAAAGTTTAAATTAAATTACACGGATCGTTAGTGATTTTTGCTCAAATTTCAACTTTCGTCCCCGGGATTGAAAAATTATAGGTTTAATCCTAAGGTTTGAAAAAACGTAAAAGGTTTTGTCCCTGGGTCAAATGACTGTTAATTTATTTCATTAAGTAGCTGTAAAATATCAATTATGCCCTTCTTCTTTCTTATTCAACCACCACCACCACAAACGACCATCTTCACCACCACACGACACACCCCATCTCTCCCAATGCTCCACCACACACCACCCATCTCCACCACCACACAATGCACGTCATCTCCACCACTGCCCCACCACACCACCACCACCACATCTCCACCACGCCACCACCACCACTAAATTCAAATTATCGGATCCAATCCGCATAACAACTCTAATCAATATAGTCTTCTTCACTGCAACACGACTACCGTAGATGCCTCCTCCGGAGATGGGGTGGTGGTGTGGTGGTGGAGCAGTGGTAGAGATGGAGTTTGTTATGTGGTAGTGAAGATGGTGGTGTGTGGTGGTGGAGGTGGTGGTGGTGGTTAAGATGGGTTGAATGAGGAAGAAGAAGGGCAAAATGGTTATTATATAGCTACTTAACGAAATAAGTTAATGGCAGTTCGACCTATGGACGAAACGTGTTACATTTTTCAAACCTTACGACTAAACCTGTAAGTTTTTAATCCCAGGGACGAAATTAAGGTAAAATTTGAACAAACCTAAGGAACGATCCGTGTAATTTACTCTAAAGTTTATTAAAAGGATAACCTTGCAGAATAGGAAGCAAGTTTTTAAAGTGTTCCATTAGACTGGACGTAGCGGGGCTCCAAAATGATTTCATGGACACAAATTGAGCTCTAAACACCATTACAAGATAGTTAAAAAGGTCTCCAAACCTATAGGACTTCAAGCCCTTAACGGGATCCAAACACAAAATTTCCTATATTAGTGCATCAATAGGGACTCCAAACACTAGTTAACCACTACATTTGATTTAAAAGATGCTTTAATGAAATGATTTGTATCTGCGTGATATTTAAATGTTATGTTAATTGGCCAACCACTACACATACTCTTAATGTCACCCAAGTTTAAAAAATATTCCAACTCATATTACACCTTTTTAATAGATTATGGGCTTTAACATCTTTTTTAGCATGCTTTTCTTTTTGTTCCAATTAAAAAATAAAATTTTATGATGATTTGGAGTGGTGACGTGAATTTTAGATATTTTTATTTTTTAATATTGTTAACGTGTTCTTTAACATATTTAATATAATTGCATATGTTGAAAATGACAACCCTCGCATCTTCTAATTCTTACTTGACATAAAAAAAAAAGTTGATTAGGACTTGATTTAATGGTTTAGTGATCTAAATTGAGCAAAATATGTATGAGTGGCTTTATTGAAACACTTTAAAAAGTTGATTACTGTTTTATGATATTTTCCTAATTATAAGTCGCTAACAATATTTGATGAAAAATTAATTATAACAAGTTTAAGGCTTAAGCAAGAGTTATAGAAATTTCTTCAGGACACCTTAAAGCATGATAATCAATATTTCCAAAAAGTGTCATCAATTGGACTAAAAGCATAATAACGGTAATAACTATGTCATCATCACTTTCGTTGAAGATCACACTCCATACAAGTTTTATGTTTTTTCTATTATATTAAATGATTAAAGATACATAATATGTTTCATGATATTGACTTATGTTAAAAATATGATTAACATGTTGTATCAAAGCTTTGTTGATCATATCAATTCAGTCACTAAAAGTTATTTGCATATATTAATCAAAATCAATTGTTTAGTCTGATATCTTAAACAAATAAAATTACGATGGATATGGATATTGATTAGGGTAAGTTTATAATAGAAATGGTTTTTAATTTAAAAAGCTTAAGCAAGATTTTGAGCTTCGCATGTGTCATTATATTGTATTAAAGAAGAAGGTATTTTGGTCATTGTATCAAATACGTTACATAATTATATCTAATACGCCGTCATTGTGTAAAATATCAGTTTATTGCGTCATATATTTTTCAACATTTGTTATATATATTCATTATTGTATCTTAAGTTTTAGATTATTTTATTTATTGTTATCATTTTTTATTATATATTATATAAAGTTGTTATACTATCATTGTGTGCAGGATCGATGTTGGTCTCTTAACACAAGGTTTTATCTCACGAACTCACTAAGTCTCAATCGGTTGATGAAGCAGAATCTCTAACTAAGTTGAGGATAATATAATAAGTTACTGAACATAAGAATGATTTTCAAGATACTTGTATATATTACTTCTTAACTTAGTATCACAAGACTCTTACAAGCATGTTACTTAAGTTACAATGAGAAACTATATATACTACTATCTACAGCCGGTTATACTTGGAAAACCAGCTGGAATTTACCGCTAGACAAATACTACATTGCTAAAAGTAAAATATCTAAGATAAAATAATATCTTAGATTAGATAGTCATGACAGGTCCATGACTTAGCTTCTGTCACCAACTAAGTATGATAACTGTACTAACTGATAAAGGTGAACAGTGGATTAAAGTATGATCAACTACATGGGCGTGGGAAAGCGCCATGCAGTGTATCAGAGTTGTCACGGATGTCAGACAGCCCATACTTATGTCCACTGGTTCCTAGTTGATTCTTCCGAATCCGAAGGCAAAATGGCTTCGGAAGAATAAGTTCTTCCGAGGTCATTTATGCTTCGAAAGAATCAACTTCTTTCGAGTCTTCTGCATGTCTTCATGACTTCATTCTTCGGAAGACTTTGTCTTGGATCTTCTAAGCGTGAATGCTTCAGAAGGAGAACTACTTGGTCTTTATATACTTCAAAAGATTTGGTTCTACCTTCGGAAGTTCTTCATATACTTCGGAAGAAAAACTACTTAGTCTCAGAAGACTTAGTTTTCCTTCGGAAGTTCTTCATACTTAAGCTTCGGAGGAAGATCTTCAACTTATCTTTGAAAGAGTAGCTTTTTCTTCGGAAGACTTTGTCAATTGTACTTCAAAATGTTCTAAGTGTTGTTTTGGTTGCACCAGCCTCATATGATCCAACAAACTCCCCCTAGGCTGATGCTACCAAAACTTCACTTTATTATGCTTCTTAAGGTTTTCAAAACTAGGGAAAGAAGATATCTATCTATCTCTTTGTTCTTCCCTGATGTGGTGGTGAGGAGCTTGTACAAGTCAATCGTAGATAATAGATCAAGTCTCTTGTTCTGAATGACATGCACCCTTTGTTGCGTCCCTCTGAAGAGAGTTAGTTTATGGGAATTATAGTTATATTCCCATCTAACTATAGGATCAAAAGTTGAGCCTTCAACCATCTGAAGGAATGTTTTTCCTTTTGTAGTTTTGCCTTCTTCCTCATCCTTTACTCTCTTTTTCAAATCTTCTTCAGTTTTGGCTTTCTTTGTAAGCTCAGCCAGATGAAGACTGCCTAGATGATTACTGATGTGAGCAGCAACCTAAGAGTTGATGGGATTGGAGAATGGTTTCTCTGCTAACTCAGCAATGTCAAATCTGCTAGAGTGTAATAGAGATGAAGTATCAACCCTGTTTACTTCACCATTCTCTCTTTCCACAGCAAAGCTATGTGAAGGTTCATCGAACCTCCACTGGACTATTTGTTTTCTAGGATTGAGGGGTTTGGATGAAAGCTTGTCTCCCTTCCTAGTATCCAGCAGAGTCACTAGTCTCCTTCTTAACTTCTTCTCTTCTTCTGTTAGAACATCTAAATTGACTGCAAGAAGTTGGAGAGCTTGGTCCAATGTTTCCCTAGGCAGATCAAAGAATGCATCTCTTATGAGGGAACTAGAAGAGCCATCAATATATTTCAACTTAATTGTCTCTTCTTCATAAGAGATGTCACTTAGTGTTGTGCAGTTGATGAGCTTCTTCTTGATCTCCTTGGACTCTTCTAAGGTCAGGGGCTTAGATGTTTCAGAAGATGGTTTGGTTAGAGATTGGGTTCTGGGTTGTGTTTTGGGTTTGAGGATAGGTAGTGGAGGTGGTTATAGGGAGGCAATGGGTGAGAGTGTAGGTAAGGCTGATGGTGTGAGTTTAGGGGTGTAAGGCTTAGTGGTTGGTTTAGTTTTGATGAGAAAGGGAAAAGGTGTGGGTGTAGGTTGTGCTGGTTTGGGTGTTGGTGTTGGTTTGGGTGTTGGTGTTGGTTTGGGTGCCATCTTCTGAACACTTGATGTTTGAATCACCTCCTGCAATCTTCCTAAGAGAATGTCAGCCTTGATGTTGCTGTCATGTAGCTGTAGGGTCTTCAGTGACATGGGACCCACTTGCTTGTCAGAGAAGCCAAAGGTTTTGAGATAAGTTTTCATCCATTCCTTATCTCCCTCTTTCTTGGTAGTAGCAGGTTGTGCCTCCTCCTCTTTCTTCTTCTTCTCCCTCAGCTTCTCCCTAGCATCCTTCTTCCTTTCTTTGTTGATCTGATTTTGTTCTTTGTGGAAAAGAAACAATATCGTATCATAATTTTGCGGTGCCAGCTCCTCTTGAGAATAAACTCTAAAGCAGAGAAAGGCTATCCTCTCCATCCTCTCCCTTTCCATAGCCTCCTCCTTCCTTTTCCTCTTCTCCTCTTCTTCGGCCAACCTTGCTGCTTCCTCTCTTTCATTTTGCAGCAAGATAGCTTTCTCCATCTTCACAAGCTCATCAAGTAGGAGTAGAAGAATTTCTTAATTGGCTACTCCCAGGCTGATGAGCCTGTCAATGACCTCCACTCTCTTTTTGTTATTGATACTTTCTTGAGCAGTTGCTGCTGCTTTGCTACTTGTAGCCAACAGCTTCCCAGTATCAATTCTTCCTTTCTTCTTGAGCTTTTCCAATCTTTCCTCCTCTAAAAGCTCCTTAGTAGTGAGCTTCCTCTTCCCCTTAGGATCAGAGGAACATTCAGCCCTTGGAGACTCAGGTTTAGAGGATTTAGGTTAGAGAGAGGGGGTTTGAAGTTATGGTATTTAGGAAAGAGGGGTTGTAAGGAAGTGCTCACTGTTTACCTCAGAGGCTAGGTCAAGAATGGCCTCTGTGATGAATAGATCATTGGACGAGGAAGACAGTTCAATTATTCCTTCTGCAGCTTGGATTTCTGCTTTAGAAGTAATTGGAACTGCACTCCCTGTCCCTTCCAAATTAGTTAATAGGCCATGAGTCTGTATATCCCCTTTAAAGTTAATCTCAGGTTTAATAGAGACCTTAGGTTAACCAACTTCTTTTTCAGAGATAGGTGGTGCACTCAGCCTTTGAAGCTCCTTAGCTCCAAAGTAGTCAATGGCTACATCGAGGGAAGGTTGTTCAATGGATGTGCTTATCAGAAATGTGGTTAAAAATCTATTGAGGTCTATAAGCATCTTTGGATCCACTTGAATAGTAATGGGAGCTGTTTGAGGGAAGATGGTTGCAGGGTGTTGATGTGTAGGGTAAAAAGAAGATATGACATCAAGGGATGGACCAGTAGAATGTCTATTGAGGTCTATAAGATCAGTGAATCTTCCAGAGAAGTTGGTGGACAACTTCTTCAAAGTTTTAAAGATGCTAGGCTGCCTGTGATGGACCAGTAGAATGTCTGCATATTGTAATCTGTCCTGGTCTAGCTCACAGTTGATTATGTGCTGAATAAACTGGGGATACATGTAGAATGGATCCCGGGTGAGATTGCCTCTTAAGTTGTTCAGCATAAATCTTAAGTAGTTTAAGCGCAAGCCCTTTACCAACCCGTGGACTAGGCAGCCCAAATCATATGGGATTTGATCCCATCCCCCGGATTTGTTGGATAGGCAGTGCGGGACGATGTGCAGCAAGAACTTCCAATTGTAGGAGAAGTTAAATTTATAGACTGTAGACTTACTCACATCGCCTCCATATCCCATTTGAGTGTAAGTGTCTTCCAACTCAGGTTTGGGGAATTCAGTAGGGGTGCCCTCATCATGAAGCTCCAGATGCTCCCTGTTGGTTGATTTAGCAATGGTGATCTCCTGTCCGTAGATCCTCGATCTGATGACCCTTTCACCATTTATTGTTTCACTTAAACCATTGGCCCAGAATTTGGCCATATGGTTAGAGTAGATGGTGGGGTTAACAGTGAGGGCAGTGAAGTATGCCGATTGGGACATAAATTCGAAGATAGGGGCAAAGTCTTCATCCTTTGAAGAATCAAGGATAGCGACCTGGTTATGTTGGGGATTAGGGCCATTGTTAAGAGGTACGGTTGGATTGAAGGAATTTTAAAGTGAGTGAAGAAGATGGTGGTAATTTGGGGCTTTTGTTGTGGTAAAGAAAGTAAAAAAAGAGAGTCAGAAATTTTAAATGGGGAGTTAAAAGGAAAAATCAAACCGATAAGGTGAAAGGACAGTTTAGGTTTTGATTTGACAGAGGCGGTAAGATAAACCATTTAAAATATTCTGACAATTATCAATAAAATCTTACTTTTTACAGAGTGGGACCCAAAGGTTTCCGTTACACAGTAAAGGTTTTCTTCCGAAGCTAAAATTGCTTTCGAGAGAAAACACTTGTGTTTCTCAGTATTATCTTCCAAAGCCATTTTTACTTCCGAAAGCAAACCATGTCTCAATGACAAGTTTGCTTCCGAGAGTACAGTCTTCTTTCGAGAACATAAGTTAGTAAGCTTCGGAAGTAGATTTGATCTATGATCAAATGTTCTTCCAAGGCTAAAAACTCTTTGGAAGATAATATTTATGCAGAGGAACTTGCCTTCAGAAGTTGGATAAAGATTTCTTCCTAGGGTAAATTTCTCTTCGAAAGTATTTACACTTAGATTTTTGAAGAAAGCCATTTTGTAACAGTGCTTAGATTGTATTTTAATAACATAGACAAGACATATTGAAAAGGTTTTTTAAAAGAGAAGAACTAGTCAATGTTAATCATCCCAATAGCTGTAATTAAATATTTAAATCTTTGTTCATCAAAGCCTTTAGTGAACAAGTTAGCATATTGTTTATTTGAATTCACTTTGACTAGCTTTATTAGATTTTTCTCATGAATATCTCTAATGAAATGATACATGATGTTGATATGCTTTGTCTTGGAGTGCTTGACCAAATTTTCTGTGATAGAAATGGCATTCTTGTTGTCTATATGGATAGGAGTCTGCATGAAGTTGAAACCATAGTTAAGCATCTGATTTTGAATCCATAGCAGTTGAGCACAGCAGTTTGAACTAGCAATGTATTCAGCTTCAGCAGTTGATGTAGAGACACATGATTGCTTCTTGCATTGCCAGGAGATAATCCTTCCACCAAGATATTGACATCCTCAGGATGTGGATTTCTTGTTGATGTTGCAGCCACCATAATCACTGTCAGTGTAACCATAGAGATTGAATTCCTTATTCTTAGGATACCAGAGACCTAGTTTGGGAGCTCCTTTAAGGTATCTAAGAATTCTCTTGGCAGCAATTAGGTGAGACACCTTGGGAGCAGCCTGATATCTTGCACAGATGCAGGTTGCAAACATGATATTAGGTCTACTTCCAGTGAGATACATCAGAGAACTAATAATCGCCCTGATGCTGATCAGTATCCTCCCCCTCGGAATCAGGACAAAGATTGTGATTTCTGGGTATAGGTGTCATGGCTGGCTTACAATCTTTCATCTCAAATCTCTCTAAGATGTTCTTGACATACTTAGATTGATTGATGAAGAACCTTTCTTCCATCTGCTTCACTCGAATTCCAAGAAAGAAATCCATCTTTCCGATTGAACTCATCTCAAACTTCTTCCTCATGATGCTTTCAAAGTCTTTGCACATTTGGTCATTTGAGGAACCAAATATGATGTCATCAATATAGACTTGAACGAGTAGCATATCCTTCCCAGACTTTTTTATGAATAATGTCTTGTCTATGGTGCCTCTGGTGTAGGATTTCCTAAGAAAAAACTGAGACAGGGTCTCATACCACAGCCTAGGTGCTTGATGCAACCTGTAAAGAGCTTTATCCAGTTTGCACACATAGTTAGGATGCTATGGGTCTTCAAATCTAGGTGGCTGACACACATAGACTTCTCTATCGATATCCCCATATAAAAATGCACATCTGACATCAAGTTGATAGACAGTGAAGTTCTTGGATGATGCAAAAGCAAGGAAGATTTTCACAGCCTCAAGTCTTGCAACAGGTGCAAAGACATCAGTGTAATCTAGCCTTCCTCCTATGTGTATCCTTGAACAATAAGTCTTACCTTGTTCTTAATGATCAAACCTCTATTATCTCTCTTATTTCTGAACACCCACTTGGTGCCAATAGGGACTTGGCCAGGTGGCAATGGACACAAGTTCCATACCTTTTGCCTCTTGAATTAAAGCAACTCCTCTTGCATAGCTTCAATCCAATTTTTTTCCTTAAGGGATTCTTCCACCTTCTTTGGTTCCATTTGATAGTGAAAGCATGAGTATAAGCAGACATTCCTATTATGGGTCTAACTTTTTGTTCTCACACCTTCTAAGACATCCCCAATGATGTTCTCAGCTAGGTGAATGTTATGTATCTTGAGCCTAGAAATCACATCAGTTGCATAGATAGATCCAGGTTTGAGAAGTTTTGCTTAGGAGTTTGAATGCCATGACTAGCTGATGTCTCATACTTATTCAATGAGGACTGACTGAATGAATGTGTGATAACATCAATGATATTCTATTGAGAAGTAGTATCAACAGTTGCATGTTCCTCCAGATTACTGTCTTCATCAGCTTGGTGTTGAATATTGGAGTTGTCAGCTGATGAGATTTGAGTCACAGTTGGCTGACAACTTGTTGAAGCTTCATTATTTCCTGAGATGTTCAAGCTATCAGGACTTTCAGTAGTGGGAGCATTTTCTTCAATTCCTCTTGGAGAACTAGGAATTTGTCTGGGTAACTTAAACATTTGATCTTCATTGAGGTCACTTTGAGTTCCTGTTCCATCTAAAACATTCACACAAGATGGTTTAGAATAGTTTGGAAACAATTCTAGATTGAAGATATGATCAGGGCCATTCCCTTTAACACAAGGAGTGTGCTCATTAACAACAATGTTGGATGATTCCTCAAATTGTTGATTTTTAATATTTACACTCTATAAGCAATAGAGGTTGAGGAATATCCAACATAGATAGCATCATCTGACTTTTTAGCAAATTTTGCTAAATTATCTTTTATGTTAAGTATGGAACACCTACTGCCAAAGGACCTAAGAAAGCCAATGAACGGTGGCCTCTTGTTCCATAACTCATAAGGGGTCTTTCCATGGGGCTTAATAATGAGAACCTTGTTCTGCACATAGCATGCAGTGCTGACTGCCTCTGCCCAGAAAGTTAGAGGCAGCTTTGAATCAGCTAACATAGTTCTTGCAGCCTCAATAAGTGTCCTGTTCCTCCTTTCGGCAACACCATTCTATTGAGGAGTTCTAGGAGCACGGTATTGTCTGGTAATCCCTTTTGAGTTATAGAATGAGCCAAGAACTTGATTCTTAAACTCAGTCCCTTTATCACTTCTAATGATTTTTACCTTGTGATCCTTTAGATTTTTAATTTTAAGAATAAAAGATTTTAACGTTTCACCCATTTCATCTTTTGTTTTTAAAAAATAATACCCATGTAAATCTTGTAAAATCATCAACAGTCAAAAGACAATATGATTTCCTTCCAATGCTCATTATACTTATAGGATCAAAAATATCCATGTGCAATAAGTGTATTGTAGCGGTGATGGAGTTAACCTCTTTGAATTTGTGAGAAACCTTGTGTTGTTTTCCTTTTAGGCAAGCAACACAGTTATCTTTACAGAAAAAATCCTTTTTAGGCACATCATGTAGCAAATTATTTTTAACTAGCTTATTCATGGTTTTAAAATTAACATGGCACATTTTTTTATGCCAAAGAGATGACTCATCATCATTAGCTTTAGAAAGAAAGCATGATACTTCACCCAGTGGAGAAGCTTGTTCATATCTAGCTTGTACATATCCCCTTTCCTGTGAGTTCTAAGAAGCACCAATTTCTAAGGAGTTGTCATCCCGGGTTTGAGGATAATCACTCATGTTCTGTGAAAAGCATTTGGTGCTTTTGATTACAGAATTGAGAAACACTCAAGAGATTGTGTTCAAGCTGTTTGACAAAGTTTACTTTGTCAATGTTTAACTTACCATTGGATACACTACCTCTACCAGAAATGTATCCTCCGGCTTCACCTCCAAACTAAACAGGACCTCCATCAAAATGTTCAAATTGTTGAAGGAGAGATCTGTTCCCTGTCATATGCCTAAAGCATCCACTATCCACAATCCATACATTTCCATTCTTGTCATGTGAATGTCCCTACACATAAGGTGAAATGATTAGTTCTTATTGGAAACCCGAGCCTTGTTGGTCTTGGGTTCTTCTAATGTAGATGATATAACTGAACCAAATTGTATGCATCTGGGCTCAATTATAGTTTGTGAAGAAGTGGTTTGGGCTACAACATCTTTTCTAGTTTTCCATTCCATCCTATGGTTGACCAGTGTTGATGAGCCCGAGGAGGCTTGTGCAGCATGACTTGCTTCCGTGGCTTCTTTCTTTTCGGAAGAAGTTTTGGCCACCTTTTCTTCCGAAGCAGTCTTCTTCTTGGAAGGTTTCAAGAAAATCTTTTTGTTTCTTTGTTTGTTCTTTAGCTTTTCTTCCGAAGCTGTTTTCCTTTCGAAAGAATGAGTTTCTTTCGAAAGCAACTTGTCTTCAGAAACAAGCCTTCCTTTCCTTAACACTTAGACCATATGGTAAGGTCCAAATGTGAAACCATCCTTGACTCCTTCTTTCTTAACATTGGTTGCATAATGTGTGCTTGCTGGATTATAGTAACAATCTTTAGCCACGTGGTTATGCAGACCACAGATTATGCACTTAATGTTATTCTTGGTGGGACAAGTGGGTTGTTGTTTCTTGCACTTCTTCTCTTCTTCAACAACCTTTCCCTTTAATTTCTGATCCTTCAGCTGGATAGGAGTGCTGGTACTACACTCCTTTCCTGAATCAGAACTTCCAACCACTTGGAATCCAGCTGAGATGAATACACCCTTTTGCATTGGGTCTGTCTTCATCTTAGTCTAAGCCACCTTTTTGGCAATTTTTATTGCTTCCCTGATCTGGTTCTTTCTGGCTTTGGTGGTCAAGGATTTATCAACTGTAGGGATGAGGTTTTCCACCTTATCCTTCCCTGTGGTGGTTTCCATTATTGCATCATTCTTTAGCTCACTAGGTAGTGGGTCAGCAGTTGGAACCTCTTACTCATCAATACCACATCTTGGCTGTCTAATAGACACAAGAGAGTATGGTGGAGCAATTTCATTAGAGCCCAACCCACTTTTGATTTGATAGCATACCTTGGAGTGGGAGGATGATGCTATAACAGTGTTGAAGTTATGCTCTTGAATAGTATACTTCCCTGCTTTAGCCTCAGCTATTACTAGCTGGGCTTGAGCTTCAGTCAACTTGGATATTAGATCTTTTATTTGAGTCCTGTAGTTGGTATGTTCATGTTTTAAAGGGGACATAGTTTTCTCTAACTCTTTTATTTTGAGTTTATAGTCAGATTCTGCTCTCTTAAAATCAGATTTTAGGATATTAAAGGACTCAATATCAGATCTACTTTCCATGTTGTAGTCCTGATCTAATTTAACCTTAGCAATACAGGCTGGGGTACAGAGATGTTCATATACCTTGTCGTCTTCAGTTCCAGCCATGAGAGCTTGAGCAGGGATGACATCTTGCACCATAAAGCTCGAGTCAACCTCTTGAGCAACAACTACAGTTTGTAGCTCAGTGGGTTTAGTTGCAGCCTTTGAGGTAGCAGGATGTTGGGAGGCTTGAGCTACTCCAGGATTAGATCTTGGAGCTTTACATTCACTAGCAAAGTGACCAAGCTGGTTACAGTTGTAGCATTTGGCCTTGCTCTTATCAAACCCGAATTTGCTGTTAGTTGGGTTCTGAGGAAACTGTCTTCCGGTTCTGTAAAAGAACTTCTTTGCTCTAAAGGTTAAAAGAGCCATTTGCTGGACAATATCCATATATTCAACATCATCTGGGCTGAAACACTCTAGATCATCAAAACAGTATTGAAAATCTCCAGAGTGCTCACTCCCTAAAACAAAAGCACAACTATCCTGGAAGGGAGTGTGTTGAGCCTGTTGAGACCTGGGTGTCTCAGGGAAAGTGATGTATGGCCCAGAAGAGGATGATGGCTGTTGGGGGGTAATTCAGGTACATCTGAGGCTGGAGAGTTCTTGATCATTCAGCAACATGTAGAGCATTGTTGACTGTAGGATTTGAGGGTCTGTTCATCTGGTGGCTCTTCTGAGTCTCCATCTCTATACGGTATCCATCAAGGATTCCATACAGTTCAGTCATAGTGAGAGTGTTGAGATTTTCAGTTCTCTTGATTGAGACATAATAAAAAAGTTCACTCATGAGGAAGTGCACTCATGAATTTTCTAACTATGTTTCTTATCTCAAGAACAACTCCCATTATCTGAAGAGAGGTGATCAAGTCCATATACCTAAAGTATTGTTGGCTCAAGGTCTCACTAACAACATATGTGAAATTCTCAAACTTCTGCTTCAGCATATCTTTCTTGTTCTCCTTTGATTTAGTAGAACCAGAGTATATCAGCTTCAAAGCATCAAATAGTTCTTTGGTGGTCTCGCATTGCTTAAAGCCAGCCATTATGGAGTTTGGTACAGTAGTAAGCAACACGGTCATCGTGTTGTAGTCGATGTCCATCTTCTTGAAGTCTTCATCAGAGTAGTCTTCAACAGCTTTCTCAATCATGGCGCCATTACCAACCAGGTCCGCCACATTTGGCTTGTAAGGACCATGAGTGACAGATCTCCACATGCGGCTTTTTTGATACTTTATGAAACCTTCAATTCATTTGCACCGGGTTCCAAAATCATCAAGGGTGTTGATAGGAGCCTTGGTCATGGTCCCCATCTTAGACTCAAAATTTTTTTGGTTAAGAGCCATTTTAGTGAAGTGAGTAAGTGTAAAGAAACGAGGGTGATTTAGGATGGTTAGATCTCACAATCAAGAGCCTAAAAAGCTCTGATACCAATTGGAGTATCGGTGTTGGTTTCTCAACACAAGGTTTTATCTCACGAACTCACTAAGTCTCACTCTGTTGATGAAGCAGAATCTCTAACTAAGTTGACGATAATATAATAAGTTAATGAACACAAGAATGGTTTTCAAAATACTTGTATATATTACTTCTCAACTTAGTATCACAAGACTCTTACAAGCATGTTACTTAAGTTATAATAAGAAACTATATATACTACTATCTACAGCCGGTTATACTTGAAAAACCAGCTGGAATTTACCGCTAGACAAATACTACATTTCTAGAAGTATAATATTTAAGATAAAATAATATCTTAGATTAGGTAGTCATGACAGGTCCATGACTTACCTTTTATCACCAACTAAATATGGTAACTGTACTAACTGATAAAGATGAACAGTGGATTAAAGTATGGTTAATTATATGGGCGTGGGAAAGTGCCATGCAGTGTATCAGAGTTGTCAGCGGATGTCAAACAGCCCATACTTATGTCGACTGGTTCCTAGTTGATTCTTCCGAAGGCAAAATGGCTTCGAAAGAATAAGTTCTTCCGAGGTCATTTATGCTTCGGAAGAATCAACTTCTTCAGAGTCTTCTGCAAGTCTTCATGACTTCATTCTTCGGAAGACTTTGTCTTGGATCTTCTAAGTTTGAATGCTTCGGAAGGAGAACTACTTGGTCTTCATATACTTCGGAAGATTTGGTTCTACCTTCAGAAGTTCTTCATATACTTCGGAAGAAAAACTACTTAGTCTCAGAAGACTTAGTTTTCCTTCGGAAGTTCTTCATACTTAAGCTTCGAAAGATCTTCAACTTGTCTTCGGAAGAGCAGCTTTGTCTTCGAAAGACTTTGTCAATTGTACTTCAAATGTTCTAAGTGTTGTTTTGGTTGCACTAACCTCATATGATCCAACATTGTGTATTACAATTAGATGTGCACAATGATGTTATTTCACCAATGTGTTGTTCAAAACTCATTGCATATAAGATAACACAATGACGAATAAAAAAACAATAAGACATTTTATCATTGTATTTTACTTTATATTATTTTATCATTATTTAAATTGTATTAGATTAATTATTTGTCATTTCACCATTATGTTTTTTCTAGAATTCATTGTATAAAATTGGTTTTAAATAGATTCCAATGCTTTTGATTTCAACGAAAGTCAATCACTTTCACATATATGGAATCTATTTGACGGTTAATATGGATTTGTATATACAAACATGATTTAATCTGATATTTTTTTAAATAACAAACAAAGAATCCTTGTGTAAATTTCTGCAAATCAATTTAAATATGTGCATGTAAGTGAAATTTCTATAAATGAATAGTATTTTATGGAAAAGAACATTTATCTTTTTTTCATTGGTTTTACTTTTCAACCCTTATATTTACTAATTACAGTAGACAATATTTATTGTAGCGTACGACTCCCAAGACACATCCTAAAGAGTGTTACGTTTCGAATATACAAAACACATAGTAAAAAGAGAATTCCCAATGAAAGTTTAACTTTAATTATCATCATAACATATATTATACCAGTCTTATTATACAATAATATTTCACCAATATAACTGTACCATATATTAAAATCCTCAGTAACACTTTAGGCCTCTATCATCTCATAAGCTAGCTTATAGTCTCTAATCCCTGTAATTATTTGGCACCTAGGATGTGTGCCCATAAAAATATTTATCACTTAGCATAAAGCTAGTAACTTCGTAAACATAGAATTATTCAAAACACATTATTTATCAATTATACCTAGTCAAGTTTACAATTATTACCTGTTAACAGAATATCACATTTCGTTTTAGAAATAGTTCAGAGGAACTCATCTTAATTAATCAAGTTAGTGAAATCATTTACTTCGGTTCATGGCTATCAAGTATTATCTCAGGGTACTCACCTTAACTAATCAAGTCAGTCAAATCGTTTACTTCAGTTCACAGCATTGCGTGTACCAACTTAGTATCTATACTACCTTATAAAAGCATTCATTTAAATCATAACATATATTCATTTAATTTTAAGACACTTAGTAGGGGCATTTTAGGTATTAAATACTTTAGTCATTTTAGCTAAATTTTGTTATTTAGTGACATACTATTTAAATTAAAAGATTAAATATAAAAATTAATAAACTATCAAATAAATACTTGTTTTAATTTTAATTTATAAAGTTTCCGTATTTTATTTAGGCTTTAATCTAATGTCAATTTAGTCTTTTTAAATATTTAGGTAACAAATGTTTTTGTTTTATAGTATTTTTTAGATTTTTAATAAACATTGATATTTAAGAAAAATCTCTATTAAAATTTATTTATTTCATAAATGATTAATAGGATTTTTGATTGATATAAAATGGGTTAAAGGAATTAATGAATAGTGTAAACAAAGGAAAAAATAAGATTAGACAATTGGTTTATATTTATTGATGATAGCAAATAGTTTAGTTTATGATGGTATAGCTACCACTAATATAGAAGAATGAGAATAGATGATATACAACTCAAGGTGTTTAAGTACCATCAACTGTTTTATTTTATTTCTATTATAAAATTAGTTTTTGTGAAATAATATCATTGTTTATTATATCAAAGTAAAAATATTTAAGTTTAAAGAATATCATTAATGTATTGCACTTCAAAATTATATTTCTATTTAGAATCTTGGAAGTACATGAACCTTGATAACCGACTATACTGATGTTTTAATTTTAATCACTTACGATTTCTCATATATATATATATATATATATATATATATATATATATATATATATATATATATATATATATATATAGACATGAATTTATTAATATATATTACATAGGCTAGAGTTTAAAATATAAATTATATATATTAAAAATACAATAACTAAAAATACAACTTGAAAAAGATGTCAATTTATTAATTCAAAACTATTACTATTAATTTATAAAAAAAAATCTTTAATAATACAAAAATAGTGTTAAGAAATAAAATATTGCAAACTTATTATTGAATAAATACTTTGCGAATGTTGATTTTTAAGTTGAAATATTTAATAACGCTAAGATTTATGATTTTTTGAAGTAAAAATTATACAAATTATTTTTTCATCAAAATAATTGAACGTGTCATATCAAAAACATTTTTAAAGAAAATGTTATTTCTTTTGAGGAAAAACTGTGTAAAATTAATAATCAAGTTTTAGAATTATTTTAATTAGGCTAGTTATAATTTTTTTACCAATCAGGTCACTTATAAATATTTTTATCTTAATCGGGTCATTAAATTTTCAGAATTATTTTAATTAAGTAAATCATTAATTACAAAATATTCTTTAAAAAAAATTAATATTTAAAAAGTTAATAATATTTAAAAAATGTAAAATTTAAAATTAAAAAAATATGAGTCACCAAATAAACCCCTTCTAAAACTTTAGTCACCTAATTTGAACAAATAAAAACATTAGTCAACTGATTAGAATAAATAAAATATGGATCTAATTGATATAATCCGAAAAATTGCTTACTATTTTGTGAAGTTTTTCTTTTATATTGAATGCATACCTTGTAAAAATAAGAATAAACCCAAAAAGCGAAAGTTTAACATAACCGTCAAACTTGTGGCTTTTTACATAGGCATGTGCACTTTCTTTTATTTTTATTTTTAAATGTTTAATAATATACATGTATATGCATGAGTAAGTAGAGATCGTACCCCGCTGCGGAGTGCCGGTTACCCATTAGTACTTATATAAGGATGAAAGGAGGACAAAGTTGGCATTTAAGACACAATTTAAAACATTTAGACATTTAATTCTTATGTTAATTTTTCTATAATATCAAAATTGCTCTCTAAGCATGATGTACTAGTAGCCAAAGTATTTTCAAGTATTTATTAATGAGTTCAATAAATTTCATAAATATTGTACACTTAAAATTTTATTAATATTGACAGAAGGTAAATTTCAATTTTGTTTTCTAAGATTTAACAAAAGTAATAATTTTCATCCAAAAGGTTAAAAACAACAACTTATGTGACATCCGACAATTTTCCATTACCAAACTCCGTTAATTCCGTTAAGTCTTGCATACACGTGTCTTGAACACACACTAGTGGTCGTTGAATGTTGGTGACTTAATAATAATTAATAATGATAAACTGATAATACTTTAGTTGGTAATGTGATTATTCAGTTGTGCTTATGTGCTAACGTGATTTAAATATTAATTGTGAATTTTATCGCGTAACGTGAAAACGTGTGTATTTAATTCTTGTATTGTGTGACTAGTAAAGATAATGCAAGTGATTATTATTATTAGTTGGTATGCTTGTTATTTTTAGTTAAAATATTTTAAAAGAGTGTTTAAAAGCTTAATTTCTATAAAATATAAATTACAAGGACCTAAAAGGTAAATATTGTTAATTAAATTAAAAAAAAACAACAAAAACCTAGCCCCCACTCCCCATCGGCCGCGATCGACCTTCACACACACACACACACTCGAAATCGACCAAGAACAAGCAAGGAATCCTCGGATTTGATCGATTTCAAGCAATAGAACACGTTAGAAGCATCAAATCTTGTCCATTACACGTTTACAGGTTAGATTTTTACAAGTTTTCATGGTTTTTCACTTTGGCCGAAACCCTAGTTCGATTTTGTGATTGAATGTCGAAATTCTTGGTTGTTTGTTGATGTTATGATGTTAGTTAGGTTATATTGATGCTAGTTTACGTTGATTGTGCAAGAAAGCTTCGATTTTGATGCGTTGTTCATAGGTTACTAATAATAGTAACTTTAATTGCATGAATATGGTGATTTGATGATGAATTGATGTTGTTAAAGTGTTTATCATGTTATAGGGATGTTAGAGTGATGATGTTGATGCTAGAAACCTAAGAATGGATGTTGTAGTTCATATGTTACCAAAAGTAGAAACTTTTGGTTTTGAAGATTGATGAATCATGATGATTTGATATGTAGAACATGTCTAGATGATAGCATGAGTTTGAATTGGTATATTGTTAATGAAATCATGAATGTATTGGGTGTTAGATAGATTTTGGGATGCCCTTTCCCAAAAGGGAAACTTTATTTGCACAAAATCTAGAATATGATGAATTGGGCATGTTTGTGACTTTTGGATCATGTTCGCATGTTCATGGATGATTTCTAATATGGTAGAATGCATTGTTTGGGTTGTATGAATGTTTAATTGGTCAATTGAAAGATTTGGTCTTTTTGTGGGTATACATGATGATGGGTCATATGGGTATTGATAATACTATTGTTTGGGTTGTAATAGATCATGGTTGAATATTTTGGTTGGCATGGATTCTGTTGAATAATATGATGTGCGAATCTGAGGCCCCTACTTAGTAGGATTGGCAGGGTTTAGGGTGTGAAGTCGTGAGTGGCTTCACATGGCATGTTGTGCATGATTTGATTCTATGTATGATGCATTAGTTATGGTATAGCTATGTTGAGCATGGTGATTACTTGAGATTCGCATGACTTGTATGATAATCTAGTTGTATGATTATCTAGGTAGTATATGTGGTTAATGAAATGGCATACGTGAACAAGTTGTATGATAATCATAGGTGATGAACTGTTATATTTGATTGAATGGAATTTCACCAATAATGTCACCAACGGGTCAAACGGGTCAACTGGGTCAATGTGTCTTGTTTTTCTAAAACCTTGAGTTCTTTGGTTTATAGAGCACTTAGGGTTTCATCATGATTCCATGTACACGTACTTATGTACTTGTGTGTTCTAGGTGACCTCTGAAGGTTGTCTTTCCACTCTCTCTTTCAAGTTAAGCTCTTAAGTCTTTATTGTGCACACCAGGTGAGTTCATGCCCCACTCTTTTACATACTCTCTTTTGGGGGAGATAGCATACTAGTTTTATAAACACTTTACTATTATAAGTTATGTATAGTATAATATAGTGTTGTATACCATGAAAGCCCTCACACTTTTGGATTGTTAATAATTTTATTTTGCGGGGAAAACTTGGGTAGTACTACTGGGTCTGACGAGCCCCACCTGTGCAACTCGAGGTCAAACGGGTGCAATTTTGTCCTAACACAGACATCGTCACGACCTGGTAAGTCGTGACGGGAGGCAACAAACGAAACACAGTCAGCTTCAATCGCGAAATCACTATGATTATTACTTGTGAATTTAGACTAGCTATCTAATTCAACGCCCTCTTATATTTTATATTGTTACAGTTATGTTTTACGCAAACTCCTGAACTCACCAACCATTGTGTTGACTCTTTTAGTATGCTATTCTCAGGTTGAGGTTACCATTGCCTAGGAGCACGTGCACGGGTAACATTATTGTAATTGACAGCATGATTGAAACTTTGTTTTGGTTTGGTTATTAAACATTTAAGTATTTGCTGGTATTACTTTGGGAGCGTGTGTTTGCGCATTTTACATTATATTGTTTTACTTTGGTCTTTTTGGTTTATTAAACGCTTCCGCATATTTTAAAGTTAAACTCTGATTTTGAATGTTTGTTCATATAGAGTCGTTCTGAGTAACTAATGAATGAGTTCCTGGTATGTCACACGCCTAACGGTAAAACCCCGCACGTGGATTTTGAGGGTGTGACAGATTGGTATCAGAGCCATTGGTTACAGGGAACTAGGTTGCATACACACACTAGACTATAACTGCACAGTTGTTAGTTACTTGTCACTTATTCTTTACTGTATACTCATTGGCATACGCAACACGTACTTCGCAGCATGGCATCGTCATCCCGTGATTTGGGCAAGAGACCAGCGCGATCTGAGTTACCTCCTACTTCTCCCGTACCTGATAGGGGATTTAACTGGCCCCGACATCCTTATCCTCCTGGCGAGATAGACTGGAATCAGCCTTTCATACCGCCTGAGCTCGATCCTCCGTGGAACTAGGATTTCTACCCCACCTACATAAACCGTATGGCTTATAAAGAGCGTGTACCACCAGTAGCTCCTACTTGACCTAGGACTAGGTCATCGATAACCTCTGCATTGCCTACTCTTCCTACCTTGGACATTCCTCTAGAGCAGGCATTTGCAGCCCTAGTAGCCACACTAGACACGGAGCGACAGTATATCCGAGGACTCACTGATGGGAACTCTGCCTTACGATCTGAGATGCGACAGTTGCGCTATCAGGTAGAGATGCTTCGGGAGCAACTCTCGATGGCCATTAGTGGACATCATACCCTGGCAGGCAACGTTGTAGCACTTACTGGGCGCATGGATGCACAGGATCACCATAACATAGTGATCGATGATAGGTTTGCTGATCTAGATGCACAGCTAGCAGCACTTTAGAATGCTGAAGCCCCTGCACCTTTGGCAGACCCTGATGAGGAAGACCCGGAAGAGGAACCGGAAGAAGCCCCCGAAGAAGAACCAACAGAGATGGATTAGGACAGTGACGGATCTGACGTGTTGGACTGACTCTACTTTTATATGACTTAGACTATATAGTGTTTCTTTTCTTTGAAACCTATGTGGGAAGGGTTGTTTCCCACCCAACTGAAAAACTAAAATTTTGACGTTGATGGAATATTTTGTGAACCATTTACAATTTATTTATCTTTGGTTATTATTTTGTTATAAATGTTGTGGTTGTGACAAATTCATTATTTCTTACTATTTATCATACTTTAATGGGATTAATGTGTTGGATGTTACTCACTATTGTATTTGTGAATGTAAAGTGAAATATGGACGGACGCGGTAGAGGACATGGACATGGTCGTGGACGTGGTGCCGGTGGACGTGGTGCCGGTGGACATGGTGCTGGTGTTATCAACATGACTCATTCTGAGTTGGCTGCTCTGATTAACGAGCATGTACAGGCGGCAGTGGCTGCTGCCCAAACTGGACAGCCAAGAGGTAATTGATAAAAGTGACTTAACCGATTATCCTGGCTGCTCGTCTAGGAAACTCGACTAATGTATGGTTTGTCGAAACAGGACCTCCACCTTGTACCTATAAATCCTTTATGGATTGCAAGCCCCATACCTACAGCGGGACTGAAGGAGCTGTGGGACTAGTGAGATGGTTTGAGAAGACTGAATCTGTCTTCGCGAAGTGTAACTGTCCGCCAGCTGACCAAGTGAAGTTCGCGATTGGAACACTTGAAGGTGCAGCTTTCTCCTGGTGGAATGCCCAGGTGTACATGTTAGGCCAGGACATGGCTAATGACTTACCTTGGGCTGAATTCAAAGCAATGATGATGGAGGAGTATTGCCCCCGTGATGAAGTACAGAAGTTGGAAATTGAGTTTTGGCAGCTTAAGATGCGAGGTTCCGAGATTGAGGCCTATACTACACGGTCTCATGAGTTGGCCACACTATGCCCAGGGATGGTTAATGAGATGCATAAAAGGATTGAGCATTACATACGTGGACTGGTGCCCGAGATTCAGAGCATGGTGACTGCTTTCAATCCTGACACTATACAACAGGCTATCCGGTTGGGCCATAGGTTGACCGACCAGGCAGTATAGCAGGGAAGATTACCCAAGATAGGCCCAGTGGCTAGCGTACCCGATAACAAACGTAAGTGGGAGAATATTGGTGATAAAGGCTAATCCTCTAACAACCAACATTAACAACAGCAGCAGTATGTTCAGAAGCACCAACCTCACCAATAGCAAAGAAAGTTCGATAACAATCGTAACTATAATCAGTCATCTTTAGCACCATAGGGACAAGGAGGCTATGTTGGGAAGAGTCCCAAATGCAACTGATGCAATTACCACCACACCGGCAGGTGTGACAACTTCCGATGCCAACGCTGTGGTAAAGTTGGGCATGCAGCGAAAGACTACCGGGGTGAATTGATGAAGAAGCCTCAGCAATCTCAAGAAACTCCAAAAGGTTGTTTCGAGTGCGGAAAAGAAGGCCATTACAGACGAAATTGTCCACAGCTTAGGAGGAATGGAAATGGTGGAAACAACAATGGTAACAACAACAACGGGAACAACAACACCAGAAATGGCAACAACAATGGTGGCAATAACAATGGAGCCAAAGGGAGAGCTTTCGTTATTGGCTCAGGTGAGGCTCTAAACGACCCTACAACTGTAACTGGTAAATTTTCGGTTAATGGTCGTTTTGCTACAGTATTATTTGATACTGGAGCTATAGAAGCTTTATTTCCACTAAGTTTAGTAGTCTTTTAAGTGATATGCCTTCAACATTAGAATTTAAGTACACTGTAGAGTTAGCTGACGGTAAACAGATTCACATGACACATATCCTTAGAGGCTGCAAGATAGAACTTGCTGGTCATACCTTTGACATATATCTCATGCCTATCACACTTGGGAGCTTCGATGTAGTAGTCGACATGGATTAGCTTTCCGACAAGCAAGCGGAAGTCATATGTCATGAGAAGGTTATACGGATTCCTAACGGTGAAGAAATTCTCTCGGTCCAAGGCGATAGGAGTGGTGTAGTGATGGGCATCATCTCATTCATAAAGGCACAGAAGTTGTTACGAAAAGTTCGTCTAGCCATATTGGCACTTGTCACTGACAAACAGCTAGAGGAAAAGAAGATAGAGGATATCCCCGTGGTTCATGAGTTTTCCGAGGTGTTTTCGGAGGACCTGCCTGGACTACCACCTCATCGTCAGGTCGAATTCCAAATTGATTTGACTCCAGGAGCCACTCCGATTGCGAGATCACCTTACCGGTTAGCTCCAAACGAACTGCAAGAATTATCTGCTCAACTCCAAGAACTGTTGGATAAAGGATTTATCTGACCCAGTTCATCACCCTGGGGAGCGCCAATTCTATTTTTCAAGAAGAAGGACGGTACATTTCGAATGTGCATTGACTATAGGGAACTGAACAAGGTCACGATCAAGAATAGATATCCCTTACCTCGTATAGATGATTTGTTTGATCCACTGCAAGGATCAAGCTATTATTCTAAGATTGACCTGAGGTCTGGGTATCATCAGCTGAGAGTTCGAGAGGAGGACATCTCGAAGACTGCCTTTCGTACACGTTACGGTCACTACGAGTTCTTGGTCATGCCATTCGGGTTGACGAATGCACCAGCGGTATTCATGGACATCATGAATCACTTGTGTAAGCCCTATCTTGATCAGTTTGTTATTGTCTTTATCGATGACATATTGATCTACTCAAGGACAGAGGAAGAACATGAAGAGCACTTACGGTTAATTTTGGAATTACTTAGAAAAGAACAATTGTACGCCAAATTTTCTAAGTGTGATTTCTGGATATGCGAAGTGCAATTCTAGGGTCATATTGTTAACGAGAAAGGAATACATGTTGATCTGGCAAAAATTGAAGCGATAAAGAATTGGTCGGTTCTTAAGACGCCAAGTGAGATACGACAGTTTCTTGGACTGGCAGGATACTATCAACGGTTCATCGAAGGATTTTCTAAGATCGCTCAACCTCTCACGGCCTTGACTCATAAAGGAACACGTATAAATGGGGCGAGAGCCTGGAATCTGCTTTCCAGTTGTTGAAACAGAAACCGTGTAGCGCAACTATATTAGCGTTACCGAAAGGAAGTGATGATTTCACAGTCTATTGTGACGCTTCCATGCAAGGACTTGGGTGTGTATTGATGCAACGGGATAAGGTGATAGCTTACGCCTCTAGACATCTAAAGGTTCATGAGAAGAACTATACCACCCATGACTTGGAGCTGGGTGCGGTAGTTTTTGCCTTAAAGATCTAGAGACACTACTTGTACGGTACTAAATGCACTGTTTACAAAGATCACAAGAGTCTTCAGCACATCTTTGAGCAAAAGGAATTGAACATGAGGAAAAGACGTTGGGTAGAGCTACTGAACGACTATGATTGTGCCAACAGATATCATCCGGGGAAAGCAAATGTAGTCGCTGACGCGCTGAGTAGGAAAGAAACTGCTAAGCCTCGACGTGTGCGAGCTTTGCAACTTACCATTAGCACACAGTTACTAGAATGAATCCGAGAGGCTCAGACAGAAGCTTTGACAATAGAAAACATTGGGACTGAATCGTTAAGGGGTATGGAAAAACATTTGGAAGTAAAAGCGGATGTAATTCGTTACTTCATGGATAGACTTTGGGTAACTCTATACGGAAATCTGAGAGACTTGGTCATGAGTGAGGCACACAAGTCTAAGTACTCTATACATCCTGGATCTGACAAGATGTATCATGATCTGAAGGCGCACTATTGGTGGCCTAATATGAAAGCGGATGTAGCTACCTATGTGAGCAAGTGTCTGACCTGTTCAAAAGTAAAAGTGGAGTATCAGAAACCATCTGGGTTATTACAACAATCTGAGATCCCTATATGGAAGTGGGAACAGATTTCAATGGATTTCATTACCAAGCTACCTCGGACTCCTACTGGTTGTGACACGATATGGGTTATTGTGGACCGATTAACGAAGTCTGCTCATTTCTTCGCAATAAGGGAAACAGCCAAAATGGAGAAATTAACCCGACTTTATTTGAAGGAGATAGTTTCAAGACATGGTGTACCGGTTTCGATCGTTTCCGATCGCGATGCCCGTTTTACATCGCACTTCTGGCAGTCGTTAGAGAGATCTTTAGGTACGCGATTAGACATGAGTACTGCTTATCACCCGCAAACCGATGGTCAAAGTGAGCGTACTATACAGATGTTGGAGGACATGCAACGTGCTTGTGTGATTGACTTCGGGAATAACTGGGAAGTTCACCTACGATTGGTGGAATTTTGTTACAACAACAGTTATCACACTAGCATAAAGGCAGCACCTTATGAAGCGTTATATGGGCGAAAATGTAGATCACCAGTTTGTTGGGCTAAAATTGGTGATAGCCAGCTAACGGGTCCTGAGTTAGTACATGAGACCACTGAGAAGATTGTACAAATAAGGAATCGTATGGCTATCACCAATTTCAGCCCAATAAACTGGTGATCTACATCTACGTGCGCGACAGACAGAAAAGTTATGCTGATAAGCGACGGAAACCTCTAGAGTTCCAGGTTGGTGACAAAGTCTTATTGAAAGTCTCACCGTGGAAAGGCGTTATTCGGTTTGGTAAAAGAGGAAAACTAAATCCGAGATACGTTGGACCGTTTGAGATATTGGAAAGAATAGGTCCAGTGGCCTATCGACTAGCCTTACCTGATTCATTGAGTGGAATCCATGATGTATTACATGTTTCAAATCTAAAAAAGTGTTTAACCGATGAAACAATGGTAGTACCACTTGAGGAAGTCCAAGTAGATGAACAATTACGCTTCATTGAGGAACCAGTCGAGGTGATGGATCATGAGGTAAAGACGATGCCATAGTTAAGGTTCGTTGGAACTCGAGACGTGGATCGGAATTCAAGTGGGAACGTGAGGACCAGATGAAGCTTAAGTATCCTCAGCTATTCGAAAAGACGATGCCAGCCGACGAAGGTATTGATTTAAATTTCAGGACAAAATTTCTTTCAACATAGGGATGATGTGACAACACGCCCGAAACTCACTCGATTACTTTGTGTCAATACAGTAGACCAGTGATGGAGCAAATACATGTAACGCAATTTTTGGGACGAAAATTCTTTCAACATGGGGATAATGTGACATCCGGTAATTTTCCGTTACCAAACTCCGTTAGTTCCATTAAGTCTTGCATACACGTGTCGTGAGCACACACTAGTTGGCGTTGAATGTTGGTGACTTAATAATAATTAATAATGATAAACTGATAATACTTTAGTTGGTAATGTGATTATTTAGTTGTGCTTATGTGCTAACGTGATTTAAATATTAATTGTGAATTTTATCGCGTAACGTGAAAACGAGTGTATTTAATTCGTGTATTGTGTGACTAGTAAAGATAATGCAAGTGATTATTATTATTAGTTGGTATGCTTGTTATTTTTAGTTAAAACATTTTAAAAGAGTGTTTAAAAGCTTAATTTCTATAAAATATAAATTGCAAGGACCTAAAAGTTAAATATTGTTAATTAAATAAAAAAAACAACAAAACCCTAGCCCCCACTCCCCATCGGCCGCGATCGACCTTCACACACACACACACACACACTCGAAATCAACCAAGAATAAGCAAGGAATCCTCGGATTTGATCGATTTCAAGCAATAGAACATGTTAGAAGCATCAAATCTTGTCCTTTACACGTTTAAAGGTTAGATTTTTACAAGTTTTCATGGTTTTTCACTTTGGCCAAAACCCTAGTTTGATTTTGTTATTGAATGTCGAAATTCTTGGTTGTTTGTTGATGTTATGATGTTAGTTAGGTTATATTGATGCTAGTTTACGTTGATTGTGCAAGAAAGCTTCGATTTTGAAGCGTTGTTCATAGGTTACTAATAATAGTAACTTTAATTTCATGAATATGGTGATTTGATGATGAATTGATGTTGTTAAAGTGTTTTTCTTGTTATGGGGATGTTAGAGTGATGATGTTGATGCTAGAAACCTAAGAATGGATGTTGTAGTTCATATGTTACCAAAAGTAGAAACTTTTGGTTTTGAAGATTGATAAATCATGATGATTTGATGTGTAGAACATGTCTAGACGATAGCATGAGTTTGAATTGGTATATTGTTAATGAAATCAGGAATGTATTGGGTGTTAGATAGATTTTGGGATGCCCTTTCCCAAAAGGGAAACTTTATTTGCACAAAATCTAGAATATGATGAATTGGGCATGTTTGTGACTTTTGGATCATGTTAGCATGTTCATGGATGATTTCTAATATGATAGAATGTATTGTTTGGGTTGTATGAATGTTTAATTGGTCAATTGAAAGCTTTGGTCTTTTTGTGGGTATACATGATGATGGGTCATATGGGTATTGATAGTACTATTGTTTGGGTTGTAATAGATCATGGTTGAATATTTTGGTTGGCATGGATTTTGTTGAATAATATGATGATGATCGTCATACACGCGTGCAAATCTGAGGCCCCTACTTAGTAGGATTAGCAGGGTTTAGGGTGTGAAGTCGTGAGTGGCTTCACATGGCATGTTATGCTTGATTTGATTCTATGTATGATGCGTTAGTTATGGTATAGCTATGTTGAGCATGGTGATTACTTGAGATTCGCATGACTTGTATGATAATCTAGTTGTATGATGATCTAGGTAGTATATGTGGTTAATGAAGTGGCATACGTGAACAACTTGTATGATAATCATGGGTGATGAACTGTTATATTTGATTGATTGGAATTTCACTAATAATGTCACCAACGGGTCAAACGGGTCAACTGGGTCAATGTGTCTTGTTTTTCCAAAACCTTGAGTTCTTTGGTTTATAGAGCACTTAGGGTTTCATCATGATTTCGTGTACACGTACTTATGTACTTGCGTGTTCTAGGTGTCCTCTGAAGGTTGTCTTTCCACTCTCTCTTTCAAGTTAAGCTCTTAAGTCTTTATTGTGCACACCAGGTGAGTTCATGCCCCATTCTTTTACATACTCTCTTTTGGGGGAGATAGCATACTGGTTTTATAAACGCTTTACTATTATAAGTTGTGTATAGTATAATATAGTGCTGTATACCATGAAATCCCTCACACTTTCAGAATGTTATTAATGTTATTTAGCGGGGAAAACTTGGGTAGTACTACTGGGTCTGATGAGCCCCACCTGTGCAACTCGAGGTCAAACGGGTGCAATTTTTTCCTAACACAGACATCGTCACGACCTGGTAAGTCGTGACGGGAGGCAACAAATGAAACACAGTCAGCTTCAATCGCGAAATCACTATGATTATTACTTGTGAATTTAGACTAGCTATCTAATTCAATGCACACTTATATTTTATACTGTTACAGTTATGTTTTACGCAAACTCTTAAACTCACCAACCATTGTGTTGACTCTTTTAGTATGTTATTTTTAGGTTGAGGTTACCATTGCCTAGGAGCACGTGCACGGGTCAGCATCATTGTAGGTGACAGCATGATTGAAACTTTGTTTTGGATTGGTTATTAAACATTTGAGTATGTGCTGGTATTACTTTGGGCGCGTATGTTTGCGCATTTTACATTATATTGTTTTACTTTGGTCTTTCTGGTTTATTAAACGCTTCCGCATATTTTAAAGTTAAACTTTGATTTTGAATGTTTGTTCATATAGAGTCGTTCTGAGTAACTAATGACTAAGATCCTGGTATATCACACGTCTCATGGTAAATCCCCGCACGTAGATTTTGAGGGTGTTACAACTTACCTCCAAAATTTTCATAAATTATTTTAATTTTAGTCCAAAAGTTTTATTATATTAGATGAAATTGAAAAAACTGATAAAACTTTTAAACTGAAATTGAAACAACTTAAAAACTAGTGAAGGTAACTAGATGTTCTTAATATTTTGTAGAAAAATAGTTATTTTGCCAAACCTTAGGGAGTAAATTCAAACATAACACTATGGACAACAATAAATTTATAAATTAATATATAAGTATTATCTGTATAAATTATTATTTGAATTTATACAAATTATTATTCATAGAATTTTTTACAATATCATGTTTTAAGTGTAAAGACATTAAAAAAGTATCAAAACATGAAAAAATAATTTTTGTGACCTATAAATTTTAAAAAATATCTTTAGTAAATCCCAGTCTTTTGTAACATTATTCTGACTCGAACCCATTTTGACCATTACCAAACACGACCAACACGTCCAATTTGTCACATTCAAAGTTGATATACCTTTATGTTGAATTGTTGTCCATAATATGTTTTCAATATTAACTATCTAAAAAAGAGTAAGTCAAAGAAATATAAAAATTTATTTTACTAAATATGAATCATTCTATAAATGTTGACATAGAAATTCACGTCAACGAAGTCTGTTTTTCCTTTTGATCTCTAAGTGTTACAAGCGAGTTTACGTTCATGATTATGTATAAATTGTCAAAAACTGATTCTATAGCTTATGTCCAGATAATTGAGTGTAAGCAACTTTTTGAATTCATTACTTCTAAGATCACTCGTATTTTCAAGAAATATTTACATATCAAACATTGAAGATCACAAAGATGAACTTAGGATCATAAGACAAAACATATGCACCCATAACAACGTGTGGGCATTCCCACTATTACTTATAAAGGATGAAAGGATGAAAAAATTTATAATTTAGACATAATTTGAGACACTTAGACATTTAATTCCCTTGTAAATTTTTTTATAATACCAAAATTACCCTTTAAGCATGATGTACAAGTACCCTAAGCATATTAAATATTTATTGATGAGTTTTAATCAATTTTATTAATATTGTAGACTCTAAATTTCATCAATATTAAGAACAACGAGTTTATAAATTATTATATCAATATTATTTATATAAATTATTATTTGAGTTTATATAAATTATTATTCATAGAATTCATAATAATATCATGTTTTAAATGTAAAACATTTAAAAAAAAGGCATGCAAACATGAAGAACCATTTTCTTGTTACTTATATATTTTTAAAAATATATTAGTAAATCCCAAGCACCAATATCTTTAGTAAATTCCAATCTTTTTGTAACAACGTTCCGACCAAAACCCATTTTGATGCATTACCCAACCCGACCAACATCCCTAACTTGTCACATCTAATATTTCTTTAGGGATGGAGATGAGTTAATGATTGTAATATGATACATATAAGAAGCATACCATCTTCATTTAGTCTTATTGCTTGAGTGTTTGACCCGTATTAAATGTGTAAGGCCCTAATTTTAAGAAAACTATTAGGTCTAGATCTTTTATATAAGTTTAGATGATTTGTAATCTCTTGTAATGAACATCTGTAATTCTTTATCATTATGTAATGCAAGATATATATGTTAACCCAAACATTATTTGTGTTGACTTTATGTAATTGCAGGAAACATCATACTTGGTCAATTTGGAGTTCAAGAACTATCTGCTGAAGAACAAGTTTGTTCTTCTGTAGATGTTTTACGAAGCATAAATGAATAAGTCAATGTGCATCAGTAGATCTCCTACGGAAGCACAAGCACATCTACTGAAGAACAAGCTAAGAGATTAAGTTGCTGTTGCTGCGGAAGAAGGAAGTTTGCTCCTGAGGACGATGTTCAAGAACAAAGAATCAACTCCTACAGAAGAACAAAATACTTGTATGATCTCATATCATCAAGTACTCAACACAAAGTCAACAAGTCAATCTCTCATAAGCGAATATTCCACGTTATATCAAGAATATCTTTGTAATTTTTAAAGTGAATCCCTCTGCCTATAAATATAAGGCATGGGTGCACTTATTTAGTGAGAGATGGAGAGATATCGACACACAAATAGAGAATCATATATTCATAGAAACGATATCGATCGATCATCGATCAAAATAGCAACATAGCGATCACAAGAACACGAAGAACATTATAGGAGATCATAATATCATCCAAGCATGAATATCGATTGTAATCGATTCATTGTGAATAAAAATTAATTGAAACAATCTTTTTATTGAATTATTTTGTTCTGTTTTCAATTTGTTTCATCTGTTCTTCGTCGATTTCAATTTCATAAGCAATTAATTAAACAACAAATATTGATAATTCGGTGATCTTTATTTGCTAAATCAAACTGATAATTCCTGTTTCGATCTTTGGATTCACAGGTGGTATCAGAGCCTCGTGCTCATTGATCTAGATCAATTGATCTATCAGTTTGATTTTTTTAATTGGTTGTTTGTTTCATTAAATCATCAAAACCTTGTTATATCGATCATTAATCACTGTTCCATTGCTCGATTAATTTCGATTTGCATCAGAATTACTTTCGATTCGTGGATTGTGTTATTGTGCGATATCCCAAGGCTGTTCAAACAAGTTTGAACAAAACCTATCATCATCTAACATCATAATTTCAAATTTACTGAGAATATATTGAGCGATTTGATTAATTTTGACCACCACTTCTTATTTAATTAAGAGTGTGTTATTAATTAGTCCATTCTCAACAGAAGTCATTAATTCAAAGGGATTTTTGTCTCAGATGATTTGAATATCAATATTATCAGTGATTTGTTATTGATGTGTTAATGTGTTTGCATTGTCTTTTCATATTCATAGGATATTAGATCAATTGATAAATTTGATAATTAACAAACTTAATTAATATGAGCAATTCAGCGGTT